>JAQFVV010006225.1:0-621666 GCA_028023455.1 Epiperipatus broadwayi | reverse complement strand
TCATATTTAGTCTTTACAAGTTATAAACTTTATAAATCCTTTCGTTAATAAAGATGATATTTGAGTGTATATTTATTCTAACTTGTAGGCTTTTTAATCATCAGTCACTTCTTTATAATATACTAAAGCCTTTCTAAAACTTCATCTTAATCTGCAGTCTATACCATTTTCCTAATCTTTAATTTTATTTTTTTTATACATCGATTTGATCTAGTCATCTAGTCTTTTTGAATGATGTTTCTTGGTAATTTTTGGATTATTAACTGGCTCAGATATTTTAGTGATGATGGGAGAAGTTAGGGCCTTTCTTATTTCATATAAGTTAATCTAGTTTATTTTTGCATCTATATTCAACTTTGATATAGTTCTTCACTCTATTAACATTTATATCATTATCACATTATTATTTTTTTTTCTCTTCCACACTTCCTAATAATATAGTTTTGAGACAGACAAAACATTTTTAATTTACTAACTGGAACAATCTTTATGACTTCTATTCACTATTCTACTTTAAATAATATTTTATTTTCTACAAACGCAGACGGTATTGAAATAAACTGAGAGAGTGCAAACCTCTCAAGCGTTTGGCCAATCAGATCGCAATAGTGAGACAGAGTGAATCCGCTCTTTTCTTATTAAATTCTCTGTCCCAGTATTGCAATCTGATTGGTCAAATGCTTGAGAGGTTTGCACTCTCTCAGTTTATTCTACTTTAAGTTATTCTGGTTATTGCTTTAAGTACAAAGATTCTATCAAATGGGCTAATTATTTAATTAAAACTTAGCTCCATATTTTAGCTGTATTACAATGTGACATCTGAATAATTCATCTTTTAATAACAAAAAAAGATTCTACATCTTTACCCATACCAAATATGTCATTCACAAAACAAATACAACTAACCAGATTAAATAAGCATTGGACAAAAATATTTCAATAAACTACGTTTTCTTCTTAGAAATACTTATTTTTTATGATTTCCGGCTAACTCAATTTGCTATAATTTTGAGATTAGTTTCTACCTGTTTCTAAAAAAAAAAAACAAGGGAACTGTTACAATATGTTTAAAAAAGAATATATTTTGTAATTTATTTCTACTTAAGTTTTGATAGCTATAGTCTTCAAATTCTTGATTTTGTTCTTTTATGCGACAATAACTATAAATAGCCTGTATTAATCCCCAACCAAAGTGATTAAAAATCTATCCCTTTTAACTATTTATTTACCTTCTATTTATCTAAAGTTATATATATAAAATTACCAGCATTTCTATTTTCTTAAAAAAATATGTCTTAAAATAAAAGACAATATATTTTTTTATAACAATTACTCTTGTGGTAATGTTTATATAATTAAGAAATCGATCAACTGCAGAGAAACTCAGGCAATTGGTTGGAATATGAAGAAGAGATTTTTTAAAATATATATATATTACAGATTAAATCATTAAATCTTTTCATTATTTTCAAATATATTGTGTGTTTGCAAATAATTGAAAATTAATTAACATTGATTCTTAACCCAGAAAATTTCATTAAAAATGAAAATATATACATGTAATATGTATAGATATTTCTAGAGAATAAAGTTTGCTCAAAAGAGAATAAAATCAGTATTAATTGTAAACTGAAGTAGTTTTCGATTACCTGCATATATATAAACATATTACAAACAATTTCATAATTAATACATTACAGACTTAAATGATATATTATTGTATGATGAATGATTTATTTCAATATCCTCTACTAATCCATTATTTAGCTAAAACAATGTTATTTAAAATCCAATAGGCACATTAAAAAAAATCCGATGCTCACATTCAAAATAATAAAGTGAATGCTAGGAACATACACATTACATTAAAGCAGTATTAGGCCGCTTATATGATACATCTTATATTTAATAAATACATTAATATACAATGAAGTAAAAATACCAGATAATATGAACATCAAGATTATTGCTTAGTGATAGAATTAAATATCTAATAAGCATTTGATTCAAATTATTATTTTATTTTTTCATTAAAAAAAAAATCAAAACATCTAGGTGGGCTGCACAAACTCTCAATAAGGGCAAGGTCGCTATGAAATAAGATGCCATATAACAGCCAAATTCTGCATTGTAAACTATGACAATATAAGATTCATAGGATTGATTTCAAGGAAACCTCCTTCATCACTGTGCCAAACCTAAATATCATTAATAACAAATCAGAATATGCTTGAATGTTATTTAATTTAAAATTTGGTTTTTACATAATATATCTTGGTTAGAATAATGAGCTAAGTAAAAAAGAGAAATTAAATGCTCTCATTCATAATTTTATAAGATATAATCTGCAGTGTATTAATCATGTAATTGGTTTAATTATATGCCTACTCAATTCACTTAATAAAGTCTATACACAATGGAATTAATTAAAGTTGCTAGTTCATTAGAGTATATTGTTCTTATTGTGTAAAAGGCAACATATTAATAATTGTGAATTTCATTTAAGAAATAACATCTTCTTTAAAGATATATATATATATCTGGGTTTAAATCTATATAAGAACTTGGGTTTGAAGTAAAAAAGGACTCCTTTTACTTAAAGATTCCCAACAAAATAGCTATTATAGGTTTATGAAAAAAACTTGCTTAGTCTCAGGAACTGTTAATTAGTAATAATTAATAATTTCTTAGTAACATCAAAAAGTTTATCTCTATTTAATGGATATTATCTCATTTATCCACACAAACATTTAATTCGGCATATATATATATAACAATAAAACTAATCAATAAAATGGTAATTAACTATTATATACAGTCTTTCAATCAGCAGAAGTACTTTCGCTTAATACCTTAACTGCCGTTAAATTCAAAAAACGTAACAGAAGTAAATATCATCAACTCAAAATCCCATGAATCCTGAATTTTAACATTATTAGCTTGTCTATTAATTATATTCATTTCATTTCTATTTATTAAAATTGCCTCTTAATTTTTCTTTTATTATGGTTTCTCTCTTCAAGAACAATCTTAACATTTTCAATATCAAACTTAAATTTGTATTTACATATCCTTTCATGATCCAAGAAAATTGAAACAATCATTAAATCATTATTATTTTTACTTTTCATACACTCCTTTAATTTTTTAACTATTCATTAACTTATTAACGTTATTTATAACACAAAATGAAACATTAAACACATTCTTATATATATCTTTAAAATATTTCACTTGAGCATTTGAAATATGTGGAATAGATATTCATTTTTTATTATCAATCTTCAATTCTTTTAAATCATTATAAGTCTTTTTAAATTGACATAAAGTATTGTTAATTTGTACAATCTTATAACCAACTTCAAGCAATTCCTTGGCAAATATATCAATATTTTTTAATCTATCACACCGATAACTATGAAACAAAAAATATCTAAAACTTGCAATCTTATGCATAATTGGTACTTTTGATTTATAATTTATATATCCCCTTTTTTGCAATGGTTTGATTAATTTATAACTTAACATACTATTATTTCTTGTAATAATTAAATCCAAATACTTAATACTTTTGTCCTGTTCATTTTTAATAGTCTATTTCACAAGTCATTCAAATTATTTAATTCCCCTACAAGCAAATTTATAGTATTGGTATTTCTGGAAACAAAAACATCATCTACATACCTTTTGTAAATTTTAATATCTTTAAATGAACACATATTTAAAATACTATTCTATATATGTAGACAACACAAAATTGATATATAAATGAACTACCAAAATCAATCATAATTCACAAAGGATTATCTTCTTTACGTAACTTAATATTTGAAAAATATGAGAATATATAGCGCAGGAAGAATATATCTTATATTACACATTATTACTTAAGGCTTTATTCTTAGCTTTTTAAAAAATATTGTTAATAAATTTTATTCTCTGTCCATCCATATTATACTCTTCAATCAAAAAGAAACCAAATTTATCCATACGCACTTTAACTTTCCCAATATATTGGGCATTTCATCATTAAACACATCCACAGTCCTTTATCTTCTTTCAAACAAATCATATTATCATTGTTCAGTGTCTATAAATAAAATGAATATAATTAATAGACAAGCTGCTACGTTAAAATTTGGGATTCATGGGATTTGAGTTGATGACATTTGCTTCTGTTATGTTTTTTTAATTTAACGATAGTTGAGGAGGGTTAAAGACTTAACTGAAAGTATTTCAGCAGATTGAAAGACTGTATGTAATAGTTAATTACCGTTATATTGATTATTTTTGTTATTACAATAGTTTTTAATTAATGGACATTTTATTTGAATATATATATACATTAATGATTAGGTTTATAAAAAAAATAAAACATTATAATTTCTATCTATCCAGAATGACATTATGTGTGCCTGTTAACTAGAAGCATAACAACTATAATACAGAGTATTTCACTTTAGCAAACAGTAAAATTGATTTCATATAAATAAGATTCAAACCTATTTTGATTTGTGTTCAAGATGATAGGCTTTGGCAGAGTTTAATGAAAGAAGTTCCTCTAAAAATGTTTCTGTAAAGCTTGTAATGTTATAGTTTAAATTCTTATTAGTTATTATTCAATATCTTATAATTGGTTAAAGAAAGAACAAATGAGGTTACTTAATACTCTCATAATAAATACATCAGTGTGTGTTTCAGTAAACAAAAACTATAATAGTTAGAACAGCTAGTAATGACTGAATTTACTAAAATGCATTAATGCATGCATATTTCTATAAATGAAAAAATGTGCATTTCAGTAAAAATATTTAAACTATAATATACAAAAATATTAGTTTGTGTATTTATATTTAATATTCCAAGTTGAATAAAATATTTTAATTCTGCTCCAAAATAAATTCTTTTAAAGCATCACTATTTTTTGATTAAAAATTATGCAATTAGTATCGTGAACTTAGTTTCTTTTTAAACTCCATATTTTAAAAATTATTTCTGAAAAATATATTTATTAGTAAGATGTTTTAACAAAGGCAAAAGTAAAAAAAAACAAAAAACTTTTCATCTTTAATTTTTCTGCTGTATCCTTTTTGAAAAAAAAAAAATCCTCTTGGTATTTGAGAATTAAAAGGGTTATTATTAAATAAAAACAAAAAACAAGTATCACGAATAAAATGTACGATTTGTGTTTAGTTGAATAATTCCACTGACTTTCATATTGATTAACTATAGGCACAAAAACTTTCTGAATTAGTTTATTATTTACTAAAATGATAAATTGATCAATTAATACTTTCACTCTATTCTTGAAAATGTTTCTTTTTATAAAACTGATAACATCAGACCTTCATTATTCTTGAATAACTTGAAAAGTTTTTCAGAATAGGATTTTTCTTTTGTATATTTATTGACATAATTTAAAATAATTTCTTGTTTAATTAATTTTAATAGTTATATTTGGAATTTTAATGGTGACTCATGCATATAAAAAATAATAAGGCACAAATAAAAAAATTTCAAATCAAGAAAAACAAAATTTTCTACTTTTCCCTCCTATCTGTTTTTTTAAATGCAGGTCATGCATTTGACAGTAATAATATGAATGTTGTGTATAAAGAAAAAGACCAATGTAAATGGAAAATAAAAGCATAATCCATAAATTGAAGATATTCCCATAACCAATGCTCCAATAATATTAATTCCTAATGCATTTTTCTATTGTATTACAATTTTACAGTACTGTCTTTTTTAGACGTAACCCTCTGGATTCTTGAAATTTATTAAAAGAACTAGTAGTTAAGCTATCAATGGAACAAAGGTGTACTTAATTTCAAAAAGATCTTTAAAGGTACCAGTATGTTTTAATTGGCTAAGAAAGCTTGAGAATCAAACATATGGCCTGTCTTTTTTTTCAAGATTTGAAAATACAGAAGCATAATTAGAGTCAGTTTCTCATGATTGTATTGGATGAATATATTGAATAGCATCTCAAGTTCACATACAATATTAACTTTTTGTATGAGGATTAATTAATTTATTTAACATATTCAAATTAATATGAGAATGAAAATCAACATTAGATTCCTAACACAAATTTTTTTTTTAAAAAACAAGATGTTGCATATACAAAATGAAGTGTTCAAGTGATTAACCAGAGATGATTGTGAAATCTTCAGAAAATCAAATTAACAGGAAACTTGAACATTTCTCTTATAATGAAAAGGAAAACAGCAGAATGCCATGCCTGTAAAAATGAAAACTATATCAGTGAATTTATATTAGTTGCTGTGAGTATAATTTTATCTTTATTTTATAAGCAGCAGTAATTTTGATTGCTTGTTCTATTTTATTAAATTTTATTTTTAGCTTATTAGCAATTTATCATCATTTTTTATTAAATAATTTAGAATGTATCCTTTATATACTTGTTTAAAGTGATGTAACTGTAGATCTACAATAATTATAGATTAGGTTAATTTTAAATTAAGAATATTCCATTGACAATGAATATATAAAGGAAATCTTATTTCTGTCTACATTGAAGAATGCAATATCCCTACCATTAACATGGGCTTAGCAAAAGAAATAATTAAAAGCTAGAGATCCAGTATCACAATCAACAAATAAAACTATCCAATATTATTATTTAAGACATTATATTAATCAATCCACTCATTAAAAAAAATGTGACGAAACAGAACTGATACTACTGATAAAAATGAGCAATGCATAAATGACTAACACCAGAGGTAGATTATTTAACAATGTTTTTTATAGTTATTTTTTAAAAAAAAAATCTGCAATTTTTTTTGTTGACAAAATAAAAGTAAAAAGTATTGTAAATAATAAATATGAGGATTAAGACTAAAAAAAAAAAAAATACGGAAAAGCATATTGAAATAGTTACCCATCCTGGCTATATGATGCTAGGACTATGCTGGGACTGGAATAAGCATTGCTCGTGACCCATGTGCAATGAACTGCAAACATCATTAAGATCATCATTAATGCTACTATCACGATACTGCGAACATTCATACCCAAGCCTTCCATTTCCCTGGTCTCCTGCTGCCTTTGAGCACTAGGTTTTCCTGCTTGTACTTTATCATATAAAGCTTTGTTGCCCTTCTTGTCTTCCGAGTCACTCTCGTCTTCACTACTTCTGTTTGTTTTCTCAATTGGCTTGGGAGTATCGTCTTTGAGGAAATGTTCGAAGGTTTGAGAGAATGCAACTGCAGCCAAGACGCAAACAACTGGAGTTAATGTAAGCATCAGGCGAACCATTACTCCAGCAAAATAAGTAGCAGTTACAGCATATAAAACAACTGAGTAAAAGAAAACAAACAAAATTATCTATCAAATAATGAAGTTAGGATAAAATTTAAAAAGGATCATAAAAAATTAATAGAGAAATGAAGAATTAAAAATAAAATATTAATCTTACAAGCTATATTTTAAAACAAAATCAGAAGGTAAAGTGAATTCAAATTGTATCTAAATGTTATGATAACTAACAAACAAATGGATTTTGTCTACTAATCAATTCCTTATTGATGTTTAATAATTAGTCATTTTTTTTTGTGTTGTTTAAACAGTTATTTTTAATAAATAGTGTTGAAATTATGATACAACCCTAAGTTTATCTATACTTATTAATATATATTAAATCACAAATACAGTCTTCAATAATGAAAACAGAATCTTCTAATGTGTAATGATATTTTTTTATAATATTAGCTGGTCAGAAATGCAATGAAATACAATTTTTAGCAATATTCATAGTCTTACAAAAGTTTTAAGGACTCTATTTTATTCTAGTCCTAATCATGAATAATAATAATAATTATAAAAAAAAAACATATTCAGATACAAGACTATATATATATCAAATATTCTATTTAGCCAAAACTGGAGAACATCTTTCATAAAGTTTACAATTAAATGGGGATCAAGTAAACCAAATACCCAAGGCACCTCTGCAGTCGAAGAACATGCTTCACAATATATTTTTTTATTATTCTTGTACCAGATCAATATAAAAAAAGATTGTGGTTCATTTCAGACTAGAATAAAGAAATAGCATCAAATTCGTAATCCTTCCACACTATTTGCTACACTGTTTATTCATTTTTCTTTTTACACAGTAATAACTAGTAAGAATTATATCAATAGTTGTCTGATATATCACAAAAGTCAGATATCTACTCTAATAATTAGTTATTATTGGTTTAATATCACACACACAAAAAAGAAGATAATAAATAGGAAATTTTGAATAGCCATTATTTTAATGTGAAAGAAAAACAAGACTATTATTAGATTATTCAAAGGCCTGATCAAGTATAATAATGTTTAACACTTCCTTTAAAAGAGATTTGGATTAGTATAAATTAAAACCCAAACTTAATCTACCTGCATTGACATCAACATATTTAATTGACCAAATATGCAATATGTATGATTAAGACTCTATGTGCATTTGAATTTTTTTTGGGTGAACTACAAATTTGACAAATGTATGCATCATCAGAAGCTAATCTGTGATAGTGGCTATATGTTTTATTTTGTATAATTATTAAATTCTTATAGGAGAACAAAACTAAGATTTATCTCAATTTTTTTTTAATATTTATCATTTCTATCTCAGCCAAGTGTTGGTGCAGACTATCAAAAAGACTTATGGTACAGAATTTAATTCAAAGAAACAATACTAAGATGAACTATTTTTTCAAAGATCTCAGAATGTCTTTATTAAATGAATACTTATAATCAAAACAAATTGTGTTTTTCAAGACACTTCAATACTATGTGATATGATAAATAGTAATAATCTTGCAATGTCTTTTGATAGACCACTAAATTGAAGAATAAAAAAAAAGATCTATAAATTACATAACTAATATTAAAAAAGTGAAAACATATCTTAATATCGATAAATTAAAACAATCCTATAAATTGACAAATCCACTAATTTGCTTCTGCCCAATTAGCATATTAATGAACTATTCATAACACATATTTCCTATCAGCAGGAATTTAACAATTGAGAATTTATTTACCATCTAATTATTAAACAGATGTGACATCCAACACAATATAATTAAGACTATAAAGCAATATTTTTAAATCTTGGTATCTAGCAATTCAATAACTTTGACCTTTTGTTGTGACTATCTTTAAGTGTTGCTTCAAACATGCTGCTAATATCATAATTCTCATCTTCACCACCAGGCTTTAATGAAGTGTTAATTTTGGTGCTTAGTGCAAGAGCATGGCCACACTTTTCAAGGTGATATACATCAGATTTACATGTTCCAGATATTCCTTGAATAACTATTATAACTGGAATGAAATTTAAATTTAAATTCTGAGCAATCACTGAGAAGTCTTCTCACATTATGCACTGCACTCATTACTGCTTAAAAATAATTACTATAAATGTTAATTATTAATTTTCTTAATAAATATGTTCATTTTATATAGCACCATGTTTTATAGACTGTAATATTAATAATCAGCTATTAAGCTAACGTACATGTGCTTTGTGGATTTTAAATTATAAATGAATACTCTCACTTTCCAAACACAAGATAAAGTCTTTGTGAAAAGATAGAATGAATCCATCTATCTTTTTGACCCAAATGTTTATGTATGGGCAAATCTTAAGCATTTGGAAATGAGAGAGCAAAATTGTTAAGCGATCACTTTAAATTACTTTTACTATGCCTGAATGACACTTGTGAAATTTTCTAGAACTTGTGACACATCATTCTTATTTGAAATTAAACATATGTAAATAATATATTTATTTTATATAGCACTATGTTTATAGACTGTAATATCAATAATCAGCTATTAAGCTAATGCACATGTGCTTTGTGGATTTTAAACTATAAATGAATACTCTCACTTTCCAAACCCAAGATAAAGTTTAAAATCCACAAAGCGCACGTGCATTAGCTTAATAGCTGATTCTTAATAAATATAGAAAATTATGGTTCATTATCTTAATTTTATTTTCCTTTTTTTTTTTTTTAAATTGTTAACATTTTATCCATAGAAAAGCTTTTGTAGAATTGTATGCCATCATTAGCAGTTTTACCAAGGATATGTCTTGTGTAGTTTAGTAGAGTGTCAGACTCTGGAATGTGAAGTCGTTTGCTTCCAGTGTTCAGATGCTTGAACTTCTTATGAACTCTTGAAAAATAAAGTCATTTGATTATTTATTTATTTATCAAGTATATGAGAAATTTTCACACATATAAGAGACTGAAGAAATTGGGATATACAATTTAGGGATGTTTGAAATCTCAAGTATTTATATTCAAAAATAACTCAATTTACAAAAGGCTAATATTGCCTTCTTAATGTCATACTTTATTGGCAACACTGCCACTTCACTATGGCAAGTAATGTGACTTTTAGTAGCAGTTTAAAGATACCAGCATGTGCACATTTGTATTGACAGAATTAACTTCTTTAACATCCAATCCTCAACAGTTTCTTGTTAAGTGCTTGAAAACTAATTTCTAATTTAATATTATTTTGATTATTATAAATGTTGCTTTCATTATTAATCTTAATGTAAGACACATTAGTATAACTAAACAACAACAAATTTTAGATTAAAATGTATATTTGTCAATATTTTCAAACCCCCCCCCCCCATCTGACTTTTACATAGACTGTCCTTTGAACTCTACTAACATTATGAATTCTTTTCTCATGAAAATCTTCTTAGCAATTCATTACTGATTTCCTCCACATCTTAAGAAATAATTCATTATTTTTATTAATTTTCTTATGGTAAAATGAGTTTCCTCTTCTTGGATTTTTATAATGATTAGGTTAAAGAGTTGGAGTGGATTGAAGCCTGTCCATTAAAGTATGAAGATTGCCTATCTTAATATATATCTGAGCTCTTATTGCATATATGTATAGATGCTGGTTTAGTATAAAATACGTATCATCATCATCATCATCAACCATTATCAATCCACTCCAAGTTCAATCCATCTTTTCCTATCTTTAGCTTCTCTTCTCCACATCATCCCTGCACACTTTGTTATTTCATCCATCCATCTCACATGTGGTCGCTTTCTGGGTCTTTTACAATCTCTTGGAACCCAGTTTAAAATTTCAATTGTCCATCTCCACTTCAGTCTTTTAATTTTTTCAATGAGATTAATAACACCTGTTTGTTCTCTTACGTATACATTGCGTTTTCGATCCCTTCTTGTTACTTCCAACATGCATTTCTCCATACTTCTTTGAGTGGTCTGAAGTCTCTGTATTGCTATTTTATTAAATGTCCAAGTCTCAGATCCATAAGTAAAAACTGGCAAAACCCATTTATTAAAAACCTTCCTTTTCAAACACATAGGCATATTTCCTTTTAGTATCAAGTTATTTCTACCAAAAGCACTCCAACCAAGTTTAATTCTATGATTAATTTCATCCTTTATATTTCCATCTGCATTAATAATCTGACCAAGGTACTTGTAACTGTTAACTTCTTCTAACTCATCGTAATCAATCTTTATTTTCATATTTTGAGAAAACCTATTAAACATTACTTTAGTGTTTTTAACATTTATCTTTAGTCCTACTTTCCTATTTTCATCTGATAACTCCTGTAACATTTCCTGTAGCTCTAAAGCATTATTTGCAAAAACAACTATACCATCTGCAAAATCTAAATGACTTAAATAATCTCCATTTACTTTCACTCCTTTAACTTCCCATTTTAATCCACAAAATACTTCTTGCAGCACTGCTGTAAAAAGTTTTCGAGATATGGAGTCACCCTGTCTTACACCCTTTTCAATGTTGATTTTCCTACTATCATTATGTAATCTAATTGTTGCTGTTGCATTTTCATAAATATTCTTCAAAATATGAGAATATCCTAGATCTACACCTTGATGATCCAATGTTTTAATCACTGAAGAAATGTTTATAGAATCAAATGCCTTTTCATAATCCTAAGCATAATGGCAACTCATATTCATTTCTTTCTATAATTTCTCTCAATACCTGGATATGATCTACTGTACTAAAACCACTTTTAAATACAGCTTGTTCTCTTGGTTGGTGGAAATCCAGTGTTTTCTGTAGATGAGTTATAATTATCTTAGTAAAAATTTTGTATAAAACTGATAAAAGACTGATAGGTCTGTAATTTCTAATATCTTCTTTATCCCCTTTTTAAAATATTAATATTAATACTGCATTCTACCAATCATCTGGTACATCTTTATCAATTAGACATTTGGTATATAACTTTGCTAAAATTTTTTATATTTCTTCACCTGCTTCTTTTAATATATCAATTACAATTCCATCATTACCTGGAGCCTTCCCCTTCTTCATAAATTTAATTGCATGTCTCACTTCCTCATTCAAAATTCTGGGCAATTCAGAAGATATAATATGTATAGGAGGCACTTGTTCTTTATTACTATATAATTCTTGATAGAAGTCTTCTACACATTTTATGATGTCATCTCTCTTTATAGTAATAATGCCATCTTTTTTTCTTATTGCAGATATAAATTTCCTATCAATACCAAAATGTTGTTTTACACTCTTTAGACTTTTATTCTCTTCTACAGCTTTCCTTGCTAGTTCACAATAATTCTTTCTTATATCATTTTCAACTCTTTTCCGCACCATTTTACAAAATTCAAGATATTCAATCTTTTTTAATGCATCATTGTTGTATATCCTCATATTCCTTCTTTTCTTCATGAATTCTCTAGTCTCAGTAGAAATTTTACTGGTCAATTGCTGCTTTTTTCTACCAGCTATCTTAGTTGCAGTTTTTAAAAGTGTATCGCTTATTTTCCTATTAATGCCATTCAAATCTGAATCATGTTCAAAATCTTACTAATACTTGAAACCCATTTGTAAGTTCTAATTTAAATTCATTAGAATGTTTTTGAAGATTAGGAATATCAACTGTAAATATTGTTTTTCTTAATAATTTTTGTCTCTCTAGTTTTGCATTAACATGTATCTTACATCTTACTAATCGGTGATCACTTCCTGCGTTAAATTTATTAAGAACATTACAATCTTGAAATATGTATTTTCGGTTAGTCAAAATATAATCCAATTCTGCTGTACCTTCATTTGGATGCTTCCATGTCCATTTCCTTTTAACATTTTTCTCAAAAAAAGAATTCATAATATAAAGTTTTTCTTTTTCTGCAAACTCCACAAGTCTATGTCCTCTCTCATTTCTATTGCCATAACCAAAACTACCTACCAATTCTAGCATTAAAGTCTCACATAACAATTTTAAAATGTTGTTTACTCTGATCAAAAACCTTTTGTACATCCATATAAAAATCTTCTATAACTTCATCACTATGAGAACTTGTTGGGGCATAAACCTGAATTATCTGCATTTGGTATCTGCTATTAAGTTGTAAAACTAATCTTGCCACTCTGTCTGATACACCATCAATCTCCACAATGTTATTCTTCCATTTTTTATTTATAACGAATCCTACTCCACTTGTATTTCCAATATTTGTGCCTTTATAGTAGAGTATATGTCCACTTTTTAAATCAATTGTTTCTTCACCTTTTCTTCTAACTTCACGAAGTCCGATAATGTCCCATTTAATAGAAGATAGTTCTAACTATTGCAATCTTCCTTCACTTGAAAGTGATCTGCAGTTCTAAGTACCTAAATAAAAAGTCGTCATCAAATGGCAGCCTGAATCCGCAATCAGGGGATTCTTAGCACCCTCCGCCTTCGGCCACCAACCGCTGCCTTGGTTGGTGACTTTATAGCCTCCTGGGAATAAGGGCCATGATTTATTTTGGTCTGTCATGATTGTATATATTGAAAAAATAATCTTAAACTTGGAGGTAAAAAGCCAATAAACTCAACATGCGTGTTGGTGAGCAGCCCATCCATGTTTGTATACTATATGAATAATCACATAGTAATAACAGCTGCAACGACAAGAACGTATGGAGTGGACATTAGGAATTTGTCCTGCTCGGTTCCTTTAAGGCCTCCAAGAGGAATCAAAGGGTCCTCCTTTCAGTTAATAGCAAACTCCTTTCTCTTTTCGACATATATGTATGTGTTCAAGTATATCAGTGTTATAAGATAGAGTAAAGAGTGGTGGGTCATGTGAAAGTCTGTGCTCATATAGCCTATATATTACAGTGATTAAGTGTAAACTTTCAATAATTGAAAATTAAAGAAATTAGAAATAATTTTTTTATTCTATGGTATGATAATTATGTGATTAAAACAGTTTCTTCTTAGATAAAGACAAAAATTTCTGTGCATAGAAATCCATATGCCTTGATATATCTTAAACAAATATTTACATTACTGAAATACATCTATTTCTTCATATCCATTACTTCCTTTTAATCTATTACTATCAAATCATTTGTTGAAAAAATAATACATTCCTTTTTTTTAAATCTATTCCATTTTAATAAAACTATTAATTCCAATAACATCAGAATCCCTATTTTTGTCATAAAATCCTAACAAAATTTTTTCAACTCTTATGTTCTTTTCAATATATGTTTCTTCCATCCCAACTATTTTTATTTTAATATCCTATATTCCAAAATATATATATACTCCAATACTATCTATCTCCATATAAACACCTCTAATACAAATTCTTATTCCATTTTTGTCTTTTCTTCTATGTGATGTGATGCACTGTAACTTTTCCTTTTCGGAATCAGGAATCTTTCAGCTACTATGCCCAGAGAAATCTGCTACCCACTTTATCTTCCCTTTTCATTCTCTGCCCTAAGTTTTCCCCCATATTCTTCTCTATCCTGCTCCATCCCTTTTCCAAAACATAAACCTATGTCAACTCCATGGTCTTTAAATCTATCATTTCCCAAACCCAGCATAAAAACCAAGAACCCACTTTCTGTATAATCACCCTTTTTTTATATTTATTCTTCCACAATTTCATTATTTGTACCCTTTCTGCTTGCAGACATTTACATTGAATTAACAGACGTCTAATATTTTCTATGCCTTCCTTACACAACTTGCAGACTAAATCATCCACATTTTCTCATTTATGTGTATATTCCCTTGTTGTTAAAGATCTCATTTGAGCCTTAAACAGTAAACTACTTTCCTTGCAATTATCATAAGTTAATTCGCCTCAATATTCTGTTTATGTCTATAAATATTTTAACTTTTTTTACTCTTCATACCAGTTCTCCATCTCTCAACCTACCTATTCTTTATTAATGTATCTATTCTTTTATCCCATTCCTTGCCACTATAACACTCAATAATTCTCCTAACGCAATCATCCCACCTTTTGTATAAGTAAACCGACATAAATTCTTTATCAAATCTTTTGCATACTGTACTACTTTTCTCACCCATCTTGTTGCATGTCCTTACTTTGACCCATACAATAAGCTCCTTCTAGATTATCATATGGCTTTTCATCTTTTATATTTTTATTCATAATTATTTTCAGTAGTTCTGCTTCTTTTCTCTAAACAACTCACCTATCACTGATCCCTACCTAATTTATTTTTCTTTCATTATGGTTATACCAGTAAGTTTTAATAACTAAATGTCAGATAGCTGTGCTGAAAAAAAAAGAGTATGCTACTGAAACTACAATGTGTAAACTGGAATCATGATATTTCATTGGTTTTATTCCTTTCATAACTATGCGTCTATCAATATATTCTCAAAAATCTATTCTATTTCTTATAAAAATATATAGAAAGTAAATTTTGTATTAACTTTGCTTATTGCAAGATTTTTCTAAATCACAAACATCATAGTTCTCTTCACACAATCCAATTCTATTAAGGAATTTTATTAAGTAGCTTACATTACATGCAAAAATTAGTAATTATGTAATATTTAGTAATATATTTAATACAAATATATATACTTTAATAAGATCAAAGATTGGATTATTTTCATTTAATTAAAATTGCTGCTACTTCTTAACACTATTAAAAAACAAACCTATGTTTTATTTTTTTTGTAATAAATTTATAATTTTTCAATGGAGAAATAAAAATATAAAATAATTATTATGATTTATTACTAATATTTACTTACTGAAAACTCGTTCGTTGTTGATATTTTTGATGCAGTACCACACACCAGCAGGAAAAAAGCAACAAAGAACATGGAGATCAAAAAAGAAAGAAACCCATGTTGTGGGTTGATGTTCCGAGACAGATGCTATGATAGGAATATGAATTTTTGCATATCCTGTATCCCATAATGAATAAAAACGCCCACTCCAAGGTGCAATATATCCTTAAAATATATATATTTATTTTTTTAATTTTTAACCCCTCTCCACACAATAAATAAATAAAATGTAAATTATTTCTAAGATAAAATTGATAACACTATTATTTTTTAAACTAATTTTACTTTTTTGCAAAAACAAGCAAAAACTATCATTATATATTTAATTCTAATTTGGATTGAGTATCTTATTACTTTTTTAAAGATTCCAGATTAATTTGATATTTTAAATATTTATAATAACGTTACACTGAGGAAAACAATAAAATGTTGCTGAATGATACTTTTTATAATAAATAACACAATACTTACTATTATATAAACATTTTTGGTTCTATTTATTTATTTATATGTAATAAACAATTCCATTTTACAATATTTTTAAACTTGATATTTTTTATACAAAAACAATTAAAGATTATCATAAGATTAAATGATTAAAAAAATCATGGATCGTATATTTAGTTAATAAGAAAATAAACAATTGATGTGAAAAGTATTAGACATAAAATGTAATTTATTAGATAAGACATGTAGTTGTTTCAAAATAAAATGTTCATTATTGCTATTATTATTATTACTTCGATTAGTTCTAATCCTATAATTGGTTCTATTATCACAATTATTACCATAAGTGTTGCCACCTTTTAAAGTAAATCTATCTACCGATATGAATGAAATAACTTGATAAGCCTAGACATTTCTAGATATTTTATGCAGATTAAATCATTTCAATCATAATTAGGTATTCAATTAATTAATTGATTAACATGTTTTTGTTTTTAATTTTAAAAATATCATTTTAATGCAAAATTATAATAAATTAATATTTGTAAAAAATTATTTTCTCTAAAATTTTATTATTTATTTCAAATACCATATGAAAATAAATAAATTTAAAAATGCCTTGAGATAAAGATTTCCAGATCAAGCTTCAACTTATCATTTCCAGGTTCAAATATATTAAATGATGGTCTGAATGACTTGATTATTATTATTTTTAATTTAGAAATACATAATATTTTTTTGATTAATCAAAAATAAGACAAACTTTTGTAATTTTAATAAAAGTACACAATGATACATTTTGTCACATTATATTGTAACAGGAACCGAATTTGAACCTTGTCACAAGGGAAAGTTAGGCATTCACATACATAACTGCAAACGCAGCAAAGTATATACTTGTTTAAAGAAGTCATATAATAAGTAAGCATTTTTACTCACCATATGTTTCAGGTTGGCTACTATTCATTATCTTTTACGAAATGTGCATATATATATATAATGGTTAAATTGCCAAATGTAAAGCTAAGCAAATATATATTTGTTTTTGATTTTTTTTTGTACAGTATGTAAAAAAAAAAAAAAAAAAAAGACAAAATTAAAAATGAAAATTACATTATAATTAGTTTTCTCTCTTATTTAAAAAAAGAAAAGAAAAAAAGATTTGTGGTAACAGAAACAGATGTTTATCTATATAAATAATATAAAGGTCTGGGTAGAAATCTATTCTCATTGTATGTATTTTAATTTGTATTTGTTTTGTAATGTTACTTTCCAAATTCCGAATGGATTGCTTTTTGCTAAAACCTGTTAAAAGGTTTTCTTTTGTCAAATATTTAGAACTAAACAAGGAAAGCCAGATCTGGAAAGAGAAAAACAAAAAATATGATGAAATGAATGAGAAATTAATTGAGATAGGAATTGCACATATTTTCCACTATCAACATTCGATCCCCAAATAAAAATAGAACTTTTTTTTTCTTAATTAATGAATAACTGAAGATATTATATCAGATTAAAGAAATAGAACATTTTTTGATTAGTAAATAAATAGAGATATTGCATCAGATAAAAGAAATAGAACATTTTGGATTTATTTAAAAATAAATAAAAATTGTGAACAGTTAGTTAGCTTTTTGGTACCAGAGTAAGGAAGAAAAAAACTCTGTCTCTACACATAGAAGCAAAATGCTGAAAAAATATTTGAACATCATTATGATGATTCTGGAGTAAAGTTGTAAACATGCTTGGCTAGTGATTCACCACCCACACAAGGAAATGTGCTATTGATCCTGTTATCTACCAAAAAAACCGAAATCCGCATCCCATCAAGACTTCTCGCAAATTAGGAGAAAACATTTCATCAACTGATTCCTCAAGAAGTAAAAAGAGACATTATCCAGACAGTTCCTATGGCCATACCTTTGTATATAGTAAGCGTACACTTATATGTATCTGAATAACATAATTTCCCGGGGACTAAGGTAATTATTATATTTTTCTTTAAATATATTGAATAATGTAACCTATATATGTATACTATATTTTTTGTGTGTTTCTTGTAAAACTATATTTTAACTTTAACCATTTTCTAAATGATAGCCATTAACTATTAAAGATGCAATATATATTCCATTAACTTATTCAATATAGACAAGTAAACATATATTCTAATATTAACATAACTCTTATCAGTATAAGTACCAACCCACCCTGTCATTGAGCTAGCTAGGATCGGGCCCCCTTAATTACGCTAACATAAATTCCCCATCATCGACCCTCAGGATAATTTTTACTTTGATAGTAGTATTGGCACGGCTAAATCCGATGACCATAAATATGCTGCTAGGGTACATATTAATAGGGAGTACGTAAATAATATTTTTGGGCAAATAAAGCAAAGTGATTGATTGATTTCATTAAAAACTTTAGCTTCATAATAATATTAATAGACCTAATAAATCAAATAGATGTTGGGATATCCCTAAAATTGTTTTCTACAATCAGGCATTACTATGAGAACATAATAATCTCAATTATATATTTTTTTAATGGTAGATAAGATTTAAAATAAATTATCTGCAGGACAATGGCAACTAGACAGCCATCCCGACAAATTAAGTGAAACATAATATACATTAAATTAGCATAAAAATAACAGAATGTAACCAAATACAATCAACTTCATTACAATATATATAATAGAAATGGTCTCTAATGAAATATAAAACAAATATTTGTTAAATATTATGTAATTATTAATCTCAAAAAAAAAAAAAAATTAAGAAGCACAATGCCAAGTTTTAAAAAACTTTTTAAGTTATCAGTGCCTCCAATTCAGATACTAGAAAAATGTGGAACATGTTTTATATATTCAATATTATAAATAAGCATGCAAATTTAATTAACTCCATTTTTTCATAAAAAATCTAGCATAATCTCAGAAATTCATATTTTGTTAAACAGAGGACATTTCACCCTATCAGTTTACTACTGGTAAAGCAACAGACCTAAGAGCTAAAGATTTCTAAATGAAAATTCAATCTATAACTTCTTGTAGTGAAGCATATGATCTTTCAATTATTTTATATAAATTTTAGCAGTGCTCATTGACACAGAAAATGTTGTTCCAGATTTTCCAGACAAAGAGAATTTTATATAAAAACAGATTCAATAAACAGATAATTTAATTGATTAATCATTAAAAATCATTGATGAAAGTTTTATATTTTGCTACAAGTAATGATATACAGTACTTATAAAATCTTTTCCAGAACATACTCTTAATAATTTGAAAATATAAAATTTAATTTATAATTACCATGAAAAACAAAACAAAACAAAAAAACTTTTCAATACTATAAGTATTTTATTATAAATATGAATAAAGTTAGTTCATTGCATTAATTTATAATGGATATTTTAAAAAAAAATCAGGAATGTCTATTGTGATTTACTATTTGTAATGTATAATTTTAATTCACACACTAATATATACATATATATTAATTACCTGCATATGTCAGAATAACGACAAATAGAAAAACAATTACTGCAAATAGTGTAAAACCCAAATAGAAGAATGTACGCATCTCAGATTTTGTTAAATAGTTTTGAATAAATTTCAGAGCAGCACAGGCATTAATTAAAACAAAAACACCTAAAAAATCATATTAAAACAAATAAATATTTAATTAATAAAACAGCAACAATAAACAAATCAGAAGTGTATATTTTTACCTGCTGATGCCATGTGTTCACTAGTTCTGATTGGCTGAAATCCAACAAATGGAATTTGCATAGAGCAAATAAGAGCCATAATATAAAAAGTGCAATAGGCTGTAAATATACATATATAAAAATAATTTTATCTTTGAAAGAATTGTATTAGTAGATGGTATCTATCTGATTATCAACACTATCACATGACTTTCTCATGTACTTACTCAGAGTAGAGTTTCATTATGTTTGATTATAGAAAAATTCAGTTTACAATCCCTTTAAAATATTTAATTGGGACTATAGCCTCCCCCCTTCCCCAAATGGGCCGCACTATTTTTAAATATTTTATGTGCATGTATTTATAAATATAAAAATACATTTAAAAAAATCTTTTAAGATAAAAAAACAAGTTTTAATTAAAACTAGAATAGGATGAAAAATGTGGAAGTTTTTTTAAAACAACAACAAAAATTATTATTTAACAGTTAAAAAAACGTTTATTTTTTCTGTTATAAATTTGTCAGCATGATTCAAAGAGATAGTGCTTAAATTGATTACCGGTTTAATTAATTTTCATTAAGATGAGCCATTTAAAATTCTGTCAATACTTATTCATATTCTATAATTTATGAAGGAGCCAATTTGCACTAATGAGGACCTCTGTATATACAAATTTACTGAACAAGTATAATGGTAGTTGATTTATATTACATAATGACATGTATGGGGCTGGATTATAATCTAGCAACAGTTCATTCATATATGCTTTATTTAATAACTGAAATAAGTTTATTTATTCATAATGTTATAAAAGTTAGTAATAATAGTAGTTCAACTGGCGATTGGCTAGTTGAAACAGCGATAAATAATATTGATCATGGAACAATTCATATATCATAAATAAATAGAGCTAAACTCCAATTCCACAATTTGGTAAAAGATCTTCTTTTGATGGTTATTTACTTCCTCCATGTTTATCATTTAACTCCTCTAATTTCAGACAATCGTTCACTAGCAATTTTAATAAGCAATTTGCTGTTTGCTCACACACTTGAGGATCAGTCTATCAGCTTTCATTCTACTCTTCTAGTTTTCACTAATCTGCTTTTTCATTTTATTTCTTCTACTATTATTCCATTAGAAGTTTTGCAGCTAATTTTAATAACTCTTCTAATTTGTATATTGTTAGACATTATTCTATACTAATTAGAATATGTAGTTTAATTCTAATTTCTGTATACAATTATTTCTAGAGCGACTCAACCCTGCCTCTATTAACCAGCTTAGCACACACACACACACAAGTATCTTTATTAATAAATACATAACCAGTCAATACACAACAAAACCTCCCCTTCATTCTAAAAATAAGTAGAGTTTTTTTTACAATAAACAGTCTTTAAAGTAATATATATTAAGGCTACAACCTTAAAACTATTTGTAGATTTAATTAGTGAGATATTGAATAGCCTTATGCTCTCAAATCAAAATACTTTAGATTTTCCTACTTATTTAGAGAAGTAGATTTAGATAAGAGTGGCCGCTCGTCTTATAAATAAATTTTGTGTTAAAGATTTGCAGAGGTCGCTACTGTCGTTTTTTCAGGCGCATAGTTTTAAGGTTGTAGCCTTAATATATATTACTTTAAAGTAACAAATATGCGCTTTACAAATATAATTATTACAGCTTTATATAATATTAATGGATTTCTAAGCATAAGATCTCAACACTGACCCGTAAATCGAATGATTTCATGGGTGTTAATGTGTTATAGAATTTGTGGACTTAATTAGTGAGGTACTGAATAGTCTTCAAATCAAAATACTTTAGATTCTCCTACTTATTTAGAGAAGTAGGTTTAGATAAGAGTAAACGCTCTTGTCTTTTAAATAAATCTTGTGTTAAAGATTTACAGAGATCCCTACTGTCGTTTTTTCAGGGGCATAGTTTTAAGGTTGTAGCCTTAATATATATTACTTTAAAGTAATGAGTATGCGCTTTATAAATATAATTAATAAACAGTCTTGTATAACTTTTTTGGCATCCATTTTTTTCTGGTAATTCTTATTACAGTTAATATTTATGTTTCCTGCCTTTTGTATTCTCTTCTTGTTCAGACTAAATATCAACATTTAACTCTACAACATCCATCTTGAACTAGTTATCTGCTACATCTATCTCCATATTTGTAGAAGCACCCATTTCAATATCTTTATCCAAAATCAGATCTTCTAGCATCTCAATTTGTCATTTTCTTACAAGGTTAAGATACTGTCTCACTACTCTGCTATCCTTTAGTTTTATCTCTCATATTTGTGAAGTTACTATTGTAACGATATATAAATATGTCGTTACATTAATTTAAAATAAAAACTTAAAAGTTCGCAAATAAAAGTAAAAAACTAAACGCTAAAATTAAAATGTTTGTTAAACGTATATACATTCGCACAGATGCTAAACTTTAAAAATATTTTTTTTAAAAAAAAACAAATAAATAAGTATTTGAACGTACTTTTTTTATAAAAAAAGTACAAGATTTAAAAATAAAAACAGGTATTAATTAATTTTTGTAATCTGTAAATGGAAATGATTGTTTATAAATTGTTTGAAAAGCAAGCTAGCCTTGGGCTCTTGTATAATTAAAAAGATCTGATGAAAGATAGATAAGAAAATAAAGAGAAATTAGCTTGACCAATGGAAGCACTAAGCCTTGGCTTGGACCCTAACGAAAGTGATGGATTAGTGACGTTTTGTTGATTGAATCCGTGTGGATAATATAAAAAGGAAAATACAGTTTTTTCTGACAGTTCCAGCGTTTTGTGTATGAGAGATGTGGTAGGACGCACATACCACACTCTCTATTTAAAAAAAAAAAATATGAAAAGACTGTGATATCTTGAACCAGCTATTGCAATCTCCAGAACATTATCTTCCAATGGAGGCGTCGCGGGAATTAAAAGCAGAAACCTGGACTCTTCTACCGCGAGCTATGAACTTTAAAAATTAACAACAACAAAAAAAAGTAATTAAGAACTTTCATCATTGTTTTTTTTAAAGATTCAGCTAATTTAAATTTTAAAATGAACTCTTATTTGATTTTCAAATTAATAATTGATTGTTTAAATTTATATAGTTAAGTTTTGCTAAAATCATTTCCATTTTATTATTTTTATTTGTAGTAATATTTATTGTAGAAATTATTAAATGCATTACATTTAAATTGGGTATAGACGTTGCATAGATTCGTTAGCGGTTGATTATGTTGTGGTTTTCACAGTCGATTAGAATATATAAGTCAACGATGTCACTGCGGTGTCTTATGATGAACACCAAAGGGTCTCCTGTATTCCCTCAGCAATTGACGTTATCGATTGACTTTGTATTTTGATCGGTTGTGTTTAATTTGGAATGTTTTTGACCGTGGAATCTGTGCAGCCGATCTATACTCGACATTATAAAACAAATTGTATAAAAATAATCTGTGCGAACGTATTTAAATGTTAAATTTAAGTCGGGCGTGAATGGCTATATAGTTTTGTAAAGTTATATTAAGGGAGGGTAATCTTAGGTTATTCGTTTCGTAGTTGAATTGGCTCAATGGATTGGATATATTTGAGTAATTAGTAGATGTAGTATGAGATCCGCTACGTGCAGGATTGTGTATATACGCCACACACCTTCTGTTTGCCTATGGATGGGTTTGTGAGACGGCAAAGGACCGCGTTCCTATGGAGTTTTATGTTTATTGTTCTACTCGCCAACAGTTGTGACATTCCTGTTGGTGGAGAGACAATGTCTTCTCTAATTCTACTTACTGATCAGATGTACATTCCTGACAGTATAGTATTTTGTGTTGTCGTATTTTCATGCTACATTGAATACATAAATGTATCAGATGGATTGGCGCCGGTTTGATTGCAAATTTTTTTGGCCTAAGGTTAAATAAGGGATAGAATATTTTCTTTTCAAATGCAGGTCTATGTAGTCTATTCATACTCGACTATCTAAATAAAATATGAAACTCATTGAAACTTAGTTAAATATAAAATTAAAAGTTAATATAAAATCTAAAATGTTAAACTTATTCCTCAAATTAGAATGATTTTATATGTGCGTAAATAAATATTTTTATGTGTTAATTTCTGGCAGTGGCTTTTATTTATTTATATTTAAGATATAAATTAAGATATAGATTTTTATCTCTGCGTCTCCACTGAGCTAGTGACTTGGGCTAACAATCTGAATATTTAAATAAAGTGGAATCTTAACAGCGCGTATCTGCCTACTCTATAAATTTTTCTAGGTTTAAATGCCTAGATGGTGCCCTGTAGAGCAGATATCGTAGTTTGCGGTTAGATTCAATCTTCACTTTCATTTCGATCGTTATACTATTTTTCTTATTTCTCCTGGTAGCCATTTTTTCTTTAGCATATTCTTTATCCAAACAATTTAAATCTGACATTTTCTAAATTTACAACTTTCCTTTTGACCTTATCTGGTATTATCATAAATATATGTATCCTTACATGGTGCTTCATTAATAATTCTGCCAGGATTTTCCTTGTAACACAACTTGGCATGAAGTGCTGGTAAAACATTGCTATTACTAGTGCTTCATTGGATATCAGCACACTCCATTTTATTTAGAGTAAGGAGGCATGGTGTGTAAGCACTTTTGTATCCCTTTCAGAGCAAGGAATTCCTTTCTGATCTGAATACTATGCCGTTTTCTGTACAAAACCTCAGAATGCCCATGTGTGAAAAAAAGTTCATTTAAAAATTTTATCATACTCTCTGTACTGGTATTCTTTACTAAACAATATTCTGTCCATTGGACTATATAGATATCAGGGAAATATATCCATGGAGTGGCCTGGTATAGTCTAAATGTACTCTTTCCCACTCTCTTGTTGTTTTATGTCAAGATTGGAATTTTTTAAGCCAAAAAACATGTTGTTGTTGGCAAGCTTGATATTTTTTTAACAGTTTGTTCAATATCAGTGTTTAAATCTGGCCACTAAACATATGAACGTGATAATTCCTTCATTTGTATTATCCTTAGGTGTTCTTAGTATAATAATCATTATTCAGTCTGTCATTAATGTGCAACATGACACATCAGATAAATTTTCCCGAGTGTTCAAAATGGCTGGTACTATATAATTTGATCGTTTCTTTGGCTATCTATATTTATTCCAATTTGTAATCAACTTACAATCCTTATTATTTTTAGTCTATTCAGCTACATTTTTGCTATTCAGTCTCTTTAGACTTGTCTTGTATAGTTGTGGATATTTATTCTGGGCATTATTTTTCACTTTAGCAGTTTTAACATGTCCAATGCTTATTCAGAAAGATTGACACCAACTGTGTCCTACTATCCAACTAATATTTCTCATAAACATGTATAATAGTAAAATTCTATTATGGTTATTTACTGTTAGGGGCATTAATACAATTCCCTTAATGTTAATTCTGTTTCTATTAACATCAATTGCTATTGAATTAGTTATCATCTCTATGTTAATATTGTCTCTTTTGCGAATAGCCATCCATTACTTAAGCCAGTGTTCTTCAACCCTTGGTCCGTGGCCCGGTGCCGGGCCGCGTGCTAGACGGGCAGTAAAAAGTTTGTAATAATAAATAATAAGAGTTTAAACTTTTAGTTAATATAGCCAATTTTTATTTATTTTTTCATCTCATTTTTACCCAATTTAAAAAAAAAAGAAAACAGAACGAAAACAAAATCTAATCAATCATTCATAAATTAATTTGTTTTTCTAGTTATCACAGATATTTATGGGGGCGGGGGTAGAATTAAATTTTTTATTACTTTTCTAAAAAAATTTAAAAAAAAGTTTTTTATTATATAAACTCCATATATATATAATACTTTATCTTATATATTTAACATTGTTGTTTTGATCAGTTATATCTATAGACTTCTGCCGGTCTGCGAAATCTTATCCTTATTTTTGCTGGTCTGCGGAACCTTATCCTTATTTTTACCGGTTCGCAGGTGTGAAAAGGTTGAAGACCACTGACTTAAGCGACATTAAAGATATACCCATCCCACTATCTATTTCTATTTTTATCATTGGTCCACAGATTTTTACTTCTAGAATATTTGATGTATCAGCACATTTCTTTATTAAACTTACATTTATAACTTTTTTTTTACTGTGTTAGCCTCCCAGGGATATTAACTTTTTTTTTTTTTTTTAATATCCTTTACAAAGACTTGTAATCTGAGAGTAGTGATCAAGAATAGTTTAATTCTTTCAGCTAAAATGAAGAACTTAACTAATTTTATTTTCAAATATCCATTTCCAAATATATTATTAATATAAATTCCACATACTTTTTTTTTTAAAATATAACCTAAAGTTTCTTTATTTGCTGTGAGAAAACAAAATCCAAATGCTAAGATATTTCTTGCCAGAACTTCTAGAATCAATTTAAATGTGACAATTAATTTCTTTCAATGTCTTGAATTTTATATATGATCCATCTATTTTTTTTATTTCTCTTCAAGAAACCTTAGCAATTTTTTTTCTATCTAGAGTTTTTATGATCACAGGATAAGCATTACAACTGAAAAAAATTTTCAATAAAATATATAATCTGGATCTTTACTATTGATGTATTACTAGAAAAATAGTACTTAGAGAAGATAAAAAAAAAATTCATCAAAATATCTAAATGTATACAATTTAACGGAATTTTGCATGATGCTTTTTGCTTTATTCATAAAAAAGTTGAGACAAATTGAAAACTTCTATATGAGACAAATAGTTTTGTAGATCATTTATGATTTAGCACAGTAGTGTAGTGACAAACTCAAGAGCGAAATTGTTCGTGAATTTAAGTTCAACTTATCATCTCTGGTCCCTGAATAACAGAATTCCTGAGCAACTAACCATTTGATTATTTATTATTATAGTTTTGTATAGTTTAAGCATTCTGTGAATATTGCAAATAATCATTTACAAGCATTAAAAGTCTGAAAATAAATAATATAGTAACATTATAAAGTCCTCATATAATGACAATCTTGGAACTTATTTAACCTATCTCATCACAAATAAAAGTAATTTCCTAAGCCATTTGTTTCTCAACTACTTCAAAAACAACTACCAATGATTATCATATATATTGTAATGCATGCATGTTGCCATCTATAGTTCACTTTGTAGTGTATAAATAACTAAATAAAGAAAACAATTAAAGGTCTTATATTTAATAAATATATTTATTAATTTGTGATAAATGAAGAGTGAATGGATACTTTATTTATTAAATTTAAAAATGAAATAATTTTTATTAAGTTGTATGGAATGGTAACAATGGCTTATTAGAATTAGAAAAAAAAAAAAACTTCACATGTTCATAAGCGAGTGTTAAAAAAAAACGGGAAAAGAAAAAGACTGTATTTTGTGTTACCATAGTTACAGAAACTAATTCAGCAAGAAGAACACAATACTTTCTTTTGTTTACAATTTTGTGTTTTATCTTACCTCATTTTTACAAATAAATTCTGGACTTGTAATGAGGAAATATGTGAAAATTTATTTGAGAGATAAGAGACAGACTTTCTATCATCTGATATGTTTATGACTAAAATGGAATGATTACAACAATGAACGAAACTATCAAAATTTACCATGGATTATAATATAGAAAAAATAAATAGTTAAATATCATTCAAAGATAAAAATGTTCATGGAAACCTATATTTGTGTTTTGTTATCATCTCTGTGCCAAGGAAGACCATCAGGGAATAATGGAATCTAAGCTGAAATTATATATGTATACTAAACTTGGTAAGAGATGCTAAAAAAAAAAATTTCTTTTATTTCACTTATCAATAATGGTTAAAAGTATAATAGTAGCTTAAAGATAAAATATTTATCAAAGACTTTTTTTTATATTAATAATCTTAATTATAAGGCAGTTTTATCTTATCACTTGATATAAGAGACTCGAGTAGTTAAGACTTAAATCAATTATTAACATATTAAATTTTTTGAAAACAAATCATAATTTAAACATAAATAATATTCTATATAATTCATTTAAATTATAAAATAATTAGTATTAAAAAAGCATTACTTGACCCAAAGATATAAAACATATCAAAAGAAAATTATATATATAAAAGATAATAATATTAACATTTTATTATATTTTTTTTTGTGAGAAAGAATTTGTAATTAACCGTTTATGACTGTATGTGTTAATAATTTTAATCATAGATCATTTCTACCAATTGCAATCTTGGCAGGGGTAAATTATAAAATATACATTATATGATATTAGATTGCAGTTGGTAAAATTAGAACTATATGTTCTTTGTCTTAGCCATCTCTATAAGTTAATTTTACTTCAATAAACATTATTATTAACCTACGTACTTTGATTTTCCTATTGCATAAATCATTATAAAATTATTTTATTATATAATTTATTTAGAATTAAAATATTTAAGTGTATATCCCAAACAATATCTTATTAGCAAGTAAAATATTATTTATTGAACTTTATCTTCTTTGCTAAGCAAAAATATTTATTATGGACCCATTAGTACCTTATAAATTCGTAAGTCCAATATAGATATAAATCCAAACTATCAAGAAGCCAATTTATGGATTATTTTATTTATTTGTTTATTTATTAGTTATATTTTTTTAGTTGCCTAAGTACAACAGTTATTCAGTATATTTTAGATTGCCCAAATATGTAATGCATAAGGGGAGGAAGTTACTTGCTTCATAATTTTATTTGGTCACCCAAATCTATGGGGTACTTGTAGGCCAGCTAGCCCTGCTCAGTTATAATATTTTCTATTATAATTATGATTGCACAAATCTGCAAGCTATTCAGTGATCAGTTAGTTTTATTCTATCTATATTGTTGTTATTTGTAGAACAGGCAATTTTTTATCCATTATTTTATTAATTACCCAATACATTTTTGACTTGTCCAACAGGGGAATATCGCTATTTATGAGACAAAGTTGTTTCATTAGCATTGTCCTCTTATATTTTAGAATATTTTCCATTACAATATATAATTCATTTTATAACAAAGTGAAACAAATTTAAGATGGCAGATAATGGCATTTGCTTAAACAACTAAGATATTGAAACAAAGTCTAAATTAAAATAAGCCATAGATAATCAATATTTAAATTTTTTAATGTCCAAAAAAAAAAAAAAACCATCATATGATCAACTTAATGGGAAGTTAGATAATAAGCTGAGCAGATAGTTTTATTCGATTAACCAAATTAAAATTGTTTCTTTCTTCCAATTGTATGCACTAAACGATACAGGCTGAGATTTTAGGGAAAAAGAAAAAACAAAATAAAACTGTAATTTAAAATTTTATTGATAATTAAAAAGGTAAAGCCAAGATTTTTACTAACCTACATAAATTTTTTGTGAATATCTTCCCATGAGTAACAGGACAAAGATGTGGAGTGGGATGAGATTGATGATGAACACGTAGCCTCCCCATGCAGAGACCTAAAAAAAAATTATTAAATATATATATATGCGATATTTATATTTGAAACAGTAAGACCAATAGAAGAGGCTATACATCTGCTATATATAAACTGCCATTAAAGAATGGAAACTCATTCTATCACAAAAATCATTGTTTACGTATAACCAGTAATGTAATTAAGACATTACGAGATTCAAGTGCTGTCTAATAGCTCATTATTTAATTAAGATATAAGATATATAATAATAAAATTTTAAATTGTCAACTATGATAATAGAAGACTAACAGGATTGGTTTCAGGAAAACTCCTCTTAACATGTATTTAATGAGCATATCTGGTGGAAAAAAAAAAAAGTACTACAGGAAACATCTACCTCTATTTTTTCCCAACTACGTAGATATTAATAATTTATCATTTTGATACTTGATTGGTCGAGTTAAAAAAAACAACAAATAAATTAGGAGCAAATCTTGATTAAAAAAATTGTGACGACTTTTTAAAAACAAAATTCTGTCTAAATATTATTTAATATTTACTTTTGATAGTTTTCTGTGGAGAGACTTAATTTTACAGCAAGTAATTTATCTCAACAATCATTTAATAATGATATCTTACAGTGCTACATTTATAAAAGTGTCAACTGAAAACGAGAAGATTATAAATAAAAACAGCAGAAATAAGCTAAAAAATTTTGTGTACAATAAAAATCAATGTGACACACAAAAAATATATATATATTTTTTTGCTAAAATTATTTAAAAGAAAGTAGATTTTTTCAGAAGTTCTTTTTGTAAATTTTGTATATGAAAGCAAAGCAAAAAAAACGAGACACTATAAAACAAAAAAAGTAAAAAAAAAAAATGCTCATCAAAAATACAATTCTCATTGTTAGAAAAAAAAAGATAATTAATAATAAAATAACTTCACTATGCTACATAATATCCACTTGAATCTAAATATGATAAATCTATTATAGATATTATTTATAAAAACTGTACTATTTGTGAACTGATGATTTCATATAGTTAACAGGTAGTACAATGGCCTTAGGATATAAAAATTAACTGTAAATAACCAACAAGCAATGCTTGATAGCTTGCTATCTTATAAGATAAGATGACTAAAGTCTAGGTACAGTTTTCATTACAAATAGATGTGAAAGTGAAAAAGATGACGAATAGATCTGAAAAGACAAAACACCTTCAACAATTGTTATTAGTTGTAGCAAATGGTAGTAATAATCACTGCAATTGGTCTCCAGAAGGATTATTAAAAAAGGTATCTGTTTTCCACATCAGGATATGATACACTATCCATAAAGAAGACAAACAAGAATGAAACTTTCATAAAGAATTTTTCACCATAAGGCACAGCAAGGTCTATATACCCAAGTGAATGAACAAGTTTTTGTTCAATAACTGAAAGAAACATATTTAAACTGTTAAATAACATTCTGTATATCAAAATGCAGAATGTCAGAACTTTATGGATACCTGGTAAACTAGACTTATTTCTAAAAAGAATTAGAAAAATATAAATAGGACTTTCTTGGATTAGCTGAAGTATACAAGCCTAAATCTTTGTGAGATTAGATAGTTTGTAGGATTTTTACTAAATAAAAAAAAAAAAAGTAGAGATCCATTGTTAAGATATAAATCTATCAATGCAAAAATGATGGCAGCTATATTAAAATATTATCAATATAACAAGATAAAACAGTTATATAGGGATGCCAAACTATTTCTTAATAACCTACTTCATAAAAACATCATTATTATTACAGATGGAAATATTAAAATTGGAAATGTAGGCTTTTAGATAAGACAATTTGCAACACACATTTCCAGAAAAACAAAAATAATAATAGATCAGATATTAATAAATAAGATAATCAAGATGAGTACCACACTTTTCAGAGAACATATATAGATTAAAATCATAATTTAATGATGTCTTATTAGTTAATAAGTTAACTAAAGTTGATTTGAATTAAGTAACATAGCAGTTTCATAGAAAAATATCGGTCAATGCTTAAGGAGTAAGAAAACAAAAAATTTGAACCACAAAAAAAAAAAAATCTATATATCCTATATATAAAGAGTTGAAAATATTAATAAAGCTTTGGGAAACTTGTTATTGAAATTATTTTAGAGAAAAAAAAGATTTAAAAAAATTGGGTCACACAAGAAAAATAAAAATGCAGCCAAAATATAAAGAAAGATTATGAAAAAATGTTCATTAGCAAAGATACAATTTCAAAGTGATAATCAGAATACTATCTTGAATAATATAAAATAAACTCTGACTAGAAAATATCAGAAAAATTAATAAAAATGGCACCACTAACTTGTAATAGAAAAGATAATAATTTATTGGGAGAAATTAAAAGAGCAGCAAATAAGAGTAAAAGAAATGAAACCTGATTTAATAATTGGAGAAATGATGAGATATAGTGAAGAAAGTATGTTTAATATTGCATAGAAATATAGTGCAGAGCCTAAAGCATGTATAAAATCATTATTAGTGTCAATTTTCAAAAAGAGGAGCAAGGTAGAATGTCAAAATTATAAAACTATTGCGCTAATTGGTATTTTAAAATGAAAAAGTAAAAATACAAGAAAAATTTGGGGTGGATAAACAAAGACAAATTTAGAATGAAAGCCAGAAAAAGTGAAAAAAAATCTATACATGTGTTTTGTTGACTTACTCAAGGTCTTTGATAGCACTGACCAAAAGGAATTTATTTAGTCAGTATTTGGATCATGAATAGATCACAAACTAATTATTTTTTTAAAAATATCCAAAATAAGTAAAAACCAACAATGATTTGGAGAAACAGGAAGCTGATTTGAAATTAGAAAGGCACAAGAAAAGATCCAATTTCAAAAATACATTTATCACTTACTTATGGGAATATGCAGATGATTTAGTAATGATTAAAGAAAATAAAGAAATATTAACCTTCATATAGAAATGCTAAATAATTAAGCAAAAAAAAAAAATGGTTTATATATGAATGCAACCAAAATAAAGACACTGATGTTTGGGAAAAAGAAAATGAGGAGAAAAATTCCAAATTAGGGAAATTGTATTTGACAATGTACAAAAATTTGTGCAAATTAATGACCTCAATCATAAGAATGCAAAAATTAAAAATAATCAAAGCAAGAAGAATATATCTAAAGTCATGGATAGGATTTGGAAAAGCAAAAAATACCAGACTCCAAAATAAAATAGATGTGGTATAATATATTGTTATAAAATATAGGTGATGGCAAAACATTCAGTGATAAGAATTTTGGCATTTGAAAAACGTTATAAAAAGTTACTTGAAAATTGGATAGACACAAAAACCTTCCAACAAAAATTTTTTTCAATAAAGTGTATCAAAAAGAAATTTTGCTGAAGAAAGTTATAAAGAGAAAATTGCACTTGTTTGACTGTATAAGCCAAATAAATGATGATCAGAAACTGACAACCCTAATTTTTGGTATTACACAAAAGTCAAACAAGAGGTTACAACACCAAGAAATATAGATAAATAACAAAGAATAACATAAAATTTGATAACCTCTCACGATTTTTATTATAAGTCCTTCTTACAAAGCTTTTGCAAAATTAAATGTGTTCAAAGAAAGACCTTTAATTTTCACTGAGTTTAATCATATTTGATAATCTAATTAAAGATAAAGATGATGACCAGTTTAGGATCTTGCATTTGCAATAGTTTCCAATGATGATTATATAAAAACTTTTTCTACGATAATAGTAAAATACCATTCTCAAATGCATCACAAAATAATCAAGAAATTAAATGAAAAATGTGTAAATGAGGTATCAAGAAATCATGAGTACATGGATATGTGATATGCACAACCTCCTCTTTCACCAAAGAAATTTTCATAAAACTAATATGACTTAGATCAGCTTATTGATATACAATATGAGTTACTTGTAGCTTTAATGTTAAGTCAAATAAACATTGATAACATAGATGTAATTGATGATGTATTTATTATCACAATGACATGAAAAAGGCAAAATATTTCCGTTATAATTTGTATAAATCATGTTACAACTAAATATTCTATAAAAAAAAAATGCCAAAATTATTTATACTTTCATAAGTTTAGTCTTTTCTGATTACTATTAATAGTAATAATTTGATAGATGCAATCAATCATCATGTATGGGAATAAAATGAACAAAAAAATAATGACAGCAATAATAATGTGATAATGATGTAAGAATATGCACTATAGTGTAGACAGGAATATTTCACTTGAACTATTAACTCCTTCAGAAAATAGATTCATTTGAAACAATTAGATATAATTATAGTAAAATTAATCTTGCTCTATAAACAATCACAGATTTCTCTCAAATTTTTAATTTATTGTCTTCAAGACTTCAAATACTCATTAATTATAATCCACAATATTTCAAAAATTATACACAAATGACAATGCTTTAAATAAATTGCAAAAACTCAATTACTTATATTGAGAGAAAAAATCCTATACAATTCAACGAAGCTCAAAGTTTTCTATGCAATGTCAATTGAAGAGAATCATAGGTTTTCTTCTTGACAGAATGAATTGTAATCAAGATGTGAGATTTTGTTGACAAACTGGATAAAAGTGAACTCACATTTTAATAAAAAGATACTCTGGAGCATATAAAGAATACAAAGAGAACACAAGCTGATATCATTTACAATGACTTCCCTGCTCAATCTTACTGATATGAAAATGAGGATAATGCCACAAATAATGCTTAGAAGGGTATTACCATGTTGATGTGTAACACGCAGCAGTCATTTTGGAAATACTGTTTCATTTCTTTATAATGTTTAAAATATTTGAGAAATTATCTAAATCTGTTATAATAGATTGAATATGAGTTGTGACACAAATAAAATGAGATTTTGTAAGAACGGGAGAAGAAAAACAGATATGTACTAATAAAATATAATAAGTTGTAATGTGAAAAGGTATTGAATGTTTTACTAAGTACAAGTAGACAGTGACTGATTATGAAATAGTTTCAAACTTGTTGTCTTTAAATACCAATCTTTTGTTTATCTACCTCTTTTAGAGATCATATCTATGCTCCCAAAAATCTAATTTTTGCTTGTACAAAATGTTAAAGCAAAAATAATGAGTCCTTATATTCTTATAACAAATGATCTGTAGTATTGCTTTAGATAGTGAATGAATGGCAAACTAAAAGGGAATTTAGTTGGTTTTCTTAATTTAGCAGAAAAAAAGAGTAGTGTTAAATACAGATTTATTTTTATTTCAGACCTTATATATATAGCATTGAAATAAATATTTTTTTAAATATATTAAAATTAAATATCAAAAATTAAAATTACCATGTAAAAATATGATAAAGCAGACATTGCTGCCCAAAAAATGGTCCCTGTTTTGACTGCTTTCACCTAAAAAAAAAAAAAAAAGAAAAAATTTAATCTGACTTTTATATACCTTAAAATATATTGAAAAAAAAAACAAACAAACTTGTACATAATATATTTAATTAAATTTAACATTATGGCTAAAATGAATTATAACACAGGATTTTATAGAAATAAAATTTCCACATAAATATGGTTAAATCCTAGCCTAAATTATAAATAATAAGTTGAATTAAATTTAAAAAAAAAGCTATCACTAGAAAACATTATGTATAAAATAATAGCAACAAATATGCTTAAGAAAATTTTACCTCAAAATGTTTAATAATCTATCTATTGATAATAACACTGTTTAACATCTAATTTCCAGAATTATCAGTTCGAATTTTTTGTTTTTATTAATTCAAATGTATGCAGTTTTTAAGACATTAGATTTTTTTTTCAAATAGCTTATAATTTCCTCAAATCATTTTTTCTAAGCATATTTTATAATTATTTATCTTCTATCACATGACTTGAATCAATATATTGTTGTTCAATCTATCTTCTCTCATTACATAATTAGTATGCAATTTAATATGCAGAATAGCAACATGTAAATAATTCCTTTGCAAATATGAAAGTTTATTTCTTCATAGCTTATTTTAAATGCTTCTAGTCCTGTTTGAAGAATTCTCATAAGAGAAATTAAATGTTCTGATATATCTATTTTCTAAAAACAACTCATAATTTAGCAGGATCATCTTAATCAAAGGATTTTTTTCCAGCATTCCATTATCTTTTTTTATGTATCTAGTTCCTTGACTTTTTCTGAAACCAAAATGAATATCTAACAATGCTCTTTCAATGTAAATTTTCAATCTGTATATTATGATTTTCAGAGTAATTTTATTTATATGTAGTATAAAAAATACAGAATGGGAATAAAAATTAATTTCATCCAATTGTAGGTTATAGAGTAGACTACCAGATTTAATTGACATAATTTGATCTATTTATTAATTCTTCTTCAGTTTCCTGCAAATCTTCATATACAATACTATCAATTTCAGTGGTGTTATCTTTTGCCAGTGATCTCAAAGTTAATATGACTTCATACGTTTATCTTATTAAAAGTGTTTTCGCTGATCTTTTGAAACCAGTTATTTTATAGAATGATTTTTGTCACTTCAATTAAAACCTAACTTTTGACATTTTTCAGCAAATCTAGTTGTGGCTGAAACTACATATATCAAAATTACTGTCATTTAAAATAAAATCCATACAACAAAATATACTAATAGTTAAAATGTGATAAAAATGTTGAAAATAATATGGAAAATTCTGGAGCTCAAGATCCACGGAACTTGGTCTAGCTTTGTTATTTCAGGTGCTCAAGCTTCTTAGGAATACCTGAGAAGTAAAATTATTCAATTATTATTAAAACTCATTAATCAACTTTCTCCTCATAAAAAAAAAAAAATTTCAAATAAGCACGAAGAAGTCAGAGAAGATGATAAATTTGTCAAAGATTTTATGATTCTATGACAAAATAAGTTGACTGAGCAGAAATGAAGCAAAAGGATAAAAAACTACAATAGATACAAAAGAATATATATTGGTTTATATACAAAAATAAAAAAGTTTTATAAGTTACACATCTATAAAATGATATTGTTGGTGGCTCCCTGAAAAAAGCTTCAAAAAAAAATTAATGATTATTTAAGTTAGAAGCATATAGAGTTAAAACAATAGAGATGAATGGATGATGAGTTTTTATAGATAAATAGCATAAATAATGAACAATATCAATCAGATTAAATGAAATTATCCTTCACAAGAATAATAAGTTAACCATTATTGAAATGAACTACTGATAAATTAAAAGGAGAGAAAAAACAAATATAATGAATAAAACACCAAAAATACACTGCATGATTTCAGTCTATACAATGCTTTTCAGGAGTAAAATTTATTTTTATTACTACAGATCTTCATTTATTGTAAGTGCTAATGGAGATAACACTAAATAGGTATTTAAAAAGCAGCATATATTAATGACTCAAGCTTATAACAAGCGCCAGATCTGAAATAATATAAACATATTTTCTAAAATAATAAATGTAATTAAGAAACTAAATAATAAATTCAAACAAAAAGATGAGATTTACTGAATTTTTTTTAAAAAAAAATGCTCTAGTGAAAAAAGATTAGCAAAAAGGTAACAGATTAAAAAAAGCTTTGGATTATCAATGAGATGATCAATTAAATATTTGAAAAATAAATATAATAAGTGAAGATAAAACAATGTAAAGGAAGCTTAAAAGTGAACTAAAAGGCAAAAAGTTTAAAAGAAAAATATACAGAAGTAAATTAATTACAAGGAGGAAATAAATTTAATTCAATAGGTAATTTGGATAAAATAAATAGTTGCAGGAATAAAGTAGTAATTAAAGAAATAACAGATTACTAATATATATATATATAAATAGATATATTAAAAACATGGAAAAAATATATAAGGTTTGTATTATAAAAATAATTAAATAAAAAGAAAGATAAAAATGGAATACTTTGTATAATAATGAAGAAAAAAAAAGTAAAACCAATAGATCAGAAGATTTCTGATAAAATCTAGGGAAATAATCAGATGCCAATGGAATTACTAAAGATTACCTGGGAAAAAAAAATTGAGGGACTCCTAATAATGCAATTTATAAATAAAAAGAATGGTCCATAGATTTTTTCCAATTATTACAATTCCATTAAAGAAATTCATTTGTTTTGAACTAATATATTTTTTTGCCTAAAATAAAGATTAAAAAAAAAAAAATAGAGACAAGAGATGAATTGACAAGTAAGATATCTGGGAATGTGTTCTAAAATATGATTATACTTGACATAGCTTGAAATATTTTCTGAAAAAGTGAATTGAATTATTATGATGGATATTCTAAAAAACAACAACAACAACAACAACTAAGGTTGGAAACTAAAGATGACTGCTAGAAAAAAAAAAACGCAGAAAAGCGAATATTGTCTATTTTTTGTTTTCGTTAATATTTGTTTAGAAGAGTTGCTAAATAACTATTGTCTTGATAAAAGCAGAATTAGCATTGACGGGGTAAGATCCATTGTGTTAGATATGCTGATGACATGATAATACACGCAGATACGAAAAATGAAAGTAACATAAAATTTGAAGCCAAGAAATAAAAATATATAGAAAAATGTTTAAAATGACAATTTTCAAAAATTTTGTAGCAGATTATTTGTTTTAAATATTTAATGAGTTGTTTAATTGATAATAGAAAAATAAGTTGAAATGATAAATTATTTATTAAAAAAATTAAGAAGAGGAACTGATGTGATGGAAAGTGATATAAGCTATATGACCATAAATTATATTAGCCAAGTTAGCAATCTATTTCTTATTCTTTTTTATCCAATCATTTCTTTTTTGTCATATCCCGGATTAATAGAAGCTGTTTTATCTGCATATTCCATTATAAAGACTTGAGAAAAAAAAATCATAAAATCTCTACACCTTTCATTTTTGTTACTTAAATTTTCTCATGCTCTATACAATTTGTGTTAACTCTTTGTCAACATCCTGTACTACAAAAATAAGTGTTCAATACTTTCACATAAATTACATCTATATGCAAATGTTTATTCTATTTTTGCTTTCTTTCTCTACTATCAAAACTCTTGGCCTTCTATCAAATAATAAATTTTCTTTAGAGTTATATACATCCTTTCATATTCTGTATCATTTTTATTCATATAGAACTTCAAATTATTTTTTTAAATTCATTTGTTTTCAACAACTCTATCTATAATTATATACATGTAATAATTTCTCTTTACACTCATCTCATTTATTATATAAATACTTGAAAATAAATTGTTTATATATTAACTTTGCATACTGTAAAACTTTTTATACCAAATATATCTTATCTCATCTTCATATAATCCAATTAAACACTATTTTTGTTATTCAAATTTCTACCATATATTCAACTTTCCCAACATTGTTAATTTCCCTCATTAAAATAACAAAACACAACAAGCTTACCCATTTCATTTTGAATAATCATGTGCTGTCTAATCCAATGCATATCTAATTACTTTTTGTTTTCTATTAAAAATTTTCTTGAGCTGAGCACATCATTTCCAAATGATAAAACAGATACCTTCACCCTTTTCCAAATTATTCTACATATTTCATATTTATCATATGAGAAATATACCAGATTTTTAATCAATCCTCCATTCTATTTTTTTTTGCTTTTTTTCGAACTCTAGTTCACAATTATCTATATAATCCTTTTTTCCATATAACTCAATATATAAATTAAATTGAAAATACACTCTGATTACTAGATGGTTGTGCATTAGCCGCATGCTGATAAGGAGATGGGGATTCAAATAAATTACCACCTGGTATATCATTGATTATTTAAGGATTTAACAATAAATGATGCTAGAGAGAGAATTGCTTTTGATTAATTTTTTTTTAAGCTAAAGAATCAAATGATATTGCTTTGGATTTGAACACTTTATGATGATATGTTAGAAGGAATTGAGACAGATGAGAGACAATAAAATAAATTGTTAGAAATCCATAAGAAGTTGTTTTTGAGTTTTTAAAATGAAAAGCAAATGACAAGTTAGAATAGTATATCAGGGATGATATGAGACTTTCTTTTCACAGATGATTATCAGAAATATTCTTCAAAATTAACTTACTCCATAGATAATGAATATTTTATTAATAATTGTCATACATTTTTATTATTATTACAATATTTTCTAATCATTAATAATCTAAAATATTTTTAATTTGAATTATATAACTTACCCATAAATAATAAGTAAACATTAATGCAAAAATTGCTATTCCTTCATTATCATAAGAACCTGCAACGGACCGACTAATATAACCGGGTACTGGAAAAAAATACATATATAAATGCACACACATATATAGAGATCAGACTAATTGAAAAAAACAAAAAACAAAGATTAACAATATGTATACCAAGCTACAGTATTTGCAATCAAAGAAATCACAAAAAAATAAAGTAAATAAATCATATTTGTCTGTTCAATAAATTTTCTACATTATGCTAATAAACTTTACGTATTCTGTTAAAAAAAGTTTTACTAATAAAAATATGTTTATGTAATAATATAAATAATAAATCAGTTTAATTTAAAAATCAAAACAATATATCAAGCCCCTTAGCAATGGTTTTAAAAATGCTTTAAACAGTTTAAAACTTGTTGCCACTTTAGATAAAGTATACATTAAAATATCATCCATCAAAACGATCTATCTGCTATTAGTCAATCCCTAAATATCTTAGACAGCTTATTTCAATCATTTCTTTCTTGCTCAATTCTTCATATGTTTCTCGTTTGATAGTCTACCCTCTCAACAACATTCACAATTCAATTCTTTTTCATCATTTTCTCAATAAATATTTATTTATTTTTTCAACTATTCTTCCAATATTTTTCAACCTTATCTCAAAAAAAAAAAAAAAAAATTCTATTTTTTTTCCCTATCACAAAAAATATTTTTCCTTTATTAAAAATTTGTTTAGCAATTTTCATTTATTTTTACCATTCTTGTACCATATAATCAACCAATTTTCTAAATATTTAAAGATTATTAAGCTTTTTAAGATTTCCTGCCCAACTATTAACCTTAAATTTTACTTATCTCATAATTTTAGATTTAGATTATTTACAAATAAAAATTATATTGGCAGTTGTAATAGCTGGTTACATTACACTACTAACTAATTAAACAGTGTGTAAGAGTATAATTACAATTAATAATATAATCAATTAAATATTAAAATACTTGAATAAAGTATATTAAAAGAATCAATAAATGGAGCAAACTATCGCCACCGACAATCAAATGGTAGTAGTATGTTATTATCTTATTATCCCATGTCTTAACTCAAATAGTTAGCATTCATAGACATATACATTCAAAAAGTAAAGCATCAAACTTGATATATGACTAAAATATTTTTATTTAAAAAAAAAGAAGAAGAGAGAATTAATTACAGCAAGTAGCATTAGTGCCTATTATTATTAGAAATCAACAAAATGGAAAGAAATGTAATCCATTATGCTGCTTTTTCATATATTTAAATGAATCACACAATATAAAATACCTTTATAAATATAAAAACTTATAAGTAAAGTTTTAATAGAGAAGTTATAAATAAATTGTAATAATAAGCTGAACGTTTTCGAGAATCCATACCTCATAATCATAGCTTTCTTAGAAATATATGCAAAGATATTTAAATTAGCACGTGTTACATGGCCCATTTCTTCGATACATCAAAGCAAGTGTCCTTTCTATTTATAGCATTAATATTTCCATTAATGTAGAATGCTTCTTTTATTTTTCTCTTATGATCATTCAATTCTGTGCATATAATTATAGGATTAGCAGGTGTAAAATTGTGTCCAGATTTCATGGCATGCTCCAAAAATACAGAAGATGTATTGTTGTTCTTCTGAGCTCTATTGTAAGTGTACAGGTGTTCAGCAAATCTAGTATTAATAGTAGCTATATCTTTGCATATATTTTATTATACATTTTTAAGAAAATTATGATTATGAGGCATGGATCCTCGAAAATGTTCAGCTTATTATTACAATTTATTTATAACATCTCTATTAAAAATTTACTTATAAGTTTTTATGTTTATTTATATTTAACGGGAAGTAAACTATTTTAAAATATCTTTATATAACAGCAACAATTATCCAGAAAATAATACTAATAATACAGAAAATCTTTTTCATCAAAAAATATTTTTTGTCTTTTTTAATGTGTTCGAACTATTTTAAAGTTTCAATTTATACATTACATACATAGCTACATCTATCTTTTTCATATGTAAAAAAACAACAAACTAGAACCAATTATAACAATAATACAATAGCTTAAAAAAAAAAAATCTGTGTAAATGTAAACTATATTATAGCAAAATATTAGTCAAATTAATTGATTTAATATATATATATATAATTTGTTTCAAATATTTTCCTTTTATTAGATTCTTTAATATAATTTAAAGCTTTTATATTTTTTAAACAGTTTATTTTATGTCTATATTTTAAATAATGAATACATAATGCAAATTTGTCATTTCTTCTATTAATTTCATTTTTATATTCTTTTGTTCTTTCATTCTAATTGTTCACCTGTATATTCATAGTAAATCATATTGCAATTTCCACAATTAATTTTATATACAATTTCTTTTTTATATTTCATATTATCTTTTATTTTAAAATTATTTATTATTAGAAGCTATCTTAATGGAACATTTTGGAATACAATAATAAAAATCTAAATCAAATATTCAGGGGTCTTGCGAACACGTGATAACTTTTACTAATATGATATAAAATTACCTTTTGTACCAGAAACTTCTTATATTCTATGTATAAGAAGAGAAAAATTACGTAACATTTGAGCAATGTCTAGAATAAAAGCCATTTCTTACAGAGAAAAGTCTTTCATTTGTTATTTAAATATAGGTCAAAAGATGCTCCTAATAATATTTAAACCTATGATTAGAATAGTCATGAGAGAAATCTAGATTATCATTAGAGCCTTCAAATCAATATGACTGTGTGTTGAATGAGACCATATAATACTAAACTGTCCATTCTCTTTACTACAGTTACACAATGCTTTATTTACCACATATTTTTACAGTTTCGATTGCTCCAGCAATCTTCTTCATAACTACAACATAATACAAACATATGAATATAAATATACATGAACATATAATTTACATTCTATATATACATCTTACATCTTTTAATTTACATTATTAACACTCATTTTTTACCCTTTTTTTACATTCTATATTTATTAATTAAATATTTCCTATTTATATATTCTATTTTTATTCTTTATTTTATTTTATTCTTATAATATTTAACTCTAACTTAATATCTTTTATACTTTACATTATTATTATTCATTTTACTAACAATCAATATTTATAATTTATTCATTCAATAATTTATAACTTATATTATTATTTTAAACACACTCTTTAAACTCACCTAGCCTCAACTGCTAAATTCAAAATTTACAGTTATACTTTTAGTACTCCCCCTCTTTAAATTCTACGCTTATATTATTAGCAGCTCCCTCTTCTGATTTTTTATATAACTATATTTTTGAAATTTTTTTATTTTATATCAAAAAAAATTTTTTTTCAGGCCCAAATCTTTTATTTTTTAAATAAAATTGAATGATATTAGATAAAATATTAATATGTGTTGTATATCCTCAATAATATATCACTGCTTAATTATGGCAACCTATTGGCTTTATTATTGAACTTACTTTAGAGATAAAAAACCTTAACATATAATATAGTCTATACCCATGCACATTCTTTGCAATTAGTAAACAACCTTACCTATTGCAATAAAACAAGCTGCAAAAAGGCCTGCTCCAGCATTCCATAATTCTTTCGTTAAAAAATAGGTTGCAAGTGCAGTTAACCCACTAGAATTAAAAAAAAAGAAGATAAATTCATTTAATAAGATTTTTTTTAGAATTAAAGTGCCAAGTAGAGGTTACATATATAAAAATAAGAATACTAATATCCAAATCCAATAAATACTTTACCTCATTCTCTCTCTTTATATATATAAATATATGCTTAACTTGAAAGTATCACATAAGTAGCACTGCCATATTGCAATACAATTTTATGTATATTGTAATTTCATACATATACACACAATATATATATATATATATTTACCATTCTAATTTTGCCTCTTTTAAATTCTCAAAAAAAAAAAAAAGAGGTAAATATTAACAAAATATTGTTAATTACAAATACAATAATATTTCTCTTAAGACTGCTACAGTTTTTATTAAATTTATTTTTACTTTTCATATTAAACTATAATTTTTTGATTTAAATAATTAATAATCAATTGCTATAAATCCAATTTTTGTCTTTCACACTATTAAAAACTAGTAATCTATGGTATCTTTCCCTTTTTTATTTTGGATTGTGATACCAATGCAATACTTGACATATTCATTAAACATTCTTTTTGTATGGATTTATATGGAATAAATTAGTATACTCCTTTCTTGCTAAAATTATTAACGTTTTATTAGTACTGTATATTCTTACAATTTTAATTATCTAATTAAGAGGCAGAATTTTTTTTTAATGAAGACTGCTAAATGGTAGAAACTGCAAGAAGAAACAGTATCAATAAAATGCATTGTTAATTTAAAATTGCAAGAAAATAATATATTATTTTATTTTGTTTTTCTGTTTAAATTTTTTCTAAGCACATTCCCAATTTCCCTCTCCATCTTATTTTTTCAGAAAACCCAACAAAATAAATTTTGTCTTTTTTCTTTTTAGATTACAATTTAATCAATATATCTAAAATCTCAAATATGATGTTTTTAAAAGGAATACTGTATTTACATACACAAACATATATAAAATTATATATTTATAATCATTATAATGTGTGATTCTATTTAAAAACTAAATAAAAATAAAATATTGGATTTACAATGTAATCAAATTACAAAAGATGATTTTCACATAATGTATTAAGTTACATAAGAATAGATTATTTATAGCAACTGAATTCAATAACTTCCGTGTTATTCAGAAGCTAAATATTTATAAATGGACTATGTGTAAACTTATTAAAATTAATTTTTCTAAAAAATTAATTATATAAAACAGATTTTTTTCTAAAAAAAGTGAAAATAAATATGAACGTATGTTATTATTTGACACTATTTTGAAAAATATTCTCAATTATATATATAAAAAAAATCTATCATCTTTCTCTACTCCAAAATAATATAAATAAAATAATTATCTATTTACTGACTAGACCCTCCCCACAACACAAATGCATATATTTTTATAATATTTATTGTAATATGACATCATTTATTTTTAAGGGCAATAAAATTATCGTCATGTTGAATGAATTGAGACAACTGTATGTCAATATTCTGTATCTCGTTTCATTTCTTCTCTTTGCCAATGTTGCAATTTTAGAAACATCTTTATCCTTTATTCTAATATTTATAAATTAATATTTTCATAAATAATTTTTCCTAATATCAGATTTGTAATTTTTAAAAAATATATAGAAAAAGAGAGGGAAAAAGTTTTTAAAAGCTAAACATAAATTTTATTTTTAAATGATATATAAAGATCTTTCTGAATTAAATATAGTAAGACTCATAGGACAGTAATTAGATCATCAGACTATTATATCAACAAGTTGGGATTTAAACTAAGACAGTTGAAGTTGAAATTTTTTAAGTTCTAAAAAAGCTTAGAATTTTTTTTGGGAATAGCTTATAACTAACCTAGTTAACTAACCATCTAATATTAATCAATAAATGGTGATTTATTATAACCTAAGCCAAATGGTAAACCTTCTTCATTCACAGTTTACTAGTATAGTGAGTGCTCTGCATGATTTGGCATAGTTGGTAGAGCTTCTGATTTGAAACAGAGAAGTCCAGGATAGATTCTGGCATTCAAACTTCTTATGAACTCCTGAGTAATAAAACCAATAGCACACACACACACACACACACATATATATATATATATTTAGTCTAGTAAGTGAAACCACTTTGGAGAAGAGTGGAAAAATTTTGTCCTACTGTGAATTATTTAAAAGCTATATTGACATATATGTATAATAAAGAATTATAGACAGAATTGAAACATTTTTTCAATTGGTTAATAATTAATTACTTTATATTTCTAATTGACAGTTTCAATCAATTAAAAAAAAATTTTTTTTTCCTAGGAAAAAAAAAAACTGAACATGGTTTATGCATTATATAAATACAACTAAACATATATGAACAGGTGAAGAAATATTAATTCTGTTATATAAAATCTGCATTTCAGAATTAAACTAAATCAGATATAGGAACTGTTTTGACTTCTGAAACTGTAATACTTATTTATTATACAGTCAGTTCTTGGAATTGATTTAGAAACTGAAACACAAAAATATGTTAAAATGGGTGTATTAATTGTACATTATTACTCTTATATAAACAACTCATACATATCAAAATCTAAATATTATTGTAATATATATATTATAAGACACAACAATCAATTTTGGACTAAATATTTCATTATAGTAATAAGACCCAAACACAAACACATATTTACCTAGTAATCAAGTTACACAATAATAAAATAGGAGGGGGCATTTTGAAAATAAACTAACCAGATAAAAAATATAAAATTACCATGAATATTAGATGACAAAGTGCTAAACACATTTATTTTTGCAAGTTCATTTGTTTTAAAACATTGTAAAAATAAATGACCTCTCAAATTAATTTATCTTACTAATAATTATCAAGATTTTAGAATAATGAATTTTTTTTATAATGATAACTATTATATACTATGTGAAATTCAATATTTTTTGCAAAGTTTGTGGTGTATATAATCTGACTTGAACAAAGTAGAATTAAGATTTTGCTGTTATTCTAACCAAAAGTTTCATAAAATTATGAACATGGAGAGAAGATAATCTTTTATGATAGCAGCCAATATACATTTGTTTACAAAGCCAATTTTAAATTTGCAAAGAAGATGCATCTATTTATTATACATTGCAGAAAATAAATCCCATTCTAATATCGAAATAATTTTGGGTGGTAATGTATATATACATATTTTGTTAAATTGCTCATAGTGGATGGGTTAAATAGTAAAAAGTTAGGATCTTAAAAAAAAAATAAAAATATGAAGTCATTTCTATTTTATAAAAGTATACTTTTTTGTATGATAAACTCCAAGCGGTAGTCTAATAGCCATAAGAATTATTGGAAGAGACTTTCTCAAAAAATAATAATAAAAAGGAGATTGTAATACGAATACTATAGGTATAAGATGTATCTTACAACTGTATTTATTATATAAGTTATTGACAAAAGATTCATTAATGTTCATATTGCAACTCTAAAAGTAAAATTGTGTTAAGATGATAGCAAGCAATAAAAAACTATATTGATGATGATCTTCGGCAGCGATCTATTCACCAACACACATTAGCTAGATTGATGAGTTTATCAGTTGAGTTTTCTTGAAGGCAGAATGAATATGTATATGAATGAAAATTTTTTTTTTTTCTAAATACATATTTACAATCATGACAGACAAAAATAAATCATGACCCTTCTTCCCAGGAGGCTGTAAAGTCACTAGCCAAGGTAGTGGTTGGTGGCCAAAGGCAGAAAATGCTAAGATTCCCTGATTGTGGACCCAATCTGCCATTTGATGATGACCTTTTAATTAAATACTTACAAGTGCAGATCACTTTCAAGTAAAGGAAGATTACAAGAACTGGAGAACTGTCTCACATAAAAAGGGATATTATTGGATTTTGTGAAGTTAGAAGAAAAAGTGAAGAGACAAATCAATTAAAAAATGGACATGTGCTATACTATAAAGGCACAAATGTTGGAAGTATAAGTTTAGTAGGATTCATTATAAATAAAAAGTAGAACAACATTGTGGAGATTGATAGTGTATCAGATAGAGTGGCAAGATTAGTTATTTAACTTAATAGCAGATATCAAATGCAGATAATTCAGATTTATACCCCAACAAGTTCTCATAGTGATGAAGTAGTTTAATATGGATGTACAAAAGCTTTTGATCAGACCAAACAACATTTTAAAATTGTTATGGGAGACTTTAATGCTAGAATTGGTAAACAATTAAAAGATGAAAGTGCTGCAGGTAAATTTGGTTATGGTAATAGAAATGAGAGAGGTCATATACTTGTGGAATTTGCAGAAAAAACAACAACTTCATATTATGACTTCATTTTTTGAAAAAAATGTTAAACAGAAATGGACATAGAAGCATCCAAATGAAGGTACAGCAGAATTAGAATATATTTTGACAAACAGAAAATATATATTTCAGGATTGTAATGTTCTTAATAAATTTAATACAGGAAGTAATCATCGATTAATGAGATGCAAGTTACAAGTTAATGCAAAATCAGAGACAAAAATTATTAAGAAAAACAATATTCACAGTTAATATTCCTAATCTTCAGAAACATTGTAATGAATTTCAATTAGAACTTGTAAATTGTATTCAAGTATTAACAAATTTTGAATATAATTCAAATTTGAATGAATACAATAGGAAGATAACTGATAAAATACTGTAACTAAAAAGCAACAATTGATCAAAAAAATTATCTTGAGACAAGATAATTTACTAAGAAAAAAGGACTATAAAAATACATAAAAATGATCTATAAAAGATTGAATATCTCAAATTTTGTAAAATGGTGCAAAAAAGAACCAATGACTATAAGTTGCCATTATATTTGGGATTTGTAGATTATGAAAAGGTATTTGATTCTACAAGCATTTTTTCAGTGATTAAAGCAATGAATTATCACGGTATAGAACCAAAATACTGCCATATTCCGAAGAATATTTATAAAAATGCAACAGCAACAGTTAATTACATAATGATACTAGGAAGATTAACTTTGAGAAGAGTGTCCCACAGGGTGAATCTATATGTTCAAAACTTTTTACAGCAATGCTGCAAGAAGTATTTTGTGGATTAAAATGGAAAGCCAAAAGAGTAAAAGTGTGTGGAGATTGTTTAAGTCACTTTGGATTTTGTAGATGATGTAGTTGTTTTTGCAAGTAATGCTTCAGAGCTTCAGAAAATGGATGAAAGTGAAAAAGTAGGACTAAAGAAAAATATTAAAAAGACTAAAGTAATGTTCAATGGGTTTTTTCAAAAGCTGAAATATTTTTTCTTTTATAATGAATTGGAAGAGGTTAACAACTACAAATACCTTGGTCAGATTATTATTATAGATGGAAACATAATGGATAAAATTAATCATAAAATTAAACTTGATGGGAATGCTTTTGGTAAGAATAACTTAATATTAAATGGAAATATGTCTATGTGTTTGAAAAGGAAGGTTTTTAATAAAAGTGTTTTATCAATTCTTACTTATGTATCCAAGACCATGACCCTTAAGAAGAGCAATACAGAGACCTCAGACCATTCAAGTAAGTATGAAGAGATGCATGCTAGGAGTAACAAAAAGATATCGAAAACGTAATACATAGATAAAAGAACAAACAGGTATTATTGACATCACTGAAAGAATTAAGAGACTGAAGTGGAGTTGGACTTGACATATTGTTAGAAGAAATGATAATCGATGAACAGTTGAAATCTTATACAGAATTCCAAGAGATTGTAAAAGACCCAGAAAGAGACCACATGTGAGATAGATGGATGAAATAAGGAAGTATGCAGGGGTGAAGTGGAGAAGAGAGGCTAGAGATCAGAGAAGATGGATTGAACCTGAAGAAACCTTCATCCTGCAGTGGATTGATAATGATTGACAATGATAATGACATCTGACTAAATCATTTTTTAACTTTTCAAAACAAGTCTATTAAAAATAAGGTTAGTAAAAAATATACAAGGAAAACATAATTAACTTTAGTTTATTTACATCACAAAAATTAATTTTATCTCTTAATAATTTTTTTTTTTTACTTAACAATTATCAAAAATCAATTCATGTAATTATTTTCTATATTCCACATAAAGCTCAAATTTTTAAAAAGATTTGCTTATGAAGAATGGGTTTATAAAGTTTATTAAGTAGAATTAGAAACTATATAAATACAATAGTTTAATATGGTATGATAAAATTATAACAATAATAGAATCAATAAACAATTTTGAAAACAATGTAATTAAACAGATAATTGAGGTTACTTATAATCATAAAGAACTTTGATACAAAATAGTAAAATAAATAAAGATGGACAATCAAGTTAAACACAGCTGCTAATAAAGTGATTAAGAATAGTATCATTATATTTTCATAAATCTTTATAAAAAAATCTTATTCACTAAAAATTCTCAACATTGCAATCACTGTAGACCTCAGGATAAATTCTCCACAATTCCACAAAATAAAACAAACTATAAGCATTTGCATAAGCTCCAAAATCAACAACAAAACAATAAATGAAATATTTTAAAAATATGTTACCTATTTTCTGTTAACATGAGAATGAAACTAGAAAATACTTAAAAGTTTTTATTTTTTATCATAAATCATAATTAGTAATAGTATAAGTACTATATTATATAAACATTTGAATAACATCAACAACAAATTCTTTATAGCAGTGGTCTTCAACTATCGGTCCATGGACCGGCACCAGGCTGCAGAAATTTTCTGCCAGACTAGCAAGAAAGTTAGTAATAACAAAATAATAAGATTTTAAACTTTTAATTAATATAAACAGTTTTTATTTATTTTTTTCATCGCATTTTTACCCTGTTAAAAAAAAGAAACAGAACAAAAACAAAATCTAATTAATCATACATAAATTAATTTGTTTTTCTATTTATCACAGATGTTTATGGAAGGGTAGAATTACATTTTTTATTATTTTTCTAAAAAAAATTCAGAATTAAAAAAAAAAAAGTTTTTTATTATACAAACTCCAGTTGACTTTTGATAGCCAATCACGGCCGCTTGTTGATAATTGTTTATGTGTTAAAACAATAAAATGTAATGTTACTGGGCCGCAATTTTAAAAATACGGTGACTTTTTTTGATTTCTTAAATTTTTTCTACTCCCTCTGTTAATACAATATTTCATTTTTAGTGTTTTTTTTTTGGCTTTAAATTTTATTTTTTAAATCAATTTTTTTTTACCTTTTTGTAAAAATAAAAACCAAAAAATAACTTCTGCCTCTAACTTTTACAAAGTATTTCTCAATACCCCCCCCCCCCCAAATAAATAAGATCAAAACTTTTGACTTTTTCAAGTTTCATGTTTTTTTTTTTTTTTGTTTAAAAATACGGCCACTTTTTTTTTGGCCTGTAAGGCGATATCTTTTTTGCCTTTATTTGTATACCGCTAATATACTAAAACTTTTATTTTTAAAACCAATTTTTATTATCTTTTTTTAAAAATAAAAACAAACCAAAAGTAACTTTTGTCTCAGTGAAGTCAAAGTATTTCTCACCCACCCACCCCCAAATTAAAATAAGATCTTTTTTGGCTTTAACTTTTATTTTTGAAATCAATTTTTATCACTTTTTTTTTTAAAAAGAAAAACAACCAAAAAATTTCTGTCTCTAACTTTTACAAAGTATTTCTCAATCCACCCCCACACCCCCAATTTAAAATAAGATGAACACTTTTGACTTTTTCAAGTTTCGTTTTCTTTTTGTTTAAAAATACGCCCACTTTTTTTTTGGCCTATAAGGCAATATTTTTTTTGGTTTTATTTGTATACCGCTAATATACTAAAACTTTTATTTTTAAAACCAATTTCTGTTAATCTTTTTTTAAAAATAAAAACAAACAAAAAATAACTGCGATTTTTTTGGCTTTATTTCTATTACATGATATCTATTTAAAAAAAAACTTTTCCTATTAATTATATTTTTTGATCCTTTCAACACACCAGCACAAAAAAAAATTACAATAACATCAAACTTCAGACTTTTTTTTTTACTATACGGTGATTTTAATTACGCGATTTCTATTTTGCCCTTACTACTATCAAAAGGCAACCTCCATATATATATAACCATCTTGTATATTTAACATTAAATACAGATATTACAGTTATCATAATTATTGCCATGTAATTACACTAGCTATGATATTTCCCAACATTCAGGTGAATAACATTTTATTCTTGCATGTTTTAACAATGAAATAATAAACATAGAAATGCAAGCACATTAATGAGAACGATTGTTATTGTACCGTTTTCTGTGTTCAGCATGTGAAGGTAAGAAACACCATTACAATACACAATAACTAGTGTGCTGTTTTGGTCAGTTATAACAATTATGCTTATCTAAGGCTAAGCAGGTTACATCTTTAAGAAAATTGATCTGTAAACTTCTGCCGATCCGCTAAATCTTATCCTTATTTTTGCCAGTCCGCAGGTATGAAAAGGTTGAAGATCACTGCTTTATAGTCATAAATGACTATTGCCAAATAAAGCAAATAGAGAAAATTCATGTTTTTTTTGCTTGCAACCTCTTCCCCCTCCTGTTAATTAAAAATAATTACAAATATATTTTATATTAGTGGCTAACCAATTAAAAAAAAAAAAAGGGGGGGGGGAGGAGGAATCTAAGATACTGAACTAATCTCTAAATATTTACTAACTATTAATCAGATTAGATTTGAATCTTCCCTATATTAAGAAAATTTAACTTGCTTTACTTTTAAAAAGTAATACACACAAATATTAAAAGCTGCATTTATAGTCAATAAGTATACATATAATTATATTTTGGATAGAAATTATAATCAATTCGATTTTTTTATTTTTATTGTATAACTGTTTACATATTAATAAAAGAAAATCCTTGTGGTATAATTTTTTTCTAACTATTGAATATATATGCCTCATCTTATATTGAAATCAACAAAAATATAATTTAATTTTCCTTCCTCCAATAATCCTTCAAAACAAAAGTTTACCTTTTTCTTCTATTTGTTTATTATTAATTTTTTAATATCTTATTGTTAATATCTATGCTAAGCAGCAGTTTTACATAATGATATTGATAACAGTTGATAATAATTACATTAAAAGCAAACATCATTTCAAAACTTCTTGGAAAAAAACTAATAATAAACTTTTGTATATCACATTGAAAATTTTATGATTTCCAGAAATTGATGGCACCTAACAATAATAAAGATATCAACAAACAGTGAAGTCACAAACTACGCTATATTTTGTTTCAAACTCCTATCATATACATTGTATATCAGATATAATAGCAAACTTTTGTTGATAAGCTTTGATTAAAATACAACAAACATTGTTTATATACAGTAAGTACACTGTACAATAGTTTTCAAAGGGCATATATATATTGTTACTGGACAAGATCATCCAACCTCTTTATATTGGTTGTAACTATTTCCTGATGAGCATAGTGCAGTAAGGAACTATCAATTGGCATTCCCCCAAGACAGATGTTACCCCACTTACAACAATATTTCCTGCTCATCAGAGGATGTAGCGTCATAGAGACTGGAAGCATTTAGAAATTTATGTGTTTGATTTCCCAAACGGCACCACTAGAGTTCCATCTCACTACAACCTTACTTACCATTGTCTGGTTATGCCGAACATAGCTCAGGAGGCATGAGATTCTTGTGAACCAGTGCATAAATGGATGAATGATGCAAATGAAATTGACAAAAGGTATTATTTATTTTGAAACAATAATTTTATTTAATAATAATATGACTTATAAAGTTCTTGAAGAAGAAGGAAAAGTTTGCTGACAGTCTCTATACTGGTTGTCTTCATATCCGTATGCACATTACGGATGTTTTTGTGATTATTCCTTAATGGGAATTGTCCTTTTAGTTTTGAAACTCCCTCGTCTGCATAGATACGTATCCATGTGTATAGAAGTAATTACTTTATTTAGATATCTTGAAGTATTTATTCTATCCAAGTATCTTGAAGTACTTATTTTAATCTGGGTGTATCGAGAAATATGTGTTTTAATTCAGGAATCCCAAAGTATTTATTTTACATATCATACAAGTATGGGCTTGAACCATTTATTTATCATATCAATACTATTTGAAGTCATTATTGGGAAGAGATTTATTATTACTTAATATATTCAGAATGGGTTTGAACCACTTATTCATCATATCAATACATTTTGAAGTCATTATTTGAAAGAGATTTATTATTACTTATATATTCAGTGTGGGTTTGAACTACTTATTCACCATTTCAATACAGTTTGAAATCATTATTTGGAAGAGATTTATTATTACTTAATATTCAGTGTGAGTTTGAACCACTTATTCATCATAACAATACTATTTGAAGTCATTATTTGAAAGAGATTTATTATTACTTAATATATTCAGTGTGGGTTTGAACCACTTATTCATCATATCAATACCATTTGAAGTCATTACTTGAAAGAGATTTATTATTACTTAATATATTCAGTGTGGGCTTGAACCACTTATTAATCATATCAATACAGTTTGAAGTCATTATATTATTACCTAATATATTCAGTGTGGGTTTGAACCACTTATTCATCATATCAATACACTTTGAAATCATTATTTGGAAGAGATTATATTATTATTCCTTAATTCACATATATAAACATTTCCTTAATTTATGTATGTGTGGTTCCAGAGGCAATTCATTCTATCAAACTTTTTTTTTTTATAAAATAATAACCATTATTCAGAATATTTTTATTATTATTTGGAAGCATTTTAATAATAAATCAATCCAGAAAATGACATTTTATTAAATCATAGATTATCTTAATAAACACATCTTACAAAATATTTTTATTTCACCTATTACTCCACTGCATTCCATTTTTAAATATATTTCATTTTTGTATTACTTACAATCAATTAATTTAAAAGCAACATTTCATTATATTATATTTTAACTTAAGAAATGCAATTTGCAAAATATTTTTACGTATTATAAAAGGCTATAAAAGATGTACAATTTCCCTACCTGAACCTACATCTGTTGGCGGTTCACTATAAATTTTCCAATCAATGAGGGGTGTTCTGAGAGTTTAACAAGTCGATGGTCAGTTCACAGGCCTTGATTTTATTTTACTTCATAACTGAAACGAGGGCTTTACCCAGACATTTGAAGATATAATATTTTAACCACTTGTTTCTTCATTTAGTATTTTTTTAGTTACAGGTTCCTTCTTTTTATTATTCACAGTGCTCCAAGCTTTGTTGGGCTAGCAGTCATCTAATATGGATTTCACTAATAACAGTCTTGATGCTTTCTAACCATATGTCTGCTACAAAAATCCCTTAAGCAATCTCTACTCCCCTATTTATCTCTTTATGCTCTTATTATTTCTGTTTTTGGGATCAATCTAATACCAATCTTCTCAGAGGTCCATGTGTTTATTTTCTTTCCTCATTGGCCATCTATTTTTGGTGGGAACCGATTCTAATAACTTTTATCTGATGTTTTTGAAAAACATCTATTGATTTTTATGCCCACAGCAATCTTTTTTTTTATTATTAATTGTTAATTACAGCCTTCTTTTTGATAATCTATAAACACTTTAACAATACTTTTAATATTTTAAAATATTAATTTTTAAATTGCTGTCATCTTTTTATTTCTTCGTTTTAACTTTTATTTTTGAAAACTGTGTCAGCTTTTTTTTATTTTATCTCAACAGTCTTAAAATGGGGGGGGGGCGAGAACTTCAAATTATATATGTGAAACAACCCATCTGTTTCAATATATATAACACTTTTTATGTATATAGAATGCATATTTAAATTAAGATAATAATATAAACAAAATTTTTAAAAACCAATAATGTAGTTAATAAAAAATTAAGAAAACACATTTACATACATATTTGCAGCAGTGTGCATGTATGTATTCAATTGTTCACATTCATTAAAAAAAAAAAAAAATTATTGTCAACAGAAATGTTTTTACAATTCATATCACTAGCCATAGATTTGAAGCTTTTCTGTTTTAGAAGCACAAACAACAATTACACAAATCTGCTTCTTTCTCTTTATAATTTCTCTGACTGAAGATTCATTCTTTTGAAACATGTGGACTACTTCAGAATACGATATATAATAACTTATTAAATCAATGATTTTCATTTTCTCATTTAATTTAAAGCACTTTAAATTATTATTTTTGATTTATAACTCACTGTTCTACAAAATATTTTACTAAAGATAAGATGAAACCCATATAGTAATAGAATACAACCATTACAATTTCGATCACACTACCTGTGTTTAAAAATCAGTCTGCATCATGCATTTTAGATAGACTGGTTGAATCTGTAGCAGTTATTCTATTATAATTTTCTTTTTCTTCTTCCTTTCCTTATATATTGATTTCTATATTTATATATCATACCATTTCCAACTTTCTTAAACACTTCAACAATACTATGTTTTATATTAAAATTTTATTTTTATAGTTTTGACTATCCTGTAGTCATCATCACAGCTACAATATCCAAATATATAATTCATACATTTTATACACACATTTACATACATAATTAAATACACAATTAAAACATACATTTTAATCTGATCATTATAAATAATCATTTTCCATTTTATTGTTTATAAACAATTATTATTAATAATAGTTTGAATATAAAAAGGTTAAAAAAATAAAGTTGAAGAAAATAATGACAGAGGGAGATATTAAGCAAGAATAAAAATTTTGAAAATTTTGTCAGTTGGTTTTTAGAAATAGGATTGTAAAGAAATGAGTAATTTGGAATGTAAAAAGGTAATTTGTAATGTAAAAAAAATTAAGTTAATTATGAAATATATAGTAATAATAAGAAAAGGTTAGAAGTTGATAAAAAATATAAATAAAAAGATAATAATAAAATAATATGTATTAAATAGTAGAATAAAAAGTTAAAAACTTTTTTAAACTTAAAATTATAATAAATAGTTTTTAAAATAATTTAAAAATAAAATTATGTAAAATAAATGTGGAAAAAAATAATTAAGAGTAGAGTAATCAAATGGAAAATGATTATTTATAATGGTCAGGTTAAGATGTATGTTTTAATTATGTATATTGTACCGGTCAAAACCCACCACCACCGCAAGTCAAATCGGATTCAAACTCAGCTGAACCAAAACTGAATTCAAACCCAACTCAACAGCTCAGATAGCAGAAATCGACGGCACAGTGCTATGCGCCAAGAACTAGCTCAACGGTTGGTGATGACTAGAGACTCCTGAGTAACACTAATATCTAAGAATTTATATACTTTAAATAATTTTATAAATCGAATCATATGTATGTTCGGGTTGCCAACACAGACAGCGGGTATTAACATTTAAATAATTATAAAAAGAATGATGAACTAAGAAACCAAGTATGTTAGAAAATATTTAATAATAATAATAATTTGTTTTGTTCAATAAAATATAGATTGCATTAGTTACCTCTAGTCTTTAAAAGAATATATAAATATAATAAGAGTGGCGGTCCTTATCATATGCCAACAAGTATTACACAACATGGGATTCTATGTCTATACCCCCAACGAGAAATATAAAGGCAGATAAAGGTATTCATTAAGAACGGAAATGATTGAACTAATTTTATTACGGTGGAATGTGAGATTTATTTTCACATTCGGAAATCTATTCATGAAGAGCAAAACGTATTTTAAGGCATAACTTTAATCTTGATTTGAAAACTGATTTAAACTAAATATATTTGAGAATTTGTTCGACTTTAATTTAAATCACTTCATCACGAATTACGAGCATGGATCGGGTTTTACCGGAACAAAAATGCAACGGTACTGGCGGCTTACGAGGCAGAGAGTAAAATTGAAATATGATCGCTAGTCGATGATCGAAGTCCTATGGCGGCTTGCATTTGGCAAGTCTTACGCCCTTTGACTAATGAATAGGAAAGGAAGTACTTTCTTCCTCTAGAAATTTAAATAAGAGAATATGATCACCGACCAGCCTAACAGAGCGGAAGATTGCCTTACGTCAGCAACGTTCGATGATGATGACTTGATAGTCATCGTTGAAAAATAAAACCCATGTAGAATGCTCTACATGATGACTTGACCAATTAATTAAAGTCAAACGGGCTTTTAAGAAAACTTATTTGAAAATATTTGGAAACTATATTAATTATGCCCTAATATCGTGCTGTGCCTGAATCTTAATACAAAATAACAACAAAAGTTGAATTAAAATCTATTTAACCCTTTATCGGCCCTTTTTGCAATAAAAACATTTAACATTATATTTGAATTAATAAATCAACATTAGTGAAGCAAGAAAATACCATTTTAACATTATATGAATATATATAAACACTTGTAACTTAGGAGCTGGGGACATAGGTGAAAAACGGAGCTAATAGTTTATTATTAGCCAATTATAAAAATAATAAACATGTAATATTTTCTTTCGATTCGATGATTAATAGAACTTTCAAATTTAGTTCTAATGGGCGAGAATTACTATTTGAAATTAATATTATAATATTTGCATGAGGCAAATAGAACAGAGGAGCTCATCGAGTTGAAAGATTATTGGCATATAATTTTTAAATAGCATTAATAAATCACACGATAAATACATGTATATAATATGTTAAACGAACCGCCAGGTAAGAAAAGAAAAAGTTTAAAGACTAGAGATTGAAAGAATTACAATATAAATTTATAGTAGCATTTTATAAAGATTTTTACATTAAATAATAAAGAGCTCTTAAATAGGAGGAGTGTAAAATAAAGTTCGAACTGGCCAGAAAGTTTAACGTTCATTATAGAAATATATTACCCCTTCCGCTGGTCCTTAAGTTACATCTCCAAGTTGTTGAAAACGTAGGCATCATTGGTTGACTACTGGAACAGTATTTTAGTAGCTTTCATAATTTTAGCAGAATGATCGGTCCGGAAAAAAATTCAGCAGCTCCATTGAAGATTTCTCGGGACTTTAGGAACCATAGCCAGATTCCTGATGTTCTAGCCCTCTATCATGATGAAATACAATTTTTATACGCACAGAGTTCACTGCACTACTCTACAACAAAGCTAGCTTTTTTTTCCTCCTGACTTTTCAGGGCTATATATATTGTCCAGATGCCTTAAGGCTAGCGCTCATTTTATTATCAATGTGTTTTTTTATAATTAGTTGTTTTCAAATACATTCCTTCGATAAGGCTTTCAAACTAATTAGCTTGAATTCCTTCTCTAATTGAAAATGAATTCTTAAGATTTGAAAATAATTTAATTAGAAAAATGAATCCTTATCTTTTTCCAATTCATAAAACTTTACTATTGTTTTTAAGAATTTTAAAGCTTATCGAAGGAATGTAGCTTTTAATCTACGAAACTTTACAAATTATTTAAAGGTGAAAAAAACAAGTATTCCCGACGCAATGAAACTTTCGAACAATTATATATATTTAATATTTACAAATATATATACGCACAATCCACGCAATTTAATATATATAAATTCATGAATATTTTATCATGAATTTATTTAGAGAATTGATCAAATTTAAACTAAACTAATTAATTTTACTACGTATTTGAAACAAGTTATTCATTATGGAAATTAGCGTGGATTGAACGTATAAAGCCCCATTGCATCGGAAATTTAAGGTTAGCACTAGGGTAAACAACATGAAGCCAGGATCGAACTCAGATCCGACTGCTTCAATATAAAATAAGTGTATAACATGTATTAATTGTATAATTATATAATTGGATATTGTAGCTCTGATGATGATGGCAGGACAGTCAAAATTGTAAGAATAAAGTTTTGATATAAAAAATATTATTGCTGAAGTGTTTAAGAAAGTTGGAAATGGTATATATAGTTATTCTATTACTATATGGGTTTCATTTAGCTTTATGTATTCTTTAATTTATTCTTATATAGTCATGCGGGAGTTTTTTCAAAGCATAAATTGATTATCTATTAAATGTGTTTTGTATTTGAAACATGCTATATATTTGTTTAACAGCTAATAAGAGCTTAGCTTACTTAAATTCCCTCTTTTGTTCATATTATCTAGAAATTTAATTACACATAATAACAATTTGTATTCTATTAGGTAAAAGGATTTTCTTTTATCTAAGATATGTGAGTTGGACTTGGATTTTTAAACACAGGAAAAACTATAGCAGTTGGTTGTACTCTAATACAATATGTAATATAAATATTTTTGGAAAAAAAAAAATGCAAAAAAAAAAAATTCTATACTGAATTATATATAAAAAAGCAAAAAAAAAAACATGATTAAATAAATTCACATTTGAGAATATACATTTAACAAACAAAAAAAGCTTGCTGCTATACCAAAGTAAAAAATAATTTTATGTGAAAAAAATGGCTGCCACAGTGCTGAGATTCAAGTTTGTAAATTTCAATGTTTTTATTGTTTGCTTACATTTTCTTTTTTTGGATTAATATATGACTGAAGTCATGAACTTTGATACAACTTAGTTGTTGGCTTCACTGTATAGAATTTTGTTTATTTATTAATCAAGAAATTACAGCAATAGTTCCTGGACAGACAAAAAGTATTAAAAAAAAAAAAATTAAAGTACAGACAGACTTTTACACTAAAAAAATTGGCATTTTATAAATTCATTTAAAATTTACATATTATAAATATATATATATATAAAACTGTACAAAATAAATTCAATAGAATTTTATTTTTTAACAAAATGCAAAGACATACGGGTTCTAGTAAACTATTAACTGTGCAGCCTTTGGTGGCACTGTTTCTAGTTAAAAACAGAGCGTTATAACATTACCGGGCCACTAGATTTTTTTTATATAATAGATCGTATTTTGACATACGGCTGTAATTTTTTTTTTAATATTTAATATATTGTTGTTGTTTGTTTTGGACATAATTTTTTTTTTTTTTAATATTTAATATATTGTTGTTGTTTGTTTTGAACATAATTATTTTTTTGGTTTTCATTTGATAAATTTAAAACTATAAAGGAGACTTTGACCTTTTTTTTGGATCTCAAAAGTACATAATTTTTGACATACGCCTTTATTGGGGGGGGGGGGGGAATTTCCATTCTAAATCTACTGTTTCTTTTTTACAGACGTCTTTTATTTTTTTGTTTTGGATTCGATACATTTCAAAGTAATAAGGGACAGTTTTAACTTTTTTTTGGAATATCTCAAATATACACAATTTGCTTTACATACGACTTTCATTTTTTTTGTTGTTGTTATTTAAAATTAGAATCGACACTTTCTTTTTGAATTATGTTAAAAATGAGGAGGTTTGCTGTTGATTGATTTAGCAACAAAAAATTCAAACCTGTCTGACAAACTCCGCCTCAGATGTCCGTATTTGCTTATAAACGAAAAGAATTGTTTGGTATTTTATCTTACATTTATAAATACGGGGCGGTGTGTTTTGATTTTTTTCTTTTTTTTAATAATAACAAATAAAACGGGGTTTTGATTTTTTTTTTTTTTAATAATAATAAATAAAACGGGACTTCTTTTTTCTCTTAGATTTATAAATATGGGTTGTTGTTTTTTTTGGCAGCGGGTTTTGATTTTTTTGCTTTTTTTAATAATAACAAATAAAATATCCAAAACAAACCAAAAAGTCAATCGCGGTATTGTTTTTTTAACACAAAAAATATGTATGTTAACGGGTTTTGTTACATTCTGTAGGATTTATTTATTTATCTTTTTTAAGAGTCGTACAAGTTTGTTAAAGATTTTTTGTTTTCATAACAAATAAAACACCCGGTATTTTTATTCTTTTTTAACAACAAAAATTAGCTCGGGTTCATTTTTAAAATCTACTTAACGTGCTGTTTATTGATTTAAAACAACAACAACAAAAAACCTCTTTTTGCTCCTAAATGGAATGAATAGGTATGTCAAAAGAAGAAGTATTTTTTTTTTTTTTTAAAAAAAAACCAATCAATCAAGAGATGTCCAACAAACTACGCCGCTCTCTTTTAACACTGTCATTCTGGGTGTTAATTACATGATTTACAGATAAAAATAATCGCAAACAAAACACAAATTCTTTCCAGAAAATTAATTTATTAACGACATATGACTGAACTAAATCAACTGTAACGAATGGCAGGATGTTTTGGGCTTGCAAAATCGCAACTGCCTCACTTTCTCTGTTTGGGACGTCCCACAAATATAATAACGTGGTAGACATTTTGTTCTTTTTTTTCAACTCTCGTCCGAGTCACGACAGAAATGGTATTTTTCCGCAAACAACTCCAATCGTCTAACAGAGAGCTTGAGAAATTTTATTTTGTCTTTTTTGACCCCCAAAAAAGCCAAAATTAGCCAAAAAAAAAATTTTTGACAAATATCAATAATACGCTGAAAATTACTAGTACGCAAAAATCTTTCAGTTGGGAAATACAAAAAATCATAAACATCAACAAATAAACACTTGAAAAAGATGTCAAAGCTCACACTCTCATCTTAAATTCTAGCGATAATACAAATTCTGTCAATATGCATAAGAATTCAACCCGCAATGAAATAAACGGCAAACTATACGATCATAGTATTGTTGGTAGACGTAGTGTTATTGATACGCGAAAGAATTGGCCGCGTATTATAACCACTACATACGATCTACTTGTATATTAATGATCACTCGTATATTAGCCGTAGGTTCAGCCGCGAAAGCGGTATAATTCTGTGTTTTTACACAGAAACAGTGCCACCAAAGGCTGCACAGTTAATAGTTTACTAGAACCGACTTATGTATATTTACCTGAATATAGGCGCTAAAAAAACACATATATCTCTTATATGAATAGGAATGTTTAATGAACGTAGAATAAAATGAATTGATCCAGATGTTATCATTAACCCTGGATACACCTGAAACATAGAATTAAAATATATAAATGATCAAATAAATAGTAAATACATTTCTTCAAATATACTGTAATATCACAAAGAAAAAATTTTAAAATTATTAGAAAAATGTTAAATATTTTTGAAATTTGCATCAGATATGAAAATCATTTGTTGTAGGAAAAAAAAAAGAGACAAAATAAATAATTTTTTTAAATAAAATTAACCAAGTAATTGATAATTTCTTTTTTAATTATCATTACAAATGTTAAGAATAAAACTTTACATATTTGAATGGAATCGTTTGTTTTTAATTTACTTACATAATTTATTACTAATTTCTTTTTCTGATTATATTTAACTACCTTAATAAAATAATGCATTATATTTTTTAATTTAATAGATACATTTCTAATTATACAAATTCATAATTCAGAATATTGTTTTCCATAAGACAGTATCTGAGTTTAACTTACTATATATATATATAAAGGATGAAACAATATTATTCAAAAACACACATTAATAATCAAAGTAGATAAAATATTATAAAGAATATTCACTGCAAGATTTAAGAAACAAATAAAATATAATTAACAAGCACTAATTTTAAATAATATATTTATTTACAAGTTAAACAAAAACCATATTACACAATAAAGAAAACAATAAACGCATTTGACTTTAATATAGGTAAATTACTGTTAGGTTGTCTCTTTATAGTTTGGCAACTTTTGGTAATTGAACAAAATTATGAAGTTTGGGAGGAGGCGGGAGTTGAATTTTCATACCACCATACTTGTTTATTTTAAGCATGAGATACAACAAAAATAATAAACTACACCTGGGTCTCTTTTTACACGGACTTATTTAACACGATTTTGAAGTTACGCGATTTGTGTTTCACCGGAAGTAGATTTCCGATAATGCGCTATTACTTTAAATAATAAATTTCGCGCACTTACGTTATATTGAAAGTAATAGCACATTATTGGAATTCGACTTTCATCTTAGTAATTCCAATATTTTCAGTGCTTTATAATAGTAAGATTTTATGCAATAATGAAATTAAAATCATGATTTCCACATTTTATGTATATACATATTAAATTTTACAAGATTATAATGTAAATTTGTTCAAACATTGTGCGTGTTAATTTTGCATTTTAAATCACATTCTGTCTTTGCTTTTTAAAAAAGAACATAATCAATTATTATTTTCTTATTAATGACACTAATCATTAACGTGCTCTTAAATTCCAACGAGAGCTAAATGATTGTATGTCTGGATATCGTGAGCTTCATAAACAATTAATAAAATCATCGTCTCAAAGATTAATTACTAATTACATTGTCACCAGAAAATCATAATAATTAAAACATGTATAAAAAAATGTAAATTACTGTACTGTAAATTATGCATAAAAATATATTATTTTGAATAAAATTAAATATTACAGTTAAAAAAAGTTTGTCTTATATCAATTTTTTTCAAATTTGAAATTTTTTATTAGTCATATTTTATTTCCTTATTTTTTTTTTTGCGCGAATTTTAAAATAATTTTACGTTGGTGCTTTGCTTTTACGCGAATTTTGAAAAATCACAGAGACCGCATCCCCCCCTTTTCAATGTAAGTTATGTCTATTTTTGCGCGATTTCGTTTGCGTGTGTTTTCTGAGGAACCTATCTATCGCGTAAAACGAGACCCAGGTGTATATAGTAAATAAATTAGCATAAATTGCATATTTAAAAACAAATATATTTGCTGTGAAGTTTTATTTATTTATTTAATCTATCTAATGGCTTCACTTAAATTATTATTTTGATTGTTTTTCTCCTAGAAAAAAGTCAAAAGAATAATTTTCATGTTAATTTCTTTTTTTTTTTTTTTAAAAAAAAAAACTCTGTACAATTGATCTCAACAAAATTAATGCTAAGTAACTTTTAGAAACATTATGGAATCAAATGAACAAAAAATAATTAGCAACAATTTAATGCTTTAATTATTATGATATAAAAATGCTTAATAATAAGATATTAAAATGAATAGTTAGAATACTAGTATTACTTCAATTTTACATTTATTATAAAACAGAGAAAAGAAATAAAATGTTTATTTTCTTATTTACTACAATATGAAGATTATGCATTTATATAAAAGTATGCATATATTTTAAATGGTTTATTAATTTAGACGATTTTAATATACAGAAATTATTTGAAATATTTATTCAAAACATTTATGTATTAAAAATAATTTTATTTAAAATTTGTTATGCATTCTTTAGAAGCATACAAGTATTATACTGAATATTATAGTTTGCTCATTTTGGCCAAATTGCTAATCCAAAAAATCAGGAATGAAGAATATGGAACTAATATGTTATACACAAGATGAAATATAATGCAGACTTTTTTCTCTTAAAATTTTCAGTCAGAAAATGAACTGCACTTATACAATAGGATTAAGTTTTACGAATGCCAAAACCATCATGATTAAATTCAACCACACATTCTAGCAAAACATATACAATTTTTATATAGGATATTTGCAACAGTATAAATAATTAAGATAACTGTTTAATAAATGATGATAATGCAGGTGTCAGATTCAATAACGTAAAACTTTTAGCAACAAATGGCCAAAACAATTTGTCTGATTCAGAAAAACACATACTTTCCATTAGAAGTTGTTCTTAGACAATTATCATGTTTATCATTAATATTTTCCAAAAGTTTGTAAAATGGACTTTTTAAAAATTAAAATTTTTTCCAAGAATTGCTATTATTTTTGAAGTTGTAAAATAAATAAACAAATTAATTAAAATTATTAACTCTTTTTCATATAAACTGCATAGTCATTGGAAAGACATTATTCTAAAATCATTTAACTGCAGAGAAATAAGAAAATATATGATTAAAAACTCTAAATGAATAAAGCTTTATAATGCATACTTTATTCCTAAAATGATTTTTAATTGGTGTACATATAAAACAAATAATTTTTCTAAGTTCAGCCTCAGAAGGCAGACAAGATTTTAAATTGCTATTTAGAAACTTTTTTTTTTTAAAGCAAAAATGTCAGGATTTCTCGTAGAACCATTAAGACATCACATGATCACCATTTCATATGCTTACACAAGTTATTAAAAAAGTATGTGATGTGATGCACTGTGGTTTCTCCTTTTCCGGAATAAGGATCTCTCAGTCACTATACCCAGAGAAACCTGTTAGCCACACTCCCTTTCCATTCCCCATCCTAAGTTTTTCCCATATTCTTCTTTATCTTGCTCCATCCCATTTCCACAATATAATCTTTGGCAACTCCATGACCTTTATATCTAAATCCCTCTTATCTTTTCCCAAACCCAGCATAAAAACTAAGAAGCCATTTTCTGTATAATCACTTTTTTTTGTAATTATTCGTCAACAACCGCATTATTTGTATCCTTTCTGCTTGCAGGTATTTACATTCAATTAACGAATGCCTAATATTTTCTATGCTTTCCTTACATAACTTTCAGATTAAATCACTCACATTTTTCTGTTTACATGTATATTCCCTTGTTGCTAACGATCCTGTTTGACTTTTAAACAATAAACTACTTTTATTTTTATATTGGTCTATTTCCAAATAGTCCAATATAAAAATGCAACTTTCAGGAAAACAATAAACTATTTTCCTTGTTATTATCATAAATTAACTCACATCCAGTATTCTGTATATATGTTTAAACTTTTTTTACTCTCCATACTAGTTCTCCATCTCTCCTACTCCATATTTTTTATTAATGCATTTATTCTTCTATCCAACTCCTTGCCACTATAACACTCAACAATTCTCCTAACACAACCATCCCACCCTTTTGTTTAAGTATACTAACTTAAATTCTTTATCCAAATCTTCTGCATATCGTACTATCTTTCTCACCCATCTTGTTGCCTGTCCTTTACTCATAATTCAATTAAATACTATTTTCTTATTATCCATAAATTGCAATCTACCCGAATATTTTCATTTTGCTTTTTGCATCTCTCATATAAAAACGTGACAATCCCTTTTCTCATTGAATTGCCTCCTTTGCCATCCACACATCTGCATCTAATGCGTGTCTTCCTACTTCTCTTTGTACTTTTTGTAGTAATCTAACACCCTTTATTAACACATAATGCATTGTTACTACATGTTAATCTATTGCCACTCTCTTCATACAATTCTAGTTACATCATATTTATTATATGAAAACACTGTTAATTTCTTTATCAGTCCTTTTGTTTTCTTTGCTTCATTTATCAATTTTTTCTCTCATTCATCTAAACAATTTTTTGATTACTTAAAACAATTCCCAAATAATTATACTTATTCCCTACATTTAACGTTATATCCCCCAATAAAAAATCTTTCTCACCTCTTTCCCCAATATTTATCATCATTACTTCTAATTTTCCTTCACTCAATTTAATCCCCATATCTTTATCCACCCTTGCACATGTCTTCAGCATAACTTCCACATCTTCCCTACTTTCTATGCACAAGACATCATCCGCAAATAAATGACCCGATAATATATATACTCACTTGCCACCTATTAATGGTATCTCTACCCCTATTTCTAGTCTTTCTATTGTTCTCTCCATTTCTCTCTAATACAACAAAAACAAAATAGGAGACATAGGACATCCTTGCCTTAGTCCCATCCCATTTTTAACTTTAACTGATTCTATATTTCCTAATTGATACGTATAGAAATTATTTTCATAATACAATCTCTTAAAAAGATCCACTAAAGCTTTATCCATTCCCAAATTTACTAAAATTACTTATAATCTATTTACTCTACCATATGCCTTCTCTATATCTATAAAAACCATATATAACTGTCTATCTGTATTACTATTCATATCTATAAGTTGTGTAACTATAAATAAATTACTTCCTATACACCTATCTGATTGAAAACCTCCTTGCATTTCTCCCACTACATTATTTTCTTCCATCCATTTTGTGATTCTTCCAGCCACCATATATGCGAAAACTTTATATAACACTGATGTTACCGCTATCGGTCTATAATTGTTTAAGCTTTCTATAATCTTTACCCTTTCCTTTAAGTAATAGCCTTATTCTTTTCTATGCCATCCTATTAAAACATAATAGGTTTAATTTTGCCCTATTTCCTAAATTCATCACCATCTCTACTGCCCATCCATCTAAACCTCTTGCCTTTCCACTTTTTATTTTCTTCCTTGCCTCATTCAATTCATTTTCTGTAAATCTAATACTTCCATTACTATGTGCTTTTATGTTTGTTATCATCTATCCTTCACATCTAACATCTTTTCTATATCCACCACATACTTTTTTAAGATTGTCTCTAATTCTTCTCTAGAGTTATACTCTATTCCCTAATCATCTAATAATACTATTTTTCTCTCCCCTACATTTCTTCCTTAATGTATTTCCAAAATTTTTACTCCCATTTCTCCCACTTATTAATATCCTCCAATAATTTGCTATTTAATTTCATTCTCTCACTATAATTATCTATTTTAGCAAATTTATTTTTTTAAAAATACTTTTCCCATTTAACACTAACATCTTTTTCACTTTCTTTGTTTTTAGTAGCACACATTATTCTCTGCCTGCTTTCCCCATCTTTTTTACACTTTTACTAACTCTCACTTTTCCATTACTTTTATTCTTTTGAATATTCTCACTTAAAACCCTATTTGTCACTTTTTCTACTTCACAACACCAGTCTTTATATTCATCCCCAAACAACTCTTCCATGATTTTTTCAACATTTTATATTCTTATAACTTATTCTTATCATTCATTCTTCATCCACATCTTTCACTATCCTTTCTACTTTTATTATTATTTTCCATCACATTAGTAGGCATTTCTATTATAAAGAAATTATGATCACTATTACCTACTCTCTCTTCATTATCAAACCCTTTAAATTTTCCGTACTTTATTCATTCCCCCTGTCTCTACTAATAGATAATCTATTGTGTGAAATATATTATTCCTAGACCATGTGTATTGACCCTCATAAATATATGATAAATTTTCAATGCTCAAATTCACTCTCTGCTGTCCATTCTTGTTATCTACATCATCAATTTCTTCAATATGCCCATTCATATCTCCTATAACCATTATTTTCTTCTCTTTTTTTTTTTTTGAAACTCTGTATATCCTTAACTAGGCATTCATATTTGTTATTGTTCCACTCCATTATAGTTTGACTATTTTCAGTGGCTACATACACTACAGCCACCATTCATTCTTGCCTTAACCTTATCTTAAACCACAAATGTTCTTAACATTTAACAGTGTTTAAATATTTTTTTGACATTAACTCCTATACCACCACTCCTTTTTTCTTTTTCTTTTCTATTTGTACGTTGTCGTACCAAGTCTTTCAGCATAGGTTCTTCTTCTCTTAGATGGATTTCCATTACTCCTAGTACCTCAAGCTCTTCATTTTAAACAAACATCCAATTTTAGCAATTTCTTCTTTTTTAACTATCTTTTTATAAATTCTTTTCACTCTTTCTTCTCCATTACATAAGTAAGTAACTTGCTTACCATTAATTTTAAAGACCCATTCTCTCTCCACACCTACATTTATAGCCAAATCAACTACCCTTTGTTTATTTCTTACATCCCATCTATTCTTGTTCTTTTTGATACCTTATAAGTTTCCCAAACTATAATATTCTTTTGCTAAGTGCAATTCATCTTTTACTAAATAACTCCCTCTTACTAATAAAAATTCCCACACATCCACAATCATAACATCATTTCTCTCAAACAATTTTTTCAATCTCTCATTTATACATGCCCTATCTAACATACACCTATTACCAAATCTTGAGTAATACTCTTCCTTTAATCTTACTCAAATTACTAATCAATTCTATGTACTCATCCATTACCCCCTCCGATGGCTCCGAAAAATTATTAGTTCCTACCATAACATACATATCTCTACTCCCGTTTCTTTACCTTATCTGTAACATCCCTAATCCTAGCTCCAGGCAAACATATTCTTACATGCCTGTTTCTATTTTCCTATTTCTATTTAATAATTTCTTTATCTGCTCTCACTTCCTCTCTAATAATAGCAAACTCTCCATACAGTAGTACCACCCAATGGAAGCCATAGTAATCAATGGATGCTAGAAGGTTTACACTGAGTGACGCTACTGTATGGAGAGTTTGCTATTGTTTTACTACTATTAGACTTAATGTGTTTTTAGTATGAATATCCTAAAACGCAAACCATTTTACTAGGAGTTTTTTCTTTTCAATTATAAAATTTATTTTTTTTGACAGCATGACTCACTTATATTGATTAACAATTATTTTTAAATAAAATCCATTTTTACACATTAATGACTTCTTTATTCCAATTATTGAATCAATCTATTCAGCACTGAATTATTAATAGATATTTGATAGCAACACAAACATTTCTACAACTTTTTTTCTAACTAAATAACTTATTTTTAGTAGAAGACCCTGTATTTCTTCAAGACTATTACTTTACAACTCCTGCTTATATAGATTATTTCAAGCATAGAATGCAAGTCATATATGATTTTAAAAAGTCATGTAATGTTTAGCTATGATGTAAAATGAATTTTTGTTTCTATTATGCGGTTTCACATTTTCCTTTTTTTAAAATATAAAAACTGATCATAAAAATAGATCTAAATAAATCACTATTATCTAACTAATCACTTTTATTTCAAATTTATATAAATATGCAGACATAACTATTAATATATTAGAATAAAATTTCAGTCATTAATACAGTAAATTAAACTTACTGTCCCTCCCACTATCCTTCCAAGAGGGTACCATGCTCTCTCATCAAACCAATTTAGAAACTGATAAAAATCATGTGTAACCATGAAATGTGTGGCTCTGTAATTAAACCTGAAAAATAATAATTATAAATTAATATAAAAATTAACTTCAGAGAATTTTAAACAGACATATTTTATGACACTTTACTACCTTGGCATAACAGTTAAGGTATGTTATATTAGAAATTAATCCAGTTTTAAATATATGTATCTCAGCAGTATCCATAAGTGTTTTTATATAAGATCTATTCTTAATATCCATGTGAGATTACAATTTTGTATTATGAATGATAAGATTTAAGTGCCCTCTATTAGCTCATTATTTAACTAAGATATTATATAATATCAAATTCTGAATTATGAATATGTCAATAAAAGGCTCAAAGGACTGTTTGTAACCTGGCACAGCTGATAGAGGGAGTTCCTTCATCAAGGCAGAATGTGAGTCTTGTATTGTCACTGTTTATAATTCAGATTTTTATATCTTAATTAAAGAATGAGCTAATGGAATTTAAATGCTCTTATTTATAATAACTTTTCAAAAATTACTGATAATAATATTATTTATCCATTTTAAAGAGCAAACTGATAAATGAGACCCCATTAAGAAGTCAAATAATTTTTTAAAAATAAACACTTTCACCACAATGTTTAAACAAATAGACTCAAACTTATTGGATACCCAAGGACACAATGCTTTTATTAAAAAAAAAAAAAAATTGAATTCTAATATTTTGTCAGAATACTTAGATTTCATACTAATTAAAATTAAATATTGAAGTAATTTTTAAATACTAAAAAAAAAAATAAAAACATCCAGACATGCAAAAACAATCATCCCATACTAAAGTTATTTATTACAATATAAAAACATTTTGTCTGGCAATTAAAAATGAGTTGCCAGTCATTCCAATTTGAGTGAGATTGTTCTGAATTATATAACTAAATCCTGGTCACACACTATGCATAAAAACATTTCATACAAATATCTATTATATATTAAAATTTTTTACAATGTTGTATCATGTTATTACAACTTACTGCAAATATGAATATATATAGATATTTAAATTCATTTTTATGCACATAAGCAGTGATTACATACAACAGTCGACAATTTCTAGAGATAAAATTACAAAACTGATTTATCAACACATTTTTTAATAATCTTTAGCATAAAAATAAAAAATATATTTATACCTCTATTTTTTATCAAGTCAATGTGTATTTTTATGTTGGATTATTTAATTTTTACGCTAAAGATTATAAAGAGGTATAAATATATTTTTTACATGAGCCAATGTATATTTTTATATTAGTTTATTAATTTTTATGCTAAAGATTATTAAAAAATGTGTCAATAAATCAGTTTTGTAATTTTATCTCCAGAAATGTCTTGATTGCTGTATTATAAATAGAATATCCTTAATCCAAATATCTATTATTCCAAAATTTCTATTATCCTAACAAAATTTTAAAAGTAATCTTAAAGCTTTTACAATAAAAAAATTAGTTTTATATGCATTTACAAATAAACTAAAGCAAAAAAAATTCAACGAATAACTATAAATTAATACGCCAAATGGCAATGAGCAGCCTATTTTTTTTTACTTAGCAGTTTAGGTTTATAATGAGATAGTAAAAGGTCTATTCTTGAAATCAAAAATGTCCTAGATCTAGAGATTTTGGATTAATGGTGTTTTATCTGTATTGTACAGTTTATTTATATATGGTACAAATATAGTGGCATTTGATAAAAGCTAAAAAAAAAAAGTAAATTTAGATTTTTTTTTTTTTATTAGTGTAATCTTTTTTAAAAAACGTAGTGAAAGTTAAAATTGTCTTTCCTATTTTTTTTTATGTAATTAAAAATAAAAGTTAAAATTGGAGAGAACAAAAGACACGCAGATTACTAATACAGATAAATTAAAAGAATTCCAAAAGTAAAAAGATAAGCTAAAAGAAAAATATTTTAACTAATTAAAGATGGCAGAATTATGCTACAAAAAAAAATAAAGACTTTGTAACGTAAATTTTATAAAGAAAGTACGAGATTATCAGCACATATTTTGATAAACAAAAGATATGCGCAGAAGTCTGAAAACTGGACCTCTAGTATAAAAGGAAGAGGCCAGCGTGATCAGTGTCTTGTTTAGTCTGTTTCTCTATAGTTGGTCCTGGATAACAAAAGAATATATCCAGGATCGCCCTATGCTGAAATAATTCTGCATGTCGGAGTGAACCAGAGCTTCTGCGGATAAGATGGACACCCGAAAAGCCTTCGTGACCGACTAGGAGAATAGACCACAAGATCAACTTATAACCAATGGCCGAGCTCATTCTAACCCAAAAAACTATGCATAGTAATCTACAACCTTCTCGCTAAACTTACCGGTAAGCTATGACTCATTATTATTCCCAATTGTGACTAAATTGTCGACAAACCATTCTAAAAAAATAAGCTTATAATAGGACCCCGATATAGACTTTCATTTTATTTGAGTAAGGAACTCTTGCGTACCCAAGAACTTTAATTAATTGTTTTAATTACTTTACGTTATTAATGGATTCATATATAGATTAGTGATATTTAAAAATATAATTTACCTTTGCCAATATGTTTAATAAGTCCAGGAATAATATTTAAAAAAATAATTCTCATTATGGTAGAATATAATACTGATTAGTTTAAAAACATTTTTCTTTTTAATCTGCAAGTCATGTTATATGATGATTTCAGTGGATTCTTACAGAATCCTGGCGCCTTTCAAATAAATTAAAAACTGATTTTGTCGATAGCATAAAACGAACAATTACCAGGTAGAGTTGATCAGGAAATATAGTTATGTTTTTAGAAATAGAAATACAACTTTCTTCTTTTTGCATAACTTGATCAATTCGCGCATTATATGTGTAACAGAGACTTAGTCAGACAGGAAAACATTTCAGTATATATTACATCAAGAAATGTTTTTAATAATATTAAATCATCTATGCACTTTTTACTGTTTCACAATCCTTTAATTACAGTTTCAATTCTTTAAAATTATTATTTAAATAATTTTTAATATTTATGTGAAATACAGACTTTACACGTGAAAGATGCTAGCCTCAAATAGTTTTTTTATTTTTTCTTAGAATATATTTATCACTTTATTTATATCTGAGCTAAAGTTTCTGAAATAACATAGACATTGTAGTAAATATATAAATTTGATATGTGTTCACTCATAATTCTTATATCCCTGATTATGATTTTTATACCTTGTCAACACTACATTACAATAAATTTTTTTTTGATAATTAATAGTTTAAAAAGAAATTATTATTTAGATGTACTTTTGGCAAACTAATAATCATCAGTATGTGATCAAGTGTTTGACCATGAACAAATAAAAATAAAAATTTGTAAAGCAAAAATATTTTTAATATTTTATGATTATCAGTTTTCAACAAGCTATTATTTGCAAAAAAAAAAAAAAAACTATGCATATATTTAATTTCAATATATTTAAAGATCTTAAAATATAGTCTTTTTTTTTAAACATCAGTCTTAAGAAATTCTGAATGCTTTATATTTTCTTTTCTTTAAATCTATCATTAATAAAATTGGAGATGGGATAGAGGAGCAAATCCTTGAAAAATTAAGATGAAACACACAAAAAATTCTTTTTTAAAATCTTTTAACTTTTTCTTAATTCATTTAACTGATAAACAAAAAAACAAAAACAAAACATCACTAAGCATTTGCATGCATCCCAAAAAAAAAAAGAGGAATGTTTCTAAAAATTTTTTTTATTTTATTTTATTATAAAAACATTGTATAATTTTGTTAATTATTAAGAATGTGTATAATACATTGATTTTTAATTATAACACTATAAGTGTATGTACAAATATATATTGAGATATTTGCATTTATCTATTTACCTAATTATAAAAAAAATATTTTTATTTATATAAGATACAAAGTAACTATTATCCATTAATTTACAGTACTCACCAATAATATCTTGATTAAAATAGCCTGTATTTAAGAACAACATAGTATTGATGAATAGTAAAGTTAAGATAGTTACATCTTAAATTCTTTTATGTTTTAAACTGATAAATAAAGAGTATTAGAATAAATTAATTATAGTTTAAAAATTGAAGTCTAAAAAAAAAAAAAAAAGATTGGTTAAATTCACAATTAAAAAGCTTGAGGCAACCATGAATGTTTTTGATATAATTATACTTCAAAAACTGATAATGTTTATTTTAAATATAAAAATATTATATTATCTTTTTCTCTGGTATAATTTTTCCTCAATATCATTTATCAATTTATTTTCCATCTAATTTCTGTTATTCCTCTATTTTTAAGAACATATCTAAATGAATTCTCTTACTTTTTAAATTTATTCAATAAATTCCCCCCCACCCCCACTCTTTATAATATTTATACACTCAATAACAGATTCAAGAGTTAAAATTCAGCTGAAGGAGAAGGGATTGGTTAATCAATTGAATATATATATTTAGCTTGTCAATTTGTCAAATATCATTTAATCTTGAGCAACTGACCATATTAAAAAAAAAAAAAACCCAATAATATCTTTAAAATAAAGTTGTTATTTTTATCTAAAACCATATTTCACCTTAGCCCAATTATTTTTTCTTAATCTTTTTAACATTTAAGTTTCTATGTAAAAAGAAATTGCATATTAAATTTTAAAAAAATATATCCAAATTTATGCATCTTGTTCTAGTAAAATAAATCACTACCACCCCGATTTTCTGCAAATCTCTTATCTCATAGTAATATTATTGTTATCATTCTCATAAATAATGTTACTTCAAGTGTTGACAATAGGTAATTACTGTCTAGCATTTTAAATTCTTTAAGGATATAAATATTTCAACTTTTGTTTTGTGAGCACTGGAAATGAACAATTTTTAATACAATCCATATCTGCCATTGTCGAAGACTTTTTGAAGCCCAATCTTTTATATAATCCAACCATTTTCTTTCCAACCTTTCCTCAGAGTATTTGCTGTCAGTTTTGCTTCATAAAAACAGTTTTTGCAATTCATATTGAGATCTTCTGAATAAATATCAAAATTATGCTATTTTTCTTCCTCGAACTGATGCCTTTCTCAATATCTCTTCAGTCATTATCCTATTAGTTTATCTTTAAAATTCTCATTTTCCATACTTCTATCATCTCTAATTTTGTAAGATCTTTCACCTTTTTCTTTTAAGACTCATGTTTCATCACAGATGTGTAGAATAATGTTCTCTTTGTCTCTATATATCTCATATGATTTTAAATATAATTATATTTTTAAAAAAGCTTAATGTAAAGATATGTTTTGAGTTCAACAGCAGAATATGAAGCACAAATGTGGTGCCCCTATTTTGTTATCCCTGTTAAAATTTTCCATTCAGATAGCCTAGATATTAGCTTATTTTCTTTCTCTAGGTTTATTAAATATGCACAAAGCTTTAAAAATTTATTAAGAACTGAATAAGTTATATTAAGGATGTTTTAGCCAACATGAATAAGTTTTAGCATCATTTTGTATTCATTTCATTCAATTACAATTTTAAAACAAATGAAATTTAATGCTACTATTTCATTGACTCAAATAAATAAGCATAATCAGAAAAAACTGTCAAAGTGAAATTATTTGATTATAATCCAAAAATAAGAAAGTTATTTCCTTTATTTGCATTTATGTAATATTTGAATGCTGTTTATTATAATGCATAATTTTCATTTACTGGGGTTAAAACTTGAAACATTCCATACATAATTTCAATTTTTGGCAATAAAATCATACCTAAGCCAATTATATTAAAACATCAATTAAAACAATTTGAGAAAAGCAATTACAATGGTCAGAAAACATCAAATAACAATAAACTTGAAATAACATACTTAGTAATATATATATGTATGTTAAACTGAATCAACATGTTTATATCAGTAAATTAACATTAATGTCAAAAAAGTTTGCAAACAATTGACATAAGAAAGTTGATATATTGTTTATGGTAAGATATGCAGCTTCACAATTAAATCTGAAATAAAACTCTTTGCCATTGAGATTAATTTTTGATAATATGAAACAAATTAATGTCTTCTTTCTACTGTTTTTTTTTTTTCATTGAAATTTAAACTGTTGTATATTTTAAAGATATCAATTCTGCTTAAGTGACAATTTAGTTGACATGTTTATATGTTCAAGTATGTATCTAAAATATATATATTATTTTAATAATATATTTTACCTATGTAAGATTTAGAATCTGGTCTTGCAAATACACTAATCAATCATCATCAATTAATTTTAACAATTTATGAATTCAATGGGGGATAGAAGGGGGGGTAGTATCTAGATCCCATGCATAGTTTAGTATAGTGGTAAAACAGCAAACTGGAGCTCAAAGTTCATGGATTGTGACTCCAACTATCACTTCCAGTGCTCAAACTTTTAAAGAAGTCCTGAACAATAAACTATTTGATTTATTTATTTACTGTTAGATTTTGATAAAGAGCACTTTTAAAAATATTATTACATTTCCGATTAGAATTAATCTTTTCCGTATAAAATAATTTTATTTTTACATTTGAATGCAATGCAAATCATTATTATGCTTAATAATAATTTATTTTTTGTTCTGTAGCATGTTTGACAATTATAAACTTATGTTAAAAAAAAATTATGAAAATTATTAAACTTTTTTTTTTTTGCTTTAATAGCAGCCAACATAATGTGAAATATTTGTTATATTCGTCATCAATATCTTGGTCAGTATCATTAAACTAATATGGTGCTATATGTTATTTTACTATTATCATTTTCTTGATTTCATCATTAAGACAATACTTGTTTTTTACTACAAGATAGTGCCACAATCTATTTACTTAAATATTTATCAGTTGGCATAATGAAGTTATTGAAACTATATCTAAGATGAAATAATGTAAGATAATACTATCAGGGAGAAACATGAGAATCAATAATGGGAGGTTAAGGAATGAGATCATTTTTAAAATGTCAGAAATCTTTCCTGAGATGTCTTTAAACTTTGTTTGATTAAATACTGAAGATATTTGAAGAACGTATTACTATATTACAGAGGAGGCTTCTTTTAAATAGTATATTAGTTTCCATCTACAGTATTATCTTAAGATTCTATTATTTTGAGAAAGCAATAAGTGTGATGTATTTGTTAAATGCATGCCCAGTAATAAAAATCAAATTTAATATTTTACTGTCTTATTTTGATAGTGTGTACAGATATAAAAACTATAACTATTTGATGGCCTGAATAACCAATTTCATTAAAGCAAATATCAGGATTATTGAAGGCAGCTACCAGTAAACAATTTATTAGGAAAAAATTTCCTAAATTTTGTTTGCAGATTATGAAAACATAATGGTAATAACAGACTTTTTATTATACTAACAATTAGGAGAAGAGTTTGCATTTTTGTTTTCTTTTTGAATGATATAGACTTATGAAGATTAAATATCAAGACAAAGAAATCACATAATTTCCCTGTCAAGTTTAATCTGTATGGTCATGATATCTATCAGAAAATTTACCAGAAACCAGTTTCTACAGCCATCAAGTTAGCGAGTTTATTTATGTTTACACATTTGATTCTAGAATGTAAATGTAGTTATCATTATGATTAATTCTAGACATAGATCCAAAATTATTATTAAATAATAATAAACTTAGTTGCATAAGAAGTCATTAATCACCACTGATTCCATAATAGTAACTGTTTAGTTCAGATACGTTTTTGTTCTCTAGATGTAAAAATCTTGATTTTTTAAAATCCATTTTTTTAATTTAAATAAAGACCAGGATGGTCTAAAATTATATTTTCTAAGGGAGACATGAATTTCTAAAATAATACCTTAGCAGTTTTAATTGCCATAATCAATTTGTCATATAGACTTTTCATTTAATATTTTTATTCCTACAATCAATCCTGATTAATCTGGAATATTTACTCTCTAATTAATAATAACTAAATATATTTATTTAAAAGCATTCAATTATAAATTGATTAGCAAGAATGGCAGCGAGCTGACTAACTGAACAACAACAAAAATTCTAATCATGCTTATGACCCAGTCTGGAAAGCAGAAACCCATTGATGATTATTTAAATAACATACCTGACACTAGCTATTATCTCAATACATGGTAATATATTTTTAAGAGGTAGTGAATTTATCCAGAGAAGTTGAATACACTTCAAAATTAATGTTTCTTTTTTTTCTATAAAAATCTTTTAAGATTATTGATTACCCAATAATAAACTGACAAATATCTGATAGAGAGAGAATCGAAAACAGGGTAGTACTAAATCAATTTGTTTGGTTGGCAAAAAATTTGATGTTTCATAAATGAGAAAGTTAGTTAAGATTACTAAAAAAAAAAAAGATAAATAATTTTAGTTCATAACTCATTTAATTACAAATATTTTTCATAAGACAGCAATTGTAATTTTACATTACAGAAGTAGCCTTATGTGTGCTTTCCATTTCATCACATATTATAAAAGATGTGCATATATAATATTAGATTGGGTTCACATAAAATCTTTAATTTCTACAATGTTATCAAGAATTTGTTTTGAAAGCTCTGCTTTAATTTGTATTAAAAGTTTTACTTAAGTTATTGTGAGTAAAACCCATGAGACTTTAAAACATTATACATATCTTTTTTGATAAGCATTTACTTTAAAAAAGCTTTTAGTTTGTAACCACCAATATCAAAAGAATACAAACAAAACAGCAATACCCATAAACTTTATAGATTGGTAAAGCAAAAGTACAATTCTGTACATAAGATACTAATTCAGTCTTCATATCTATAGCTAAATATTAAATATAGAATTGAAAAATTGACCTAGACTAATTTCTTCAACTAGCATGTATTCAGCTATCCTAACTATATGTGCATAGCTATTATCATGAATATTTCTGCATGGTAATCTATACTATAGAACGATTCAGAGGATTCTTCATTTTCATTGAAAAGCTGCAACAATCAATTATATCCATATTTAAATATTCAGTTTTTTTTCTTTAAACACTGATGGACTGATCTTAACTTAACCAACACTACTATATTCTCTTTAAAAATGTTTCAAAATATACAATCACATTATTGACATCCATATAAAGCTGTAGTTTTGCTCAGTTTTTTTTCTGAAGATTAATTTCTTCCATGAACCAGAGACTGAATGAGAAATGTCATTTTGAAAAGCTTTGAATCAGTAGTTTGATTCATTATCTAATTGTATTTACATTGCTTTCGCACTGCAGGAACTTATGAGTTGCCCAAGTCTTATTCAGTGATGTTTCCACCTACTAATTAAGTATACAGAAATTCTGATTCCAACTTTTTTTTAAAAAAAAAATACTGATCGAGTCGATGTATATCAATTATATGTATAGATTTTTTTTCTCAAGTCATGTCAACTCTACGATATTGCAAGTATCCATCAATACAGAAAGTCAGACTACTATTTCTCACTATGTATTTTGTAATTATTTTACTGTTCAAATAAGTTATACATAAACACATTGAATAACTTTTTTTTTTTAAAACAGATATATTTAAAATTTCGATTCTAACACATATTCCTAAAATATATGAACAAAGAGAAATGACTCTCAAGATGCACATTTCACACTATATTAGTTTCCATAATATAGAATCAAGAATATATTCTAAATATTTAAATGTATTCATTTATGTTTTGTAGTATTATTTTACTAAATCCTTTAAAAGGGATTTTTTTTTTCCTGGTGAAATTTTTAACTATTATTTAAGATGAGAAATTATTTTTGCAACTCCTCTTCAACTTCTCCAACAATCATTAATCTCCAGCATAATAGTAGAATATTATTTATAATTTGGCCATCTATTAGAATCTTATCAATATTCAACAGTGATGGAATTCATAGCTATTTTATTTGCAAAAGATTTTTTTTTTTGTTGCTATTATTCCTAACTAAGATTGAATCTTATATCTTTTAACCTATTACATAATCTTTCCTTATGACTGTAATAAAAATCTTCCTTTGAGTCTACTATACCACATAATATAAAATTGGAACACTCATCTCAAACGTTTCAATACTTAAGTTAGAAGTCTTTTATAATAAAAAAGGATCTCTAACATTTTACTCCATTCTCATGATTATTTTCAATTATAACTTTTTCTTCACCCTATTCTAAAGTCATCTACTATAAGACTGAGTAATTAATGGATATCTGAGGATTTAATGCTATAATATTCTCAATCCTCAAGTAGTTTTCTGGCTTCATTTATGAGAACTTAGAATTCAAAACTAAAATCAATTTATTAATGCATTTAGGAGACACTTTTTACTTCTTTATACTATTCAAGATAATCACCTGAAATTAAGAAAATAAGTTTTAAACTCAAATTAAGTTGATTATGTAATTATAGATTTCAAGCTATTAGCATAAAAAAGTAAAATATGATTATTTGATGCAAAGGTGCATTATCTCAGCTTTGAATTCCAAGTCCTCACTAATGAATACAAAAGTGAAAAAGTGGTCTAAGAATGTGGATATTACAGCACTATATCATTTTGTACCCATTGGATGTCTCAGATTTACAGATGATGCCTTTATATAGTGAAGAAAACTATTTTCTTAATTATATAAGTAAATTAGGAGATATTACTGTTTTTCTACATAAAACTATATTTTCTTAAGTATAAATTTATAATATTTATTTTTATGATTGTATTTGTCTTATTTACTGAAAACACACACACAATTATTAAATATAAATGTTTACTTACTTTAAACTATTCTTTATAAAGTCCTTTCAATTATATGAAAAAGTTGGCAAAACATAAAAAGCAATAAATTTTACACATTTGTTTGGCAAAAGTCAACTTTTTTTTTTTTAAAAAAAAAAACAATTAACTTTTTTTCAATAATACATTGCACATTTTTGTTTAAATAAAATTTTCCATTTACATATTACTAATTAATGTATAATGTAAGTATAGATAAAAAAAAAAAAAACCCTACAAGATTAAACAAAAACAAAAATAAACTAAGTCAGATAATATAAAAATCAAACACAATATGGTAAAATAACAAATCAATAAACTTTTTTCATCAATAATTGATTGACTATACTAGTTGAGACTGTCATTTGCTGTGCTTAAATGTCATGTGATCACTGAATAACAAACAATGAATATTACTTATTTATTGGGAAATACAAAAAAATAAATGCCTATGCACACAAAACTGCATTATAGTATATAGAAATGAATAATTGTTAAAGTAGCAGAAACAAATCATCATTAATGAGAATAGTTATGAAGATGATAAAAAATAAAAAAATAATGAAAATAAATTCTTAGTATCAATTACTTATGGGATGTTAGAAAATAAAAACAATGACCTATAAAAAGCAAAAGGTTGCTCACAAGTCTTTTCCCTATAACTAGGCAGTTAAGTACAAATCTAGGGATTGAAATAAACAAAATAAGAAGCAATAATAAAGTTTCTGAATACAGCTCTTGGCCTCCATTGTCAATTAGATATATGTCTGTGTTTGAAAGTGAATGCATATTCAGGCACCTAACAATTTTGTCTTAGCTTGAATATTATATAAAATCATATCTAAAATCAATCTATTTGTGAAGTGACTGTTTAGTTCTGGACATTAATTAGATATCTGGAGTTTTAAATCTATTATGATCTTTAGTAAGATAGCAAGACTTCAAAAATCTAATACAAACTGCAGTTTATTGCACAGATGAGTAGAGCAGTTGGCCTTTTTTCTTCTTCTTTGATTCTATTATCTGAAAATCATTACTGAGAAGATCAATGGAGAATCATAAAGAGCTACTAAAGATTATTTTTATTTTTACAAGAAGGAAGTCATTAATAATGGTTCTAGTTACTACAAGCTTAAAAGATAGAGATCAATAAAATTAAGGAAAAAAGGGGGTGGGTGGCTAAGAGGAGTTGTAAAAATTAGCAATTTAAAGTTCTTTACAAGACTAGAGATATCAAATGCAGTCTTTACAGCTGGAGTAGAAGAAATGAGAAAGTACATAGTTCAACTGGAATATTAATTCCTTTTAACCGACTTCCTCCTTTGGGTTTTTTAATCATTTTGGAAGATGTTTTATTGGTTATGTGAAGAAGATTGCATATCATCTTCAGAATTATAGAGATATATTAAATAAAGACAATATAGAAAAAATAGCATTACTCAGAGTAGGATTACATGGAAGTTAATGGAAAGATGGTGTGAAAATTATTGTTGTTCTGAAATAATAATTGAGTAATTGGCATATGCAAAAAAATTAAGTGGTGAAATCAAAGCTGAAGATAATGGTGCAATTTCAGATCTAACACTAACAGACAGGCTGAAAGTTTTTATTGTAAAAGAAACACATCTTATCCATTTAATGATATTTGAAATATGTGTCAAATACAACCAGAACGATTGAAGAACTGTGAAGTTTGGTCATGAATAATAATGGTTGCAAAAAGAGAACACTTAACAACAACAACAACAACAAAAATCTGAAGTAATAATTCAAAGATAGAATAGCCTAATTTCATCTTAAGAAAAAACTTCTAGATCCTAGTTTAAATTTAGAAAATAGTTTGGGAAAGAATTCTTTAGGAAGCTAATTATTGATATTTTTGATGAGAAATCAGGTAGAACTTGACTTCATACACTTTTTTTGCTTTTTCGTGTAGTAGAAATGCAATATTCAATTGCTGTAAATGAATTAGCATGAAAAATCACAAAAGGATTTGACACTTAAAAAAGGTATTTATTAAGTTCTGATGTCATTCAAAAATTTAGTGATGGAAAAAAAAAGACTACTTATTCAGGACATCAAAATCTTTAATAAAATAATCAAATGATTTGTTATTTTGATAGAACACGTGATATACTACCACTGAAAATGAAAGAGCCAAACTGTGATCCATGAACTTTTAGTTCTAGAGCTATTACTGTATCAAACTTCCATAAAACAAAAATCTTCAAATGATACTAACAGAAGAATTATGCACCAAACTTTCCAAACATCTGAGAAAAAATTTATTATTGAAAACAGTTCTTAATATTGAAACAGTCAGCTTTACAACCCAACTGTTTCACCTACTATATATGCTATATAGTAGTATTCATACATATATAGATACCACCAATCCTCGTATATTTATTAATAATAATCTAAATAAATCCCATCTAAATTTGAATCTAATTAATACAATCATATGTGTGTGCGTATATCTTTAAATATTTACTGAAATATTCATTTATATACTTATGATGCCAAAATATGCACATATATAGATTATTAATAATTACAAAGTGAAAAACTAATTGTATGTGTAACTTTAGACTACATATATGCAAGAATATAAATGTTAATAGATTATAAAACATTTCGTTTTCTATAATTTTATATATTTATTAAATTATATATTTTCAAAATTATATAATTCTGCATATATCGGTAAATTAGAACAGTCAAGTTACATATATAATAAAATGTTTTTCCAAATCTTAAGATTTGTTTTTCTGGACACACTGTCGCCAGTATAATTAATCTTTACTGATATTAGATTAATTAAAAATTTATATTTAGAATAAAACTTGGAAAACGGAATAAATTACGGCTTGTAAATAGGTAAATTTTGACCTATTTAAGATTTAACACAGCAGGCTTCTGCTATAATTGGTTACTATCGTACGGGCCAGGAAAACATTTCTAAGAAAATAAAATCATGAAAGAGAGGGGGGGGGGATACTAATATAAAAGAAGTAGCAGCCATTTTTGAAGGCATTCATTAAAATATTTTCCTAAGAGTCATCAAGATATATTTTAATAAAGTGAATTAATCAAATCTCGGGGTAACAGGCTTCGAATCTAGCCTTCTGCCTGGCGAACAGCCATCTAAGCCAAGAGAACAGGAGTTAACCACTGCCAGATCCTAAAAGATGTCACGCTATCCAGAGAACTTGCAGTACAGAGAAACATCAAGATTAACAACGGTAAATACTCTTCCAATCTAAAACCTTCAACGGTAAAACTGACTTATAGCGGTCTCGACACTTTGCCCTCTATTTTTAAAAAACTTAATTACTTTTTTTCTCTACTAACTGTATCCAACTTTAATCAGTGTATGTAACTATATCTAAGTATAAATGTTAATAATAAAAAAATAAAAAAAAAACCTTACATTTTCATGCATAGTTTTCACTTCTAGCAGTCTTTGCTGTATATATAACTGTAAATAAATAAACCAAATGTATCCAACATCAATCAGTTTATCTAACAATAAATAAACTATGTCTAAATATAAATATTAATAATAAAAAAATAAAATAAAACTTACATTTTTATGCGTACTTTTCACTTGGAATGTATATCTAGCAGTCTTTACTGTATATATAACTATAAATAAATAAAGTATATTAACTATAAATGTTTTTACATAAAGATGAATAAAAAAAAAACAACTTACATTTCCTGCAGGCAGTATCCGTGTTTTGAACTACGTTATTCTCACTATGTAATTGCAAAGTATATCTGACTATAAATGTATTTTTTACATGAAGATTAATAAATAAAATGTAATAAAACTTACATTTTTAAGCTCTATTTAGAGAAGATAAGTGTCACCAATAAAGTCCCTACTATCAAAATTATGAACTACTTTTGTCACATGTAATTTTTGCCGCGTATAATTCCCCCGCCCTCCCCCACCGTACATTTACTTTTTTGCCGAAAAAAGATTCAAATCAATGTTAAAAATAAGTATGTCAAATTGTGAACAACTGTTTTAACATTGATTTGAATCTTTTTTCAGCAAAAAAGTAAATGGACGGTGGGGGAGAGGGGAATTACACACGGCAAAAATTATATGTGACAAAAGTAGTTCATAATTTTGACAGTAGGGACTTTATTGGTGACACTTATCTTCTCTAAATAGAGCATAAAAATGTAAGTTTTATTACATTTTATTTATTAATCTTCATGTAAAAAATACATTTATAGTTAGATATACTTTGCAATTACATAGTGAGAATAACGTAGTTCGAAACACGGATTCTGCCTGCAGAAAATGTAAGTTCATTTCTTTTTTATTTATTCATCTTTATGTAAAAACATTTATAGTTAATATACTTTATTTATTTATAGTTATATATACAGTAATGACCGCTAGATATACATTCCAAGTGAAAAGTACGCATAAAAATGTAAGTTTTATTACATTTTTTAAAATTAATATTTATATTTAGACATAGTTTATTTATTGTTAGATAAACTGATTAAAGTTGGATACATATGGTTTATTTATTTACCGTTATATATACAGCAAAGACCGCTATAAGTGAAAACTATGCATGAAAATGTAAGTTTTTTTTTTAAGTTTTTTTTATTAACATTTATACTTAGATATAGTTACATACACTGATTAAAGTTGGATGCAGTTAGTAGGGGGAAAAAAGTAGTTAAGTTTTTTAAAAATAGAGGGCAAAGTGTCGAGACCGCTATAAGTCAGTTTTACCACCTTCAACTAATTCCAAATATAAATGCTAGCTTAACCTTAAATTAATGGCCATCTTAATATTGTAAATGAAAATTATGTATATTTTGTTTTATAATTTTAATCTAAAAACTCACCTAAATTATCAATATAATAACTGTATTTAAATCCTAAAGCCTTGCCTGATTTTAACTGATTTCTAATAAATTAACTGAGTTGCCTGATATATAAATATAACTGATATGATTTTAAACATATAAAACTGGTATGGATTTAACTGATATAAATTTTAATTGATAAAAATGATTTACTTGATAAACAAATTATTGAATGATTTAAAATATTAAATGATTTAATGTGTTTGAGTTGATTTAAACTCATCTATAAATGAATTATAATTTATCTAAAATACGCGCATTCACACACATTTCTTTATTAAAATAATTGTATGATTTTATGTTTTGGTTTACTCGCAAAATAATGTTTGATTTAGTTACGTATTAATTTGACTATAAATAATTAAATGCTATCTATTTCAATTCGCTTAACGTAGAAATTAAATCTTGTATCTAATTTTGTTACGTATAATATACAATAAGCTATTTAAAGTAATATTAAGATTTCTATGATAATTTATATATGTTTTAAGTTAATGATAATATTTGCAGTCATTAATTTCCGAGATAGCATTATAAAACTAAATCAACCATATTTTACCGAACCTCGCACAACTTTCCTTTTAAAATGAACAAATTGCAAATTTCACTTACTCGAAATTTATTTATGATATGCATTTCTTAAGTTAATCTATGCCAAATTTTATTATTATTTAGTTACGTTATCTTGTTTATGCTATAAAACTTCAAAACCGAGCTTTATTCTTAAATTAAACTATTAGCGAGTATTAAATAAAGATTCGCTCGCATATATATGTAAGTCCGATATATATATAATATGTATAATTATATACGAAATAAAAGGCTCTGTTTTGGAAAGGATAAAATGTCTAGAATTAAAAATCATTACAAACGTATCATCACCTTAAGATAGATTTGCTTTTTAAGTTGATATTTTAAATAAATATTTAGTTAAAGTGATAAAAATACAACATAAATCTATAAGTTTATATTTTAATTCCCCATATGCTGTAATCCTCCTTAAGCTGATTAAATCAAAGCCTATATAGCTAACTTTGTAGATTGGATTCATAAATTCCCTTAGTACTATTAAGAGTACTGTAACATGAACTGATGTGGGTAGTTTCATGTAAGAAACTTGTATTTTAGCGTCTTAATTTTAAATATGATTATCTAGTCAGTGATGCATGTGTCCTTACGAAACGCCACAGCGTATTTTCTTATTGCTGTATTTCTTTAATGGTCGCCTGTCGTCGCGCAGCATCATTACCATTAGTTCGGGCAATTATCTCTTCAGGTGGTCTAGTCCAGAGCGTAAGACTCCCACTCATATATATAAATTGCTTGATGTGCCAAACTAAAATGGCCTCTTATACCACAGCAATGAGAATCGGTCCCAGGGAAGTTACCCGGTAAAAATCCCGTGAATAAGGCACATATAAGACGCAATAAGACTAAGTTATATGTTTTTCTTTACGCACTTGTATCTGAAGTATAACTTCCGTTAGTCAATTCAACCCGCCAATTTTGTTAATTCTGAAAGGGAATACAATCTAAATAGCATATTACTGTGTAGAGAATATATTATAGTATTCGTGCTAGTTAAATTATGTTAAATTATGTTCTGTCAAAACTAATTATCACTTCCGCTAATATGGCAAATCTAGATCCTTTATAGCATAAACCTGGCATAGATAATCATGAGCAAAGTCAAATCGTTCTGAATTAAGATTCATATTAAACTCATGTAAATTTTTCCTGTATTATCATTTTATCACCTGCGAGTGATAGAGATATATATGTATAGCCAAACAAATCATTAATTGTAACCTACATCCTATCACCTGCGTGTGATATGAGGCTATATACCTATATATATAGACGGAAATGCAAAACCTCCAAATTTTATTAATTGTGTTAGAGAATTAAAATCACTTATAAATAAACTAACTTATATATATGTAAACCAAACTGCTTAAGTCTGTACATCCAAAATTTGCTAATGATAATGCATCACTTACGTGTAAACCCTTTTGAATTGTAAAGTCCCTGAATCACCTGCATGTGAAATTAAACCTTTACTTGCTCTATTGTTATTTTAAATGATTGTTTACATTGAATATTATTAAATTGATTTTAAATTTACTTTGGTTTCAAGTCTTGGTCTTGCTCACCGACTTACTTTAATTTAATATTTAGTAATTAGCTTAATGGTTTATTAAAATTTTATGTATAATTAATATGATACATGTGCCACATGATACCTATATAAATATGCTATATAAAATACCCATTGTTGCCCGTCTTATGTGCTACTGTTGTGCTACTGCCGGCACGTGAAGAATTGAAATGCTGCTGTGACCTCAACTGTGTCATTTGTAAGGTTGTAAGTCTATGAGCAATGGTAGAGGAACTAGGGTTAAACCAGAGCCGTGGCTTCCACCACCGTAAACGTGGTCAGCCTTAGGATGATCTATCAGAGTTCTAGATTTTGTTGCGCAGATGCACATATTTGACCGTTACAATATAGAAAGCCAAAACTATGCTACTACAATTTGTTTTGATAAAATTTTTCATTGGCCCTGTCACTATCTGAAGACTTTTATAAAATTATTCCTACAGTTCAAATTCTCAAGTAAAATTAAAATCTATAAATTAAAAGCAGTGTGGAGCAAATATTACAATTATTTGTAGATAAATGTCATTTGACTAAAACAAGACATAGTGAAATTGAAGAGAGAGAAATAATATTTTGGGAATTAATTTCAATGCCAACATTTTGACAAATTAAAATTCAATTGATAATAATTATTGTTTTTGGTTTTTTTTTTTTTGATAAAGATTTGTTTTAGAACAAATTTATTTTGAGTTGGGAAGAAACAATAGTCTTAAGAGACCATGGCAACACATTGAGTGCGATTTCTTTGGTAACACTATTTATTTCTAAATTAACAGAAAATATTTTAAAGAATACAGGAAAAAATTCCCATATGCTAAACATTTTCAAAGTTGCCATATGTTTCATTTTTCTTTTAAGCAAAAAAAAAAAAGTCTTGATACTAAAATAAAAATTATTTTTGATAATATATGTAATCTTAGATCGTAACTAACTATATTAATAGTCATCACCATGGCAATTTATATATTCGATATACAAACTAACCCTGAAAATTGCATTCAATTTCCCTCTATATGAGAGGTTCATTTAGAAAACTGCCATAAAACATGGTCTCGATAGTGTCATTTGGTTTAAATTAAGGTAGTATATTTATATTGTATATTTCTTCAACATTATCAGTTACTCACAATCAAGTGTGCCTACCCTCAAATAAAAAATGCTGCATATCTAAAGAAAAAAAAAATCTTATTTAAATAAATAATAACTCATGCTAAAATAAATTTCATATTTTTCTTGTATTTTTATTCCTTTTTATAATTACATTATTTTTGAAAAATATTACTTTAAAATACTATTATATTTATCATTAAATTTTTTTTTTATATATAAGACATAAAAATTTAGATCTCACTGCAAATTTTTTGGATTTTTATCTTCCAATTCTTAGAATTTCTAGATGTATCAATGAAAAATGGAGCTATTTAATTTATGTTTTAGTACATTATATAAAATTTAATAGATATAACAATTTCAAAAGTAATATTTAAAAAAAAAAAAAAAGTAGATAAATATAAAAACTATAAAGATACAGGTTACAAATAAAGTATTTAAAGTTGCTTAATTTTAATATTAAATACAATCAAGTATTTAGAACATATAATATAAAAAATTACATTTGAATTAAATTATTTTAATTAATTTTTTTGTAGTTTTTAATATGTATAAAGATTTTGTTTGATATGTTTAATTTATTATGATAAGATATTTGACAAAAACTTCAACAAAGGATTCATTATAAGTTAATGAGAAAACTTGCTTAGCCACAGAGATTGTCAATTAGTAATAATTGATAGTTTCTTAGCAATATCAAAAACTAGAGTTATCTCTGCTTACATGGATATAATCTCTTTTCTATTTTTTATTACAGCAACAGGCCATGGAAATACTTAATTCAATATATATATATTGTGAATATTTCAGCTTTGAAGAAGATGTGGAAAGTCGGAAACATTGACTATTTTTTGGTAGCATAAAATAACGAAATATTGTATTTGCATTATGTAAAGTACATAGAAAGGTGTTTTCTTTCATTCAATGAACAGTTTTTCAAAAAAAAAAAAAACAACAACGTATGTTCATCTATTAGCCCAATCTTAAAACATTACAATTCTTAACTACAAAAGCTGTTTTATGTTTAGATCTTGAAAAATTCACATCAATGAAGTTTAAGCTTTCTATTCAACACAAAAATTGAATGTGTAACTTTCTTACCAATCATTATTTTTTACTCCACCATAACAACTATTACTAATTTTATAATTATTTTTACCATTTAAATGAGCAATAAAACAAACTTACCAATTTAGTTAAATTTAACAAGTCAAGCCAAAGGAATGGCTAAACAAGGCCATTCAAATATACAGTCATTTGCTAAATAAAACTCCAACCTTAAAATTCAGCTACAAATAATTCATTATACCATTTGCTAAATCTATCAACAGTGTTTCTTAATGCTGAGAAGGATTTTTGTATATTTTATATTTTCGTACAATAGTTGAATTAAAAAAATAAAAAAGGACGAAATCAGGATTGCTGTGGATGTGTGAATAAACAATTAAAAATGTTGAACACAATCCTATTGTCACAATTAATGATAAGAGATGACTGAAAAGCATGAGAGACTCATGTCAACTAGATCCATTATCAATTTAATTGACCAAATAAAGGTAAACAAATAAAAAAGTGAAAGAGCACAAAAGAGAAAGTTTATATTAGAAACAATATCTAGTCTTCGATGAGTCAACATTATATTCTGTAACATTGGAAAAGATATTCTTGATTAAACCCTCCTCACTGATTATTCATAGTTAATACTCATTTCTTAAGGTCATTCCATTATAGCTGGAGTTTAGCATTTGAAGGAACTTTTCTGAATATCAATTCCCATTGCCTTTATGTAATGTATAAACTTTCTTTTATATGCATATTTTAGCATAAGGTTTTAAAGGTTATTATACAAAAATTAATAAGTTATTATATAACAGATATTTGTAATTAATTTGTAACAGTAGAATAATTTTATTCCCTTAAAATTCCTAATCAATTGCCAACAATAATTGAATAATAAATAAATTAGATTAATATTATTGTTTGACAAAACAAGTGAATAGTTCCAAAATAAAAAAAAAATGATATATTATATTTTTAATATCAATGATATTGTAAATGTACAAATTTTTAAATCAATGTGTTAAACCCCCATCCCTCCCAAGACATATAATAATTATATATTATAAGGGGATGGAGAATCAGGGGTGATCCTGGTGTGATGGCAAATCATCATCAAATAAACAAAATTTTAAAATTAAATATTAAATAAAAAGTATAAAGGATTATATTTAAGATATAAAAGATATTTAATATGTAAGTAATATTAAAGAGCAAGTATTAAAAAATATATAAGAAATGTTACCTATTCAAGAGAACATGAGATCATAAGAACTCTCCGAGATCATTGATGGATCAGTTAGTTAACTCCTTAGAACTTTTCCCAAAGACTTTATCATGTGTTTGAAATGTTTGTATTCAGTCATTTATAGTTAAAATATGCAAAGCGCATGTGCAACAGCTTAATGCTGCTTAGCTATTACAGTTTATAAAACTTTGCGCTATATAAAATAATTGATTTATAATTATTATTACAAATTCATAAATCCACCAGCATTATTAATAAGTACATATAACTAATATTCATAAGAAATAACCATTCATCATCATGAATGACCAATAATAAAATAAATCAACAGCCAATCTTGTGACTGAACTTGAAGAAGGTCTACTGTAGGCCAGGCTAACTATTGAGCCAATGCCAGCTTGGGAAAATTATTTAAACATTAATAATCCATTAGAATATACAACCATAAAAATCATAATGCTGGAATATTAACATGTTGATCATCATCAATGCTCTGGCTACTTAGTACCATTAATGTACTGGCCAACTATAAATTTAATTTCTAATAGACTAAACTAAATAAAATGTAGTGCATGGGCTTTGAAAAATATAATCCTCATGTCAAACCAGAATAATGTCATACTGGAATGCCCCTGCATTAAAATACCATCACCATTATATGTCAGACCCTTATGCTTGAATCTAGCTCAGAGAACATAAGCTTTATTACTGTTATTGTGATCAAGAGATGATGCAAATGCATAATATAATCTAAAAACCATTTAGAATTAAGTACAATGGAATAATTTTAACAAAAGTGATTACAAGTTTATTAATTACAATAAAAAAAATGAAATTAAGGTGTTTAGAACATGGCTATACAGATATCAATTAAGTCAGATGATTTTGAGTAATATACAATTAAAAAAAAGCTATCATATTTATGATTTACAAAATTACTACAAAATTCAAGTTATTACATTGACTTACAATACCTCTTAATGTGTTCACTTTACACGCACACATATATAGGAGCACAAAGACATGCTGTATAATTTCTGGACATATTTGAATATTCATAATATAATTATAAAATTTTAAATTACATAAACACTAAAAATGATTAACATTTACCAATATGTGTTTATATAACACTTGATATATATGCACACAGATTGCAGTACGTTTGATGGATATATTTCAATCATCATATAAAATAAAATTTTATTAAAATTTTATATCTATGTAGTGCATTTAACCATTTATAAACACATTGCTGTTTATACCACATGGTATTTTTGATTTGACAAAACAATAGTTATTAAAAATATCTTTCATAATTTATTCCTTGTTGAATGTAAATAAATGTCACATATATGTGTGTATATAAAAAAAATATAAATCAGCCAGCAAATTCTCTCTTTATTGATTAGTTTTCTTTTTCTTCTTTTTAAAAAGAAATAGTCAATTTTTGATAGTTGATTAATTAATTATCACATCTTTAAACTTAAAATGTCTCTTAAGTCGTTAATGAATCCATCATTTCATTCAAGCAAAATTTTACTTGCTTTCTTTAATTATATAAAATTGTCTATAAATTAACTCCTTTATTTTTATCTTTAATCCAAGTCAAATTATTATTTGACCTTTAAGTTATATTTTTAAATGTCATTTTTAGGGAATTACTAAAACCATTTCTTTAAAATATATATAAAAATTATCTATAAATTGATCATTTCTTTTAGACATTTGACTCAAGCAAACTATTTACTTGTTTTATTTTAAGTTATAGGTTAAAATGTCATTTTAAAGAATTATAAACAAAAACAACTCTATACGCTTCATGTATATACGTTTACCCATGCTTCTCTGCATATAGCTGAAATAGCATATGTATAACTAATTCATCAACTGATGGGATTCTCTTGGTGAGATTGGTTTATAATCCTCATTGATAGATATGGTCCAGGAAAGTTGGTCTGCAATGATTTCCCTTCTTACTAGAATTGGATTTTAGGTAAGCTAGCTGTTCTGTAGAACACTTTTGTAGCTATGAATTTCAACACTGGAAGTTGACCCATTTCCTTCATGTGAATTCAAACTCCACCATAGTGAATTGTAGAGCAGCTGCTTCCTCCTGTCTTGACTTCAGCTATCTCTGATCCATGGCAGCTATCTGTAAAGCTCTGGAAACCACTAATCAACTATTATCAACTCTTTTAAAATATAATTATCCAAAGACTCTTACAACAAAAATTACTAGCCAAAATATTGTAATCCTTTTATCAACTCTTTTAATAGTAGTGAAGTGACAAAAACACTAAATTAATAACTGTTTTTTTTTTTGATTAAAACAATTCTAATCCTTTCAAAAGCAACAAAGATTTTTAAAAATAGATAATAGACATTTTTATAATTATCAGAAAACATGCTTATTTTTAATTTCAAAATCAGAAATCAATGAAAATATTTATTTAGACCTTTTTAAATATTTAATTTATAATAAAATTTTATTTTAAATCCAAAATTATTTTACATTTTACTAGGATTACTTTATTCCAGGAAATGTAAAAAAATATCTTCAAAATTTGTTTGTTTACTTGTACTTTTCCTTTCAACTTTATATATATATTTGTGCATAAACACTATGTTATTGTCAATAAACATCACATGATCACCATTTCTTATGCTTGCTTATAACTTATTAAAACAGGCAAAACTCTCCATATAGTATTGCGACTCAGTGCAAGCCAGAGTAATCAATGGATGCCAGAAGTCTTGTGCACTAGATGGGGATTTTATGCACAAACCTTCTGGCATCCATTGATTATTCTGGTTTGCACTGAGTGGCAATACTGTAGGGAGTTTTGCTTGATTTAATAACATCTATAAGCAAGCATAAGAAATGATCATGTGATGTTTATTGGCTTAAAACCAATCCTGCCTAATAGGATAATAGTGGCTATGGTTATTAAAGAACCAGACACCAAAATGTATAGGTACTGAACTGAGTTCATACCTATATGACTAATAAGCTAATGAGCTTGGATTGAAAATATTGTTTTCAAATTAAGACTTATAGTTTTGTAGTTAAGTAGAGATAAAAGGTGGCTGCTTGAAGGTTGCATTAGATCCTAAGATCTAGGTGCAGTGCTTTCAGATCCAAGGTTCCTTACTGACGAAGGCCATAAACCAGAAAATAATCTGGGGATATTGGATGAGTAGGCACTAGCTGGAGATTTTATGCACAAGCCTTCTGGCATCCATTGATTATTTTGGCTTGCACTGAGGCAATACTGTATGGAGAGTTTTGCTGGTTTATTAACTATGTTATTGTGTGCTATGTAAAAGAAGTGTTACAATATAACACGGCATCCATTGATTACTCTGGCTTGCACTGCATGGCAATACTGTATGGTGAGTTTTGCCTGGTTTATTAACTATGTTATTGTGTACTATGTAAAAGAAGTGTTACAATATATAATCATTAACAATTATCGATTATTATAATAACTATTTACCTTTATTGATTTATTTATTTACCTACACACATATATAATATAAAGTACCAATTTAGATATTATGAATCATAATTTCCTATTTATAACTAAAAAGAGGATATTTCTATGTTATATATTGTATGACACATAGATATATATATTATACAGATAAAACAATGTAAAAAAGGAAAAGGAAAAAAGGTCATAGGTAATCTAAAAGGAAACATTTATGAATATTTGAATAATTCAAAATATTACAGGAAGAATGGAAAAAGTGTTATATCCAATGAACAGATAACAATGATATATACAATGCTTATAAAAGTTCTTCAGAGGGAACAAATCTTTATATAAAGGTGATCTGTAGTCATCAAAGGGAGAAAAATTAAAGTTGTTCTAAAATGTGCTTGCCTTTATCTATCTTTAATTAAATAATAATATTAAATTTTACTTTAAAGTTAAAACTTGAAGAAAAAATCTATCTTTGGATTCAATTCTTAGCAAATGTCTATGAATACATTAAATACTTATCTAACTCATCTTAGTAAACAAGTATGATGCATTAATTATTTTTTGAAAAACTATAAATTGATGAAACTAATAAAATGACTAAAATACTCATTAAAAATCCATAAAACTGTTAAAAATTATTAAAAAGTAAACTACAGTATACTTTTACAGTTAAGAATCTGATTAACCTATTTTCATTTTACTGATAATTCCTACATAAATAATACAAATAATGCTTTACATAAAAAAGGACATTTAAAAACTGTATCTGTGGCTACAGTTATATTTATGATCTATTTTAATGTAAATCAAATTTATTTGAAGATTTATATAGTAATAAAGATTATTATGATTTTTGTCAAGGCCAATAAATAATTTCCATAAACAATTATTTACTTAATGCTGTTTAATTTATAAAATGATTTCCAAATAGGATAAAAACAACAGATTGACTTCTGCATTATTTAATTTAAAATACCTGATAAAGTATGGAGATAATTAATTTGTAATATGTTTTAAACTTTATATATATATTTTTTTTTGTCAAAGAAACTTGAAATAGTAAATACATAAAAGCACTACACTTTATACAAGTATGTAATATTTCACATTATAGTGAATAAGTACATACCTCACACAATTATATATATATATTTTAAAATTTTTTTTAAATATTTTAATATTTATACAAATATATCAAAATTACCTCAAATTCACAATTCACCTAGTCTAGCTGAAAAAATAAACTCTAAAACATTACCAATGGTTTCACTGCTACAAGCAGACTTCTCAAGTATAAAGAACTATAAAATAATATATTTAAACTAAACTATACCCACAATCCTACTTATTTGCCATACACCTTTAATATTAAAATTCTTTTTATTTCATTTCTCTCAAAGATAACTTTAACTTCATCAAAAATAATAGTGTGGCCTGTATCTTTTTCATGGATAAATAAAGCAGAATTAAGATATTTATTTCTAACCCTACTTTTATGTATCTTTATTCTTTCATTTAAGCTCAAACTATTCTGATCTATATATACTTTCTTACAAAAGCAAAGGATAATCCAGGGATAGTCCTTCTAGCAAAAAATTCCTTTGTATTATTTAATAAATTATTCAAAATAATACACCTTCTCCAAGCAATTTTCTTATTTCCAAACAAATTACTATTTTTACTTACAATTTTATAAGAAGACAATTTAAATGGCAAAGACATAAAATTATATCTTTTTTTTATCCTCTACATCATTACAAATATTATTACTATTAAATAAAATATTTTTAACAAATTGATCAGAGTAGCCAACACTCAAATAATCTTTATATATTGTAACCTTCCCATACGAATGACACAACACAATAAAAACCTATAAAGAATCTAAACTAACTGATCTCCATGAACTACAATGAATAGAACCTAGCTCACCCTAAAAATAAAATACAAATGCTATTATTGAGACTATTTCACAATTATACTTGATATAAGATATTTTATAGGTGAGGTCACAAAGCACAGCTTTTAACATTAGAAAGTATATGAAATATTCCACCAATGGCATTGCTATTACAGAAGATTTCCACATATTGTTATGTTACAACTCATTATGAATATCCTTATAACAAACAAGGGCTAACATAATACATTAATATTTAAATAATTACTAAGACTATTTACATAATTACATATTCCACTATTCTAATAATAAACCACAACATTATAAATTTAAAATACGCATATTAAATTAATCTAATTTATTATTAAACTACCTCATCAAAATCCCAGGGATAATGATTATTCCTTTAATAATAACATTAATGGGTAGCGATTAGATAATTGAATAACAAGAGGGATTTTATTGAAATCCAATCATCTAAATAACAATAATAATTTTATATTTTACAAATGCTAACTAAAACAACTATTTAACAATACATCTAGCTTCAATACTAAACAAATAATAATAATTGAATTACCAAATTAACATTAAGATACTAACTTATTGTTGTATCTTGTAAAAATTGAATGCAAGTTTGTGCACTCCAGAAAAACTACTATTTATTCGAGAAGTTGTTTTTAGATCACGCACTGATAATTGAGGAGTTTAATTAAGGCATTACCGTAATGGCGAACGTTAATTCTAAGAAATATTTGCTGATTGCAAATATTTCTAGATAAAAGACGTTACCTTATTGGACAATGTGATTAATTGCTACAGTTATCAGAAAGCTATAAAAAGACTGTTAACAACTAGAAGATATCTAGCGTCAGTGCTTGCGATTAATGTTCAGCGCTCAGTGGAAATGTAGTCCACGGGTATAGCTGAAAGAACCCACAGAGATGGGGAGACCATGGCCTGAGGAAACCGTCTGGATAGCAGCTGAATAAAAAGTTGAGTTTCCAGCGGTTTTCAAGTGGAGTTACTGGTAGACTGTTGCAGAGATGGAAGCTGTAAGGAGTTTAAGGTCAGTCGCAGTGCTTTACTATGAAGCGTTCGTATGCAGCTAAACTGGACTGGGGCCAAGGTATGCGTAAACCTAGCCCATTGTGAACCGTTTTTGTAGCAGCCAGCCTGAATGAACATCGAGGGAATTGAACATTAGCGAACTGTAGAGATAGAGTTGTTGCAGACTATTCACTATTCTGATTATTTAAAAACATTGTGTCTTAATGTATATAGACATACATATGGACATAACATTTATGAAAAGAGTTTTCATTAATTGACCTGAAATTTACACAAATAAGCTATCAGATAAAATAATTATTCTCCTGTAAACACATCATTTATCCTTTATCAAAATATAATTTTTTATAAATTAATCTTGGGAAATACTAATTATTTTAGCAATAACCCACTCCATTTATCTTTCAAACAAACCTTATAATTATCTTACTAAGTGTTATCTAGTTTAAATAATGCAGTAATTGACACATAATCATTTTCCAAAACTTCTACACATTTATGATCTTAGAATTTTATAATAGCCAAAATAATTTGGAAAAATATACATGACTCTATAAATAGGATAAATTTCCTTACTGCTCCAAACATAAAATCCATACTTTATAATTAGATTTCAGATATCTTTTTGTATACATAAATTTTATCTAAATAGATTGACAAGTGAATATGACATTGCTCTTATCAGATTATAAATCAAATGTGGCAAATATTTGATTTATCTGGTTTTAATTATTTTACAACTGATAATATTTAAGAATTAACAATTTTTCTTTACTACTAATGGATATTTAATGGCATCTCATTCAAATTCTTTATTAAAAATCTTGTGATAAAACATTAAATAAATACAATTTATATAAAATTTTAATGTGATATATAATCAACTAGGACTTTATGATACTTTTGATTCAATAAAAGAGATGATACTAATCATCTAGTTTAAATTAAAACATATTTATTCATAATAGTTTGGTATTTAGAAAACATTTTATATTTAAATTAAAATTAGATTATTTTACAAATAAACTTATGATTATAATATACTTAAGTTTATACATGAAATATAATAAATAAATACCATTCATTTCTTCATATATAAATCACTTACTGAGTTTAGAACAATTATTTCAATAGTGCTAACATACATATTCATATTGGAAGGTTTCAATTCTCATATTTTTCTCAAGAAATTTTATAAACTATATATTACTAATAATACCAGATGGTAGATTGTTTATTTACCATTTCTTGAACTTATTAAAAAAAACAATGCAATGCAATTTTATAATCACTGTATTGATGTCGCATTATTTACCAAATCACCTTTAAATGTCTACTCAATATAAATAAAATAATATAAATAAATATTGGAATCAAGAATGTTTTAACATTTAGAAATTTACCATCATCCATCCTACTTATCATATACATTTCTTTTTACAACAATCATCTTTATAACCTCATAAATAATTTGTGATAATATTTTATTCTTTTTTTTTTTTTTTTTAATAAATCTTTATTTGTTTTGCATATGCTCATTTATTGTTCCTTAAATTATCCTTATTTACTATAGGAAGAAAAAGCTATAGACTCATATCTATGTTACTAACATACGATGCTTAAAATATAATTCACTATCTAAGACATCACTTTGAATACGAAACTAATTTAAATAGTACATTGTAAGAAGTGAGTAACTAACATTTATTCTTTAACAGTCATAACCTATGGTAATCATTATTCCTTCAATGACATTATCTCTGGAATCCTGGCTTTTCCTTAAGCACTTATGGAATGGGACAGTTATCTGTCCTAAAATATACTCAATACTTTCCTAATAAGATATGGACATCCTTTAGATCTAACACATTACACTCAATATTAGTTATTCAGGATTTATACTCCAACTATCCTAGCATTTTAAGGAGAGCATCAACATAGAGATTATATATTCACTCTAAATATATAACACTTTATCTCCCTAATGTTTATAAAAACTTGGTCTATAAAAGATCATTTGTCAAAACAAATATATATTAATGACAACATCATACTCTTCATGCTTAATAATATTTGAGATCAATTATAAATATAATGAAGTATTATATGCATTCAATCACACACATCACTTATAATATTACACGTCTTAGACAGTCACATTTTATCCTTGAAATATAATTCTTCTTGATCCATAATTATTTTTTATATAACCACTAAACATCACATGATCACCATTTCTTATGTTTGCTCAAACTATTAAAATAGGCAAAACTCTCCATACAGTAGTGTCACTCAGTGCAAGCAAAGTAATCAATGGATGCCAGAAGGCTTGTGCATAAAATCCCTATCTAGTGCCTACTCACCCAATATCCACAGACTAGTTTTAAGCCAGAGTAATCAATGGATGCCAGAAGGCTTGTGCATAAAATCCCTATCTAGTGCCTACTCATCCAATATCCCCAGACTAGTTTTAAGTCAGAGTAATCAATGGATGCCAGAAGGCTTGGGCATAAAATCCCTATCTAATGCCTACTCATCCAATATCCCCAGATTAGCACTAGATAGGGATTTTATGCATAAGCCTTTTGGCATCCATTGATTACTCTGGCTTGCACTGTGTGGCATTATTGTATGGAAAGTTTTGCCTATTTTTTATAAAATATTGGACTCAACCTAATAAAATAAATTAACTATATAATATATACCACTTCCTTTATTAATATAAATTTACCTTTTTGCATATTAAAATGTTTTATAATATAATAAAATTACCATTATTGTCCTTCGGGTTTTTTTTTTCATCAATGACAATTTATATAAGATATATAAAAAATAATCATAATATATACATTTAATTTTATTATTTTTAAATCTAATATTATATTATAAAATAATATCTATATTTAAAGTACCAATAAACCCATATATATTACCTGTATCATTATTATTATAATAATAAAAGAATATTCTAAACAAAAATAATAAATTTAGATTGAAAACTTTCCTTTTTTCTTCAATCATTTTTTTTATTTATAATCTTCCCATACTCTTAACATCTATCACCTTGACGATGGTCCGGGGGGGGGGGGTCAATTTCTTCTTTTGTTTCCATTCTCTCCCTCAACTTGCAAAAATTATTGTTAAAAAAAATACATTTTAAAGAAAATATATATATACTGTACATAGATAATAAATGCTTTTAAACTTATTGGTCCTTTTAATTTTTATCCTAGAATTCTGGGTTTGAATTCAGTGCCCTTCATAGCTTTAAAATATAATTACATTAAAATACTTCTTAAAATATTCAATCTTATTTTATAATCTTGGTTATTCCATTATAGGCACATATAAAAAACTGGCTTCACTTGTACTAATTGTTATATTTCAGTTCATCTTTTATTTTCTATATCATTATAGTCATATTCATTTATAATATATATTTACTATCTTAGTTTATACTCCACATTGATATTGATTTATTAAAATAAATAATTCTTACTACTTTTAAAAAAGTCAGAATAAGCTTCTATCTCATCTTAAAATATTTTCTAAAATGTAAGCAAGTTTTATTCACCATCTATCTTTTCATTATAAAAAAAATGTTCACTGCTTTTGCTAATTTATTTACAATCTATTGTTCATTAAAATGTTTTTTTTTTTTGTCTCCATTTAGTACATATGATGCTTTCCAAAATCAGTACATTATTATTATTAGATAGACAAATTAAAGTTCTATAGAATGTTTTGAAATACCTATAATTACTGTTTTTTTTTTTTTTAAATACATAAAGATTCAGTTGTAAATTAGTAATTTCAATAATCAAGTAAAATACTTACTACATTTCTTAATGAGATCTTTTGCAACAAAGTTTTTATTGTGCAGATGCAAAGAAGTTTAAAAAAAGGATGTTGTATAAAACCAAGATTTTAATATTTAAATATAATATAATATATTGTGATAAGTTTGTTTTTATGCTTTCTTCAACAAAATCGCAATAAAAACTTGAATAATATATTAAATTTGACTATAAAAAAAAAAAAAAAAAACTACTTGCAAATAAATTGATTCTTTTTGTGATGAAACAGTAAATATTTTTATAAAACTAATATTTCTAGCAGTATGAAAATATGATTGTTAACACACAATTCTGAAAAGTTTGTCTTTAAAAAAATTAAATACTTGTATCAAATGTTGGCTAGGAATCACTATATATGAAGAAACATCTTTAAAAAAAATAGTATTTTTATTAAATATTTCATTACTTATGCATTTAGCATTCAATTTGATCATTAATATATACATGTCCACAAATTTTTTTTTTGCAACAGTGAAGGTCATACATTTAATAAATTTATTTAATTGCTTAATTAAATAATTGAAAGTTGATCATGTCATGTTCAAGCATTGGAAGTGAAAGTTGAGTTTGAATTCACAGATCTTTAATTCTAAAGTTAATCAATTTTTATTATAATAAACTGCACAGGGCACTTATCTAGTTTAAGTCTCTATACAGTTATATTATTAATCAAGAACACCCAACATAAGACATATTTCCAATTAAGTAATAGATCAAATAATATCTACTTCAGGTTAAAAACAAAAAATAAATAAGTTCTCAAATTCTTTTATGAGGACAAATTTCAGCCTTCAGACATAAGGTAGATTACCCCCTCCTTAAATAAAAATAAACTCATGGGTTCAGTACTGCATTCAAATACAAAAAAAAATTAATAAATCAAAGTGAACATAACAGTTCTACCTCAAAGTTGAGAAATACAATTTTCAAATACAATTTGATATTTATTCTATGAATACAGATTTATATTTAATTAAGTTTCTTCAAAGTGAAAAAAGCATGTGAATTTATTTGTATTTTCTTATATAAGCATCTAAATAATAGAAATGAGTTGCTTATAATCTACAAACAATTTTCATTCATTTTTATCTATTTTCAAATTAAATTACAGTAAAACTTTTTTTTATCATTTCTGAAAACATTTTATTTAAAGATTCCATAACAACAAGAAATAAAATGACCTATACTACAAATTATTTTTAAATAAATGCAAGTTTTGAATTTATAAAGAAAATGCACTTAGTTTCTTATTCTTAAATTATTCATTATTTAATGGTAAAGTGAAATCAATAGGAAGATCTTTTATTTAAATAGAACATTTAAGTTACTTAAAAATGAGAAAATACAAGAATCAAATAGTTTCAAAATGATGCTTAGTTAATTTTTAATATGCTTGCCAATAAACATTAAATTGATTTTTGAGTAACAAATGTATTTAATTATCCTACCCAAAGATTATTAAAGTTATTAATGCTTTTTTAAAAAAATAAACATTACACTTTTGTTTTTTTCTTTCTTTATTTAAAAGCAGTATTCTTTAGTTACTAGAGATGTCATGTGACACTAGGCATCAGAAGCTATGGTTGGTTTCAATCTAGAAATTTTAGTTTTTGAATTCATTTTATTACTGTACAGAATCCACAATACAAAATCAAATGAGTAGTTTCTAATAACAGATTTCCAGTTCAGAAATAATACTTTGAGTTTCAATACAGAAACCTTTACTTTTTGAATTCCATTACTCTACTACTTTGTTAAATTACTGTGCAAAATCAAATAAATAGTTTCTCATCAAGTCAAAAGATGTTTCAGTTCAGAGGTTTCAGGCTGAATTTCAATCCAGGAATCTTTAGCTCATTACATTATCACTGCAGCCAACTCCATAAGCATGAATAATCAACATACATTAGATGATAATACTAACAAGATGCCTTCACCAATAAGAAGCAATTGGAAAGATACTTCTAGTAATACCTTTTATTTTATTATACTATTTAACTATTTAAAAATAATATTAAAACAGGCAAAACTCACTATATATATTGCCACACTCAGCAAGCTAGAGTAATCAATGGATGCCAGAAGGCTTGTGCATAAATTCCCCATCTAGTGCCTACTCATCCAATATCCCCAGACTAGTTTCTGGCTTATGGCCTTCTTCAGTGAGGAGGTGGTCATGTGATGTTTATTGGCTTAAAAATAATATTCTAAACTTTTATTTTCAATTAAATTAAACCAATAATAAAATTCAGCTACAATTAAATCTACATGTATAGAATAAAATGTTTGTTCACTACTTTTTAATTTGAGAATTAAGATCAATTTTGCTGGGGTGGGGGGTAGATATAGGATATAATTCTCAAGAAAAATCTGAATTTATCTAATTTTCTTGCTTTACCAGAAAGAATATGAGAGCATAATGTACATTCTACAAAAATAGGATAATAAGTGGAAAGAAATTATAATATATTCCAAGAAAACATGTAAAAAATTTGTAATATAGTATAACAAGAATATTTTTTATGTAGCATTGATTAAAATATTTTGGTCTTTTCTTTCTAAATACATTTAATGAACAATATTTGAGGAAAAATTTATGATAAATTATTTCTAATAGAAACTTAAAATGAGATAAACTTGCTGTATATAATAATATCCTGTCAGGTATTTGAAAACAACTTAGAAAAATTTTATTTCTGGATATACCTGGAGTCCCAATATAAACATTTTTTTAAACATGTTGTAGATAAAGTTTCAGTTATAGAATTGAATTGCTCTTGCAATAGCCTCATCTGTTATAGCAGCTGCCTTATAAGAAAATGAATATAACAAATATCCAAAGCCCCAAAATCATTAGCATTGATTTAAGTGAATTTTTTTTTTTCATGGGCAGTAATATGTAGCTTGCTACTGTATTAACTATTTTCAGTTCAGGTTAAGACATATTTGCAATATAAATAAAAAAATATTGTTTTATTTTATAGACATACTTAAATGATATAATAATCTAAACCATACAACAGTATAATGCTTATTTTTTCATTTCTAACTTATGTTTATGTACGAACTGAACTTTGATTCACAATATAAAATTACCTTTGTAAAAGCAAGTACATCTGCTAGAATTTAACAATTTTTTTAAGAACAAAATAATTTCTTAAACAATGAACTAATTCATTTCCTATAATCACATTAAGTTCCTTACTTTGAAACTATGATTCTTATTTATCATTTTAAACCTTCTATGATTAAACAGAAATAAACAAATCAATAGAATAATTTTCATTATTTTGTGCAAAAAGTAAAAAAAAAACAAACAAAAACAACTGAAACAACAAAAAAATTTATTTTATAGATGAGTTTATTAAAACATGCTGAAGGGTTTATAAAAAAATTAGAAAATCTGAGAGTGAATACATGTTTTGAAATAATAAAATACTTTTATCTGTATGAAGATATATAGTTATTGTTAGTATGAGCAGGGATTCGTAAATGAATATGTCTAGTTTAATTGCAGAAAAAAAAAAGAAGAGAAGATTAGGAGTTGGAATTGCTGTATATGTAATTAAAATAGAAATGTGGTTGAGCATACATACAAATCTGTTATCAAAGAGATGCTATTGTTTTAAACATAGATGTAGCCAAGTTTCTTTATAATAATTTTCTTGTTTGAACAAAGTGATCATACTAATTCATCCACATGATATAAAAACTTCAATAACAATAGATCATTTAAGTTAACAAACCCAAAAACATTATTTAAAATGATTTATAATATATTGATGCTATGATATTGTCCATTAGACTTTCAGTGATATTTACGAATTTCAAAAATAAAAAATACCAAATTAAATTTCATCAGTAATGAAACATATACAGTTTCTGTTCATTCAATTTGCCTTTCTAAAAAAAAATTATTGTCAACTACTTGTTCTATTAAACATATCAGAGACTCTTGGAATAAGACTTTCATTAAGAATTACATTACTTTCACTATGTGACAACTTCTTACCTGTAATGTACCGGTCAAAATCGTGTGTTCATTCAATCCAAGCAAACATATATCCATCTAATATGTGCAAGATACATAAGTCAGGAACAACACCAAATATCAACCTATTTACTTGTGCTCCAGGGTCTCCAACTATATGAACAACGCTTTTGAGGATACTACAAGCTTTCCATTAATTCTGGTTCCAGCAATAAGAACAGGGCGAGCATGGAGACTTGGAAATTAATAATCTTCAAATAATTAGCTAATAATTTCTACAAAATATAACAATTAAGAACGATACAAGTACTGCTTAAATGAATTAATAATCAGATCCATAATGTTGTTCAAGGCAACGTTAAACAAAGGGAGTTTAAAAAAACAGGCAAAACTAAAGTTTTGCCAGTTTTAATAACAGTAATGTGCTAGCATAAGAAATAGTGATCACATGATGTTTAGTGATTTAACACCAATCCTGCCTAATAGGATAGTGATGGCTATGGTTGTTAAAGAGCTAAAGACACCAAAATATATGGGTACTGAATTGGGTTCAGACCCATATAACTATATAAGCTATTGAACTTAGATTGAAAATATTATTGTGCTTTTAATTTTATTTTCATTGTTTTGTAGTTAAGTAGAGATAAAAGGTGGGTGCTGGAGGGTTGCATTAGATCCTAAGATCTAGGTGCAGTGCTCTCAGATCCAAAGGTCCGCATTGACAAAGGCCACAAGCCAGAAACTAGTCTGGGGATATTGGATGAGTAGGCACTAGATAGGGATTTTACGCACAAGCCTCCTGGCATCCACTGATTACTCTGGTTGGTACTGAGTAACACTACTATATGGAGAGTTTTGCCTGTTTTAATAACTAATGGGCTAGCATAAGAAATAGTGACCATGTGACGTTTAGTGGTTTAACACCAATCCTGCCTAATAGAATAGTGGTGGCTATGGTTGTTAAAGAGCCAAAGATACCAAAATGTATGGGTACTGAACTGGGTTCAGACCCATATGACTATAAAAGCTAATGTGCTAGCATAAAAAATAGTGATCATGTGATGTTCAAAGGGAGTTTAATTAATAATACTAAATAAAATCTTTCATTCAATTAGAAAACAATTTAACTTAATCAAATAGTTAATACTAGAGATTCAGGCATTGAATGACAAATACGAGAATATACAGAAATGATATAATATAAATTTATTAAATGATAAAGTATGGTAATTTATGATTAAAATAAAATAAAGTTGGAGCGTAAAATGCCTATACAATGATTACACATTTGATTATGGTTAATTTGCAATCACACATTTCGGTGGATTCATTAAATAGATCATTAGGAAATTATAGAAGAACTAAAATATTTGTATTATTACATAATATTGGTTAGTGCAATTACTACATATATAAAACAAGATGTGCGGTGATGGTGGTTGATGCGGTTAATAGGTTCAAGGATAAAATTAATTAGGTAATCAATAATACATTAATCCTCATTTAAAATATTACAGGTTTACATTAATGAGTTTCATTAGTCATTATCTATATAAATAAGAGTTTCTGTTGTGTGATTTGAAAAGCGTGTGAGAATATAGTGCAATAAGATCTGGGAGATTGCTCAAATATATGGGAGTAAGATGGTTCAGCCTAAAAGAAGCTGTAAAGTCATAATCTGACCTAGAGAATTAAATAGAATGAGTGGTGAACAATATGCGATTATGGCTGACAGAGAGCATTGCAGGTTTATAAATAACTCAATAAAAGTGGTATTACATTATCATTTACAATCGCATACAGAAAGGCAGTTACTTAAGACGTTCTTGGGTGGCCTTGTCATATTTGTATGAAAGGAATATGCCTGCACGATGACCAAGGTCATATCTCTGAAGAATAGTGGGACAAATTACGTGTTGTGATGGTTTATCCATATTTTTCCCATACACTTATTTATTAGAGCTGCCTGAAGAAGATCCCTAATAGGAAACCCATCTACTTTGAGAGGGATAATGAAGAGTGGGAAAGTAGAGGGATAATGAAGAGTGGGATTGATCATTCCAAAGATCCCCAAAATACATTGCAAAGAAAGAAAATTATAAATAACATTTGCAATAATACCTTTATAACACCTGAAACATATAAATAGTTTGTGTCACTAATTACCATGATAAATTAATAAACACCTGATTATTATAGGATGCTCTCCTGCATAATGGAATGCTTAGCCACAAACCATCCCAAGCACTTTACTAATGATTAATAAAATGTAAAAAAGGGGTCAGAGTCTAAAACTAAAAGGGAATAAATTGCTTTCTCCCACATTTCTAAAAGATCTCCTTACATTTCTAGAAGCGATCATTGCACATATAATTTAATATATTAATTTACAAAATAAAATCATAGATCACACATATTCACATGATAGATTACATATTAAATTCACTTCTGGTGAGATTTAATTAGATAAATTGGTAAAACGATTTTAATGATTAGATGAGGGTTAGAAAGAATAATTGAACATAAACATTAAGTTCTTCCGATCATTTAAAGAGCAAAACTATTATAAAATAATTGGTACAAAGCTGAGCAAGTTTGTAATAACTAACTTTAAAGGAAATTTATGTCCCCATAGTTTAATAGGAGAAAACTATTGGCAGTGAGTTTAAATTTACTCACTGGATTGTATACCTTCTTGACATATCAAAATAAATGAGAATCACAAACTATGAGAAATAAAATTAATTCTAAATTGCTGCACCCAAAACATAAGAACTTATACAGCATTAGAATAAATTGTATAGACATTATTAACATTATATAATAGTGTTTAAGAATTAAATAGAAGAAAGAAAAGCTTACAATATAGTTTAGAATTAGAATAATGTATTAATTAAGAGTTCATTAGCTGACAGCAATGTAGATGTTATCTTGGGCTTGAGGACGATGTAGGTAATGGGTGGATCATGATTGTAAATTGTTCTGGGTTGGAAACAAGCATTGGTTCACTTCAGGTAGCATATCACTGAACAGTCCACATATTTGGTCTAGATGTTCCATACTTCAGCATAGTAAGCTAGATGAGCTTCCCAGAAGTATGGGGAAGCAAACTGTCTTCTCCTTTATCCTGACATGATTTATTTCACAATGCAAACTTGCGTGAAGTATATTAACTCTCTGATATCAAAATAGAACAAGAATGATGATTGATGGCCAAAATTTAGCTATTTATACCCAAGGCAAATATTTAACAAATGCTGCCTTGAGGCAAGATATTTCTTTCATTTCACACATATCTGGAAACAGGATGTGATCCTCTGTTTCCATTACATTTTTGTTTAGATTCAATCTGATTAAATTCCTGCCGGCCATTGTTTCAAACTCTCGAAGTTGATCTACATTTCCATATATGGTAATGAAAAACAAATCAATTGGCCAAGTGAAATTTAACTAAATTGACCTACATCTCCATATATGGTAATGAAAAAGACTGATCAATAGTCAAGTAAAATTTCATTAAAGAATCTCTGGTATTTATAACATTCCATACGTTTTTTAGAATGATACAATGGCCCGAAAAATTTTAAGATCCATTGATTACATCGCTTGACTCCTAAATGTCAATTTATTTTTATACAAATTATTAGTAATAAAATTACAAAATATTATAAATTAGATATATATTATACATTTTATTTTTATATTGGACCATTTCCATCTTCTAATATATGTATAAAAAAATTTAACTTTATTTAAGTATTCCAAATACATTCAACTGTTAGTAATAGCACATCAAACAGGTTAGTATATGCAAAATGTTTAGAGAGGTATTAGTCTCCCCTCTGCTTCAGTTGTTGCTGGCCTGACCAGTGATAGTACTAACATAGGATTCGAACCGGGTCCTTAGATTATTGAGTTTTGAATTTTAAGTTAATGCTCTAACCAACTGAGCCATCCAGCCAAAGGCAACAGTCTGGAGTAATTTCATATACTTATCTTTCCATACATTATGTATAGTCACACTAGATTGGCTTATGGGATTTTTTGGCATTGTCATGTGAGCAGCTTCTTTAAATTTTATTCTTTGTACCTTTTCTTCTTTACCCAATATTTTTGTATTTTCCCAATTGAACATATATTCATTGGCACATATATGTTCTGCTGCCTTAAAATTCAAAACTCAAGAATCTAAGGACCCAGGTTCGAATCCCATGCTAGAATTGTCACTGGTCATGCCAGCAACACCTGAAGAAGAGGGGAGACTAAAACTTCTCTAAACATTGTGCATATATTAACCTGTTAGATGTGCTACTACTAACAGTTGAATGTATTTGGAATATTTAAATAAAGTTAAATTTTTTTAAAGACATTCAATATATATATTAGATGATGGAAATAGTCCAATATAAAAATACAACTAGAACACCATCATCACAAACCTTCAGGAAGAAACTAAATGTTCTTAATAATTTATCAAATTAAAGTCTATTTAATTTACCATAATATTTAACTTTTGGTATAGATCCATTTAGAGTCGTGTATCCATACATCTCTATACATACTACCACCTATTGCTCAAGATGGGTGAATATTACACGATTTGGGTTCAAACCCATTCTAGTGCTTATATAATCGGCATTAGGTGAAGGGCAAATCTGAAGAACAGATTTCCAGCTTCGGTAAGATATTGTCCATTTGAATTCTACATATCAATTATTAGAAGAAAAAAAAGTAATATCCTTATTATCGCCACTACCTCTTGCTATGTCATTCCTATCACTACAATTATTTCTTCTTTTACAAGCAATCTACCAGACTTAATGACTTAAGTTTATAATATAAAGCATTTTTGACATTTTCATATTTGTAAACAACAAGTAGATTCTCAAATAGAATTGATCAAGCATACAATCCTTTGACAAATAAAACTCTTGTTCTAAAGTGACTCAATATTGAGTATATTTGTTCCAATAAACAAAAAAATATTGTCTGCTGGTTGACTTTGCATACTTACACTTGCATAGTAAAAAAAGAAAGAAAAGATTGCTGTGTGTATAATTAAAAAATGAAACTGTCTTTGCATAAACACATAATCCCATGTCACAATCAGTGTAGTGAGATGAAATGACGAGAGACCCACAATAATATGGTCTTACATCCATATGTGATTTGATAATAAAATAAAAATAAATAAAAAAATAGAAAGAGTGAGCAAGAAAAAAAAAAACAGAAAAATAAAAACAATATCTAATTTTTGAACAGTCACTATCATATACTTTAAGGCAACAGATCTGATTATTGGAAATAATCACTTTATTATTTGTCAATTGTGTGGATTATGTCAATAGTCCGAGTTCAACATAAAAAAAAAAAAATCTTCCAGAATAATTGTTTTTGATAAAGTAGATTATTCTAGAAAAAGATGTAAATCAAACAAATGTTTACAAAACAATGAAGCAGGAAAAAGCCTTTAAGGTACAGAAGAACTTACTAACTTTGGTACTATGTGTTAATGTTTCAGGTTATGTGATAAGTAGGAATTATTTATCAATCTAACAATCCTCTTGTTCTCAAGAACAATAATAAATAATAGAAGTCAGAAGTCAAAGACACTTTACTTGTGGAATGATTCCATAATAATTTTATCTCTAAATTTTGAAAAAAAAAAAACCTGCAACAGGAAGAGCTCAAAATACTAGTATGAGGCACTCAGTCATCCTGAATCTTTTGCTATCTTTATCCAGCTTATATAAAAGCATAAATTCTTGACATTTATAAATCAATTAATACTGCTGTAAATATATAATAAAACCACTCACAATATAAATATATGTGGATGGTAGTTCAGTAATTTCTCTAAAGAAACAAATTACACCAGATCTGCATTCTTTAAACTTAATGCATCTTACCTGAATATATATTTGGGCTGGACATATTGCTAGAAGAGATGATAATAGATGGACAATTGAAATTTTAAACCGGATTCCAAGAGATTGTAAAAGACCCAGAAATAGACCACATGTGAGATGGATGGATGAAATAAGAAAATGTGTAGGGGTGTTGCGGAGAAGAGAAGCTAAAGATCAGAGAAGATGGATTAAACTTGGAGAGATCTTCACCCTGCAGTGGATTGATAATGGTTGATAATGATGATGACCTGAATATATGCAAAACTCTATTGCATACTATAAAAAACAGGAAGTAAACAATCAAATTCTGGAGTTCAATATATATCATCTATCTAATAAACTAAATATATTTGAATACACTAGTTTTAAATAACAATGTTTCTAAAGACTTTTACTCCCATTTATCCTATATATCTAAGACAAATAGTCTCAAATTTCTAATCGATTAACTTTCTATTATATTATATTACATTATATTAAAATCTGTCTATTTAATGGGACTGTTTTTTTAAATTTAATTTAATTTTAATTCAGATTATTTTCTTAAATATAACTTCACTTAAGGTGTTATTCCATGTCAAATGATCCAATCTGACTACCTTTTATTTTACTTACCATCAAAAATAATAAAAAATTAAAATTTTTGTACTTTTATCTCATGTTGTTTTGAAATAAGCTCAAATAGCCCCCAAAACTGACAATTTTGCATTCATATGCCATTACACATGGAACAATTACAGAAACTGGAATTTAAAAAGGCCATATATAAGTTTTCATATAATATGCAACATGATTAGGTTATTTCATAAAATTTTTGATCTTGAATTTCTCATAAACTTACATTTTAAAAATTTAAAAAAAAAAAATCACTCAGAAATATTTGTATCTTATGGAATTACAAATGGATTTTTTTTTAAAATTACTTTTGAAAAATATTACACAAACAAAAAACAAACATGAATAACAAATTGAAATTTTAATTCAAAATTTCAATCATTCTATTTTAAAATAAATTATGGCAAAGCAACTTAAAAAATCAATTAGGTGAGGGAGAAAGAACTTGGGAAAAAAAAACAAAAATCCTTGACTATAACATTTTTGTTTGAATAATTCTTGGTTTAAATATTCTCAACACAGGAAAAATTTAAATAATTGTTTATATATATACATGCTAAAATTGTCACAAGTCATTCTACGTAACAAACTCAAAGATAATTTTGAAAAACTATAGTTGCCATTTGTTATTTGCAGAGATACAGACATTTCAAGTTTATCATTAATATTTCTTGGATTCATAAAGAAAGGAGAACTCATCATCTCACTTGCCTCATTCTAAGCTAAAACTACCCCAAACCACCAATGATCATTATATTTTCATGTTACATATTCTTTTACTTCTGCTAGTGTAAGAATTAATTTCAAATTTCTAGACAAAAGACAACTTCTATGATTCCTCATTCTGTATAAATATCTTTGTTCATAATATCTGATATAGGGAAAAAAACAGTAGAATGTCTTGGTGCTTGATATTGAATTTGCATCTAAAAAACACCTTTTAAGTAATTTCTTTTTTTCTATGTTGTTTTTTTATTGAAGAATTTTGTAAGTCAATATTACTTCATGCGAATAGCTGAAAAAACAAAGAATTAGCTTTTTTAAGAATATTTGGAGACTAGCCTTTGTTATGAGACTTTTTGCAGCTTTCCTTAGATTATCACAATCTCCTTTACCATGGACCATCATATAAAAATAACAATAATGATTCCAAAATCATTTTCATTTTGGCATATATTTGAAATTTGATAACATTCAAAATTATTTTTTTCTTTACATTTTTTTTTTAAAAATGATCTCGTGATCACATAATGCTTTTCACAAATGATGCCAAAATATATGTTTTTGAATGCTTTCTTTCAAATTTTAAAAATTTATCTTTACAAGAATTTCACAATTTTAATAAATGACATTGAAACTAAAAACATGAAAATAAATAAATAAATAGAAATATTACATATCATATGAAAGACTAAAAAATAATTTACAATTACTGATGATTGCTGGTTTAGCATGAAATACGTATATTGGTGATTATTTATCTTTTCAACATATATGTGTTTAAGTGTATCAGTGTTATTAGATGGAGAGTGGTGGGTTATGTGAAAGTCTGTGCTCATACCCTAATATTAATTAGGTGTTTTCTGTAACCTTTTATCTTAATTCTAGCTTGAGTAATCATTCATTATGTATTTGCACATGAGAGTAAAATTATGATTTTCATATTTTAAACAACTATATCTTTAAAATTACATAAGATAAAGGTTTGGAATTTTACTATTTTTTGGTAAAATATTTGATCAGCTAATTTGAAAAAAATCTAAAATACCCAAATTCAAAATTATTAATATAATCTATTATTTGACAAAGAATGACCCTGAAAAACCTTAATTTCAAATTAGTATTGCTTAATAATTTACTTTTGAACAAATTAAAAATTATATTAGTTTTAATATAATATTAGTAATTTTAAATTTTGCATTATCAAAATTAGAATTATGGTGCTTACAAAAACTAAATTAAACTTGATTTTTTTTCACTAGTAAATTAATTCAAGATAAACAAGCTTATTTTTTTACTTTTGATATTTGGGATACCTCATATATTTTATATATACACAAATTAACCAAAGCTAAATCAAGTTCAAGTTTGGGTTTAATTTTTTGATAAAACAAAAATCTGTTATTATATAAATGCAAATTAAAGCACACAATTTATAACTTCACAAGTATAACATTTAATTTGAATATAAGTAGTTCAATTTCTTACATTCAGGACAAACCACATCCTAAGCAGTGCTCCTGGTCTCAGATCAGGTATATGCATTCTTCATTCTTTCAATTCACCAATGTAGCCAGAAATCCATTATTTACAAAGTTCATTTATAATCATTTTATGAAAAGTGACAGAAAACAGCTGATTTGTTAGTTGTTTATCAAATTCTCACATTAATTGGTATTTTTTAAAATTAAGTTCTAAGCAAACAGTGGTATAGAGTGATTTTAAAAAAAAGTTTAATGAATGATTCACAAAACAATGTATTAAAAAAAATGACCTCATTAACAACACATTAATGTTTTACTATATATTAAAAAAGTGTAATTAATGAATGAATCATAAAGACCCCATTAACAATCCATTAATGTTTTACAATGCATTTAAAAATATATTTTCATATATATTCAAAAAGAAAAAACAATGACCTCATAATAAATTTTTAATCGGATCAGTGTTTCAAATTTTTTTCTGTGTGTATGTGTATATACATACGAAAATAAAATAGAAAAAAATCAAACATTCATATCTCTCATTGCATAAGGAATAAGTCACCTTCTCATCAATTTAAAGTTTAAATAAAGAATTATCATTAAAGACACAGTGGACTGAACAATATATGTTATTGACTTAATGTAATAAGTTTTAGTTAAAACAATTTTAAATAAATCACATTTTACTTTTAATAATCTGATACATAAGTTCCAAATACTATTTTGGTTATATCATTACAATTTTTATCAAGGAATAACTAGAACTATGAAAATAAATATCCATATTTACATATTATTTGCATAAAACAACATTGACAAAACAAAATCATCAAAAAAAACAAAAAAAAAAAAAACAATGCATTAATTGAATATTAAAAATTACAAAAAATATTACCTTTTACATCCAAGGTTATATTTTTAATTAAATTATTATTCTTTTAAACCAAACATTTATACTAAATTAAAACTATTATAAATTCAAAGCTTTCCTTATTGTTACTTATATTCAATACAGGTTTCATTCTTTTAATATATAAGAATTCTTTAACATTTCTTTAAATGAATTGATACTTTCAATAATCCTTATTTTAAAGTTAAGATGACATTTTATGTGAAAAATGGCAGAGTTTAGTTCTGAAGAAGGCTGTTAAATATTAGAAACAGCAGGAAAAAAAAGTAATAATAAAATACAGAAAAAATGTATTAAAAAAGCTATTAATACTGATTATAATATATCAATTAAACTTCGAAACTTAAGCAATCCAAAACACTTTACAGTTTTTAGACACCATCTGTACTATATAATGATAAAGTTAACAATTAGAAAATGCCATATTCAGTTTTTTTTAAAAAGTTCTGACCAATAAAAAAATCTGTATAAGGTTCTAGATTTTGATACTCAACTAAAAACTATTTTATATTCAATATTATTAAAAGAAATCCAGGGAATACTAGCATTGAAAGTCTGTCATATTAATATTATCTATCTTTAGACTTAATTTTTTACTCTCTAAATATCAATCTTGTTTTTATTTACATTCTTTTTTATATATATATAACTAAGAGAAATATGTTAAAAAATCTGATTCATGAAATCTCTAATTTTCAATTGACTGGTGATTACAGCAATAGTTGCAAATATAAACAAGAAACTGTTACTAATATATAGATAATCTTTTGAATAATTTTTCACTAAAAAAAAAAAAAATCCTGCCACTAAATCATTATAACATTGTTTGGTTTGAAAATATTGCAGAAATTGATTATAAAAACTATATTTAATTTTTTTTTTTTACTTTCATACCCCCACCTCCCAATTCTGTACATCATCAAAATATCAAGCAATATACTTATCAAAGGTCAATCTCATAACATAATCACCTACTTTTCAAACATGATTAACCTTTATTACTTGACTTTTTCAATCTTGATTGCAATTAATTTATATTTAAGTTTAATAGCTGATAAGTTATAAAAGTCTTTCTGTTTACTGATATCTATCTATATTTATACAGAAAAATATTAATTCAATATATATTTATTAAATAATTCATACAAAGGCTTGTAAGTTCATAAAGCAACAACATGAACAAACCAATCCTCCTTAAAATATAATAATTTTATACAAATGCACATAAAAACTTTTTGCTAAAAATAAATTTATTTAATAACTAATTAAATTTTAAAAAAATTAAAGCGGTAATTTTCAATAAATAATCTCAATTCATTATCAAATGATATGCGGATCCATTATTAATTTGTATTAAGTCTTGATTACTCAAATCCTCCCTAAACTTTTAGTGATTGTTTATTATATGTTATCAGTTTGTCAAAAAGAGCAATTATTTTAGTTTTTTTACTTGCTTTCATGTTATTTCTCTTAACAACAAATTTATAGTGTCAAGCATTGTTAGCCGAGAGGTCATCGCAGCCGTGTTGCAAGCAAGTAGTTGGTTGCAGACGTTGTTGGTTCGTGTCCCGGCCGGTGCTATGACATATGAAAAAAAGAAAAAAAAACAAACAACAAATTTATGTATATATAATTGTATGGTTTATCACTTGGAAATGGTATATTCAAACTACATCCTCAGATCTTGAAATCAAAAATCTGCTACTTCATCACTGCATTAACTATACAGGGTACTTTATAAGTGAATCATTCATAAAAGTAGATATTAGCTAATTTAACTTGTAACAAAATTTTTCACTTATTTATATAATAAATGAATATTCAAGCATTATGAGAAAACTGCTACATTCCAATAATTAAACTTTTTTATTCATCTGTTGAATAAAAGCCAAGTATATTTAAACATTTCTAAACTGAATTTAGGTTGGTCGCACACAACCTATACGCAGCTAATAGTGATCTTTACATGTGCAACAATTAAGAATTAATACTCTTAAGAATAAAGATTAAAACAAAGAAAAAATGCTAACTCATCTTTTGTTTTTATGATAATTTTATTATGAGATTGATACATCTTAATATGCTAAGAGAAGTGAAATGCATCTATATTAAGATAAAATAAAAATTAAAAATTAAGGGCAAAAAGTAACAGTTTAATAAAATTTATTATTTAAAAGTTAAAATTATAAACAATATATTATAAGTTTATGTATTTTATCTTCAAGTGTAAAATTATATAAATAAATCTACTTTTAATAAATACAACAAATTTTAAATTATAATGGACAAAAGTTTCATAGTGGCTTAATGAGAAGTATTTTTTACAAAAATCCAGAGAATAAAAAAGCAATCAATTACTTAATTAAAATTTTACTAGTAATATTTTTTAAAAAATCAACATATAACACATTGAAATAAAAATAAAATAGAAGTTTTACTAATTCCCCCCTTCCCCTATGATGAAAACTGACATTGATAAAATGAAAAAAATGCAATATCTAAGCTTCTTTTTCATTTTATCATCTTTAATAGTAATAATGTTTCTTATTCAGAAAATAGCAGCCATTTGTAATGGTTTATTATTTTGTGATTTATCATAGCATATACAGTATTTGCAACATCAATTAAAAATTTTTATTTTTATAAATTTCTAATTTTTGAAATTTTTATTCGATATTTTTTTAAGAATTGTGATTAAGTGAATCAGTTGTTAATGAGAAAATGGATACGGAGGTCCATTGTGACAGATTTCAGGATTCTGCAAAACTCTGGGATTCTATAATAATATCCATACTTAAAATACTAAAAGAATGCATAGATTTTGTGAATCTATATTCTTAATGCATCATTTCAATGTTTCCAAAGTTTAAATATACTTTATTTATCAAGAATTACAATTTTGAAGAAATTTTAAATAAAAGTTTTAGCAGCTCAAATATCTCCACTGTTTTGAAAATCAACATGATCTTCTGATAACAAATAATAATTTAAATATTTTCCAAAAAACAAAACAAAACAAACAAACTATATTATTTGTATTCAGATATTTATCATAAAAGTATAAGTATGATGTAAATTCCTATTATTTCACCAGATAACTCTAATGGCATATAAACATTATAAAACAAATAGTGAATAAATTACAATGGTCTTAAGAGAAAAAAAGACTCCAAATACAAAATAAATCCCTTTTAAACAGAAACTTGAATTACTTTACAGAAGGAAAGATTTCATGTCAAAAATATTGATAAAAATAAAAAATTAAAGAAAGTGACCTTAGAGCATGTCAGAAAATAACTTATAAGCCAAGAAAATCTTATAAACTCTTGTACAAAGTTGTTAGTCAATTTACATTTACGACAAGTTTTGAAAACTGAAATTGTATTTTGTTTACCAATATTTTACGTAAAATTAAAGATCTGGCTAACAAAATGCTATTTACAATTACATGAGACTCCAGACATTACAAGTGCATCAATTTCTCTATTATTTCTATATTATTATTCAATAACTATCAAAGAAGTCATGCTTTTATGTAAAAACCTACAACCAACAATGCTAAATGTTATGATATATTTAATTATATAGACAATTTTATAAAAAAAAATCACAGAATATATTGGAAAAAGTGCATCATAAGTAAAGATAATCCCAAATCAATAAAATAATCATGTAATATTTGAGTATATATAAATCAATACACCAATTTCTTTCTAAATCTTATTTTTACATGACTATTATAAAAACTATAAGTATACACCATTTCGACTATTTTACAATATAGTCTTTACCAAGAAAGTTAAAAAATACAAATACAAATACATAATAATATATATATCAAATATTTCAAATAAAAAGAAATGCTGGTGTATACTTATATTTTTTATAATAATCATATAAAAACAAGATTTAAAAAGAAGTTGGTGTATTGATTTATATATATTGAAAGTTATGAATTATTTTTGAAAAGAAAACTGAAAATAGCATTTTAAAATTGATAATATTTGAGCATTGGGTGAGATAATCAATGACGGAATCATTGAAAAACAAATTAAAAAATGTAATAAAAGCTGTTTGATTAAGAACATTTCTTTGTCTTTAAAATATGCATTTAATAAAGTGAAAATTGTTAAAAATATAATAATTAAAAAACAAGATATAAAAGTGAAAACATCAGCTATCAGTATCTATTTTTGCTTCTACATAAATAATTTAAGCAAATAGTTCTAACATAAATTTTATATCAAATTATTTGAATTATGAGAATTTATTATTTTCTCACTGATAAAGTTTATCAATCAGTCTTACAATATTAAATGAAAATTTAATTTAAAAAAAAATTTAAATACAAAAAATAAAATTCACTGTCATGAAATTTAAAAATCTAAAAATCATCTTGAAAAAAATTATAATGAAACTGGCAGTCATTTTCACAATTAAATATCACACATAATGAATACTTTATAGACATATCTTCTGCATTTCAAATCCTATCAGTATACAAAATCAAAACAAAAATAATAGAATTATTAATTTTAGAATAAAAAAAGCTTGACTGATTTAATATAATATAGTGAATTAAAAATATATATATTTTTTTACAAATTTTGAAAACATTTAAGTAATAAATAGGTAATTCTTATTTTACAATTCCTTAAAATGAGCTTTATGTACTAAAACTGCTTTTAATATTTGAATCAGCATTCGGGTGTTAAACCCATTAATGCATTATCGTTAAAAAACTTAATTTTCCTTTTATATATTCATAAATGTCACTAATCTATCATTTTCTTTGTTTTGCTTTAATATTTTATAGAAATAGAATTTGAACACCTTATTTGAAACACTTATAGTAAAAAAAAAAAAAATTATATATATAGACACACAAGTATTTTATTAATTTGGGGATAATAACATTTCAATTTTATATATATTGATTTTATTCATAAGGAATAGTAATAATTAGGAGATATTAGAAGATAATAAAAGGAATATTTAAATGAAAACATATAAAGACAGGAATATACATATGTAATTATATTTATTTTACATTTCAATTTAGTGTTGTATATTTTATTTTATATTATATTGATTATTTTATTGATTTTATTTTATCACACTTAAATTTTATTTTTATTATATTTTTATTTTTTAATTACATTTGTTTATTATTTAATTTATATATTTATTTTATTTTGAAGAAGACTGCTGGACAGTCAAAATGGCAGGTTGTGTGAGCATATATATAATAAAATTTTTTTGCTATAAAGTGTTTGAAGTAAGGTGTACAAATTATATTGCTTTATATATTAACAAATTTATATATTTATTAAATCACAAAATTGTTTGTTTATTAGGGTTTGGTAATAAAATTAATTAGCAATAATGAGATATATTATTCTTTAAAAAAAAAAAATCAATATTCAAATAACTTTGATATTTATAAAAAAGATAAAAATCATTAATCAAACATTTGTAATGTGTATCATTAAGTAAAAAAAAGGATATTAATTGTTAATTAAAATTAAAGATAATCAGTATTTTCATGTTTTGATATTTTAAATCTGCAAATTAAAAAAAAATAACATATTTTACTACCACAAAAAAAAAAAAAAAAAATCAACCATTTTAGCAGAATCTTCACAAAGAAATAAAAGAGATTTAGGATTTAAGTTTTCGTGATTATTAACAAATGAAACTATAATGGAAAAAAAAAAAAACAATTAGAAAAATTCTGAATATCCGAATTATTTTTTCATAATTTCATAAATAACATACAGTCATATGACTACTAGCTTTTCAACTATTCCAAAAATTGATTTTTTTTTTTTTTAAATCTATGAAAAGTTTAACGGTTTTAAAATTAAATCAATTTTCTTGATATTTGTTACCACCTTTTAGAAAGTTCATTAGAAAATAATATATTAAATATTATACAATAGCTAATTTTTAAATTGTAAATTAGAAAAATAAATGGTTACTTTACAAAAAAGTTAGCTTTTATATGCTTTGCATAGTTTGGCACAATTGATTGAGCATCCGACTTGGGATTGGGAGGTCCCAGGATCGATTCTGGTGCTTGCAGTTCTAGAGCTCAAACTTCTTATAAACTCTCTAGCAATAAAGCTACTAGCATTTTACTTTTTTCCCATTTTATAAAGAGTTTTTTAAAAAGTTTTCATTATCTTACTGGCGTAATTTTCAATTCCAGGTAATAATGTTTTTTATGCACTGATACAATTTATAAATAAATAAACAAATCCACCTTTCTTTTATCTTTATACCAATGCCAGTTTTATTTAAGTTGATCAATCTGACTGATCAGTCGAAACTGTCAAACTGACCAAGTTAAATAAAACAAATGGTATAGTCATAAAAGAAAAGTGGATTTGTTTAATTGTTTTCCTGGCAAAAATTTATAATTATGCTGATTGTTTGGAATTATTGTTTTAATTACAGCTATACAAATATTTTTATATTGATATAAATATAAATGCATTCTGTATTTTAAAATATTATACTACTATTAATAAACCAAATTTATACAATTCACAAAAAATATTTCAATATATACAAACTGTAGATAAATAAAATTAATATTTATTTAAATTTTCAACTGGATTTGTAATAAGAAAGATTTATTGTAGCAATCTGAAAAATTTACAAATCCAAACAATCACCACAAACATGAAATCTGAACATTAATATTTTAAAATGAAAATAAAATAGGAGTTAATTAATTTTTCTCTATTTGAAAACTAAAAAATATATATATTCATGATTGATAACATCACAAAAATCCAGGCGAACAATTTAGCAAGTTAATGTGTCACTATGGTCTGGGTTCAAATTCGGAATGGATATTTTTTTTCATATCACAGAGAAATTCCCTAGTCAGCTCAAAAATTTTCCAAAAGCTAGCTAATAGTGTTAATGGTACCGATTATAAATGAAAAACCCCACTGTTTTATAAAGCAATATATTATGATGATGTCATTATTTTACAAGTACTGAAATCAGAGACCATACTTTAGTATGTCATATAAAAACAATAATTTATGATAAAAATAAATAAATTAAGATACAAAAAAAAATAATTTTTTAATTCACAGTAAACACATATCTATATCCATGTGCAAATGTTTGTTTCAATATATATATATGTCCACACACCTATATATATTGTAACAGAACAGGTCCTGACCTTGCATGACAATAGACTTGTTAGATCATCAGAACGGGTGAGAAAATATATTTAGGATTTCCAAATATATAGACTCATGTCCACACCGATCTCATTCCTGGAAGATGATATATTAACACACAAACATATGTCAAAAAGCTACCTGCATACTCATCTCTTTTCTCCAACTTTACCTTTCGTTAATCCCAGAATTCAAACTCAGGGAGAATACGCATAATATTCTATTTCAGAGTATATCAATATTACTATTTATAATGAGCGAGTATGTGACAAATTGAAAACTGAATAAAAAAAAACAACACAAATGACAGTCTTTAATTTAAAATTATATTTTAACAAATTTATTTTCAAATAACACAGTTTAAGCAATGAGATTATAACAAAGATAAATATTTTTCTTTAGATATCAGTAAGTATTCTTTAATTATTATGGTTAATATCATTAATCCACTCCTGTTTCCCTTCAAAGAATATTCATCCAATATCAATACTAGCACAAAAAAAAAAAAATTATAACTTGTTGACATTTATATTTACAGCTTGCTAATTTAATTTTCATCAAAATTGTAGTTCCTTATCTACAAGTGTGTTTAGTGATGAGTTCATATCATAACATGGGAGTGGTATGGGATTCCTCTTCTATTATGATTTGTCTCTACAAAGACCATCCACACTAGATTATTAAGAAACAAAAAATATGTGTTACTGTACAAGTATCGGTATTTAATGTATAATAGGGTAAAATCTTACCTCTCCCCAGGTGATAATTTAATTTATCCACAAGCAAGGCAACATCTGGATTTATATTTTATTTCAATTTACAATAAAGCCAATAATGTGTGTCCCTTTTCTAACATATTATTAATTTATACCCCCTTCAATCCATAGTAAATGAAAGAAACAAAAAATTATATATAAAATAATTTTTAAAAAAAAAAAATGATGTCAACCTAAAGATCAATTAAGAGTCCATAAGGAAAATATCCTAAAAAGATTATAAGGGTCCTTTTTGATCCATTTTATATTTTATTTGGTGAGGTTCGAATGTTGTAGAACACATTTGATGGTGATCAGAATTTCTATGTTTGTATGGCTTGCCCTGAGATGTTGAGCTTGAAGCTTAATAGTAAAATTGGTGGTGTTCACAGCATAGTTGAATAAAACTTATGGTCAAATCAAATTTGATTTTGGTGGTTACAGTTCCACGGGTGACAATTTTCTGCCCCTGATGTAACTTCACACTTAGCAACGCATGGTTGTATGTGTTTATATAAAGGTAGTTAATAAAAGTTCTTGAGTGGATTGCGAAGTAAGATATTTACTGTTGGTAAACTCAAGTTTGAGTTGATCTACTCTCTGGATTAAACTTGGAAATGCTCTTGAAATATTAAACAGTTTAAAGCTACTTTTGAGATTTTTAATTTAAAATTCCTTAATTGTCTGGGTTTAAATTCGTATGTCTTTAAGTTAGCTTCACTCAGTATCCTATGAGCTATCTTTGTTTAATGCCTTTACTTTAATGGTAGTAGACTTTTCTATTTGAATTGCAATTTCAATTTTTCCATTCAAAAATTGTGCATCCTGGTTAGCAGATGAGAGTTTTGATCTGATCTTTGAGAAGAATGTCATTTGTTTGTATCTTTTGCTAATCACCAAAATGAGATTGGTCGATTTGAATGTGAATTTGATGTTTTCGAACAGCAGGTTTGTGTTCATGAATTTGATTAATTATTTATGTTATTTGTTATAGTTCACACATATATATATGATAGATTAATAACAATAAAAATTTTGTTTTTTTCTTTATGTACTTTTTTAATTTCTTGCTTGCGTCTAAATCTGATCATCCTTTCCCTGTATTGTTATAATATGTTTGAATTCGCAATAATTGACAAGAGGTTTTTAACAAAGATAAGTATTAGTGTCTATATTTTATGGTTTTAGCTAGTATTTATCATATATTTATTAAATAATTAATTATAAAAATAAATTAAATGTTTAATTGTAGTGCTTGTGACTACTTTCATCTTTGGGGTAATAAGTTTTATTTGATTTGCATTCTCATTATACCTATATTTTGCTTTCTCTTAAAGGTAGAAAATGTTGTTATTGTGGGTCTTAGGTTTGAATTAGGTAAAGGTGCTTTCAATGGTTTTAGAGGGGTGTAAGCCCACATCTTCCAATATATAAATACATTATGGAAATTTGATTTACAAGTATCAAACATACTGTATTCACAGTGTATATAATTGATTACTATTCATAAATTTGACAGCAGAGGCTTGGAAGCAAATGTTACAGATAAGGAAGGTATCGCGTACCTAAAATTTCTGTATAAAAAAATATAGTCATATGATAATTTGTAAATTAATTAAAATTAATAACATAAAAACAGTAACACATCTAAACTCATCAATATATATAAATAAAGTGCTTTCCTAAATTAATTTTCACTAATATCATTGCCATGGACATTTAAAAAAAAAAAAAGCATTATTTGATGATTTTTAATGGTTGGATTGTTTGATGAAAATAATATTATGAGATGACTAATAAATTTGGACAAAACATATTTCCAACAAATACTATCCCTTTTTAAAAAAAACTCTTAAATACCTGTATATTTCAATCACAAACTAAAGGAGGCTAAAGTATGGAATATTACTTTAATACTGTACTTAAACAATAACACAAAAATCTGTTTTAATAATTTAAAAATAAAAAAACTGTAAATAAACAAGTTAATAATATTAATTTATTCACATTCATTGATTTGTAGGTTTACTCTCATAATACATAGGCTTTCATGACATGCAGTTCAATGATATAAAACAAACAATCTCTATATCTCAAGTTTTCCTCTAATCTCATTAAAAGAAAGGTGGAATTAAATATAAGCCCAAACTAATTATACTAAGGCTTATGTTAAACTATTATTAAAGCCATAAAGCATAGCTAGAATTTGAATAACATATTATTAAACCACTAAACATCACATGATCATCATTTCTTTATGCTTACACAAACTGTTTGCACAGAGGCTAAACTCTCCATACAGTAGATTCAAGGCTTCTCACTGATGAAAGCCACAGGCTAGAAATTAGTCTGGGGATATTGGATGAGTAGGCACTAGATAATAATTTTATACACAAACCTTCTTACATCCATTGATTACTCTGGAAGGCACTGAGTGGCGCTACTGTAAGGAGAGTTTAGTAAAAGTGTAAAAGAGAGAAAAGAAGCATGTAAAGAATATAAGTGTGCTATTAAGAACAAAGAAAGTGAAAAAAATATTAATGCTAAATGGGAAAAGTATTTAGAAAAGAAGTTGGCTAAAATGGATAATTATAGAGAGAGGATGAAGTTGAATAATAAATTGTTGGAGGATATTAGTAAAAGTGGAAGAGATGGGAGTAAAAAATGTTGGAATTACATTAAAAGGAGAAATATAGGGGAGAGAGAGAGATAGTATTAATAGATGATGAGGGAACAGAGTATAGCTCTAGAGAAGAATTAGAGAGAATCTTAAATAAATATGTAATGGATATAGAAAAGATGTTAGATGTGAAGGACTTAATGATAGAAAACATGAATGCATTTAGTAACGGGAATATTAGGTTCACAAAAAATGAACTGAATGAGGCAGGGAAGAGATTGAAAAGTGGAAAGGCAAGAGGTTTAGATGGATGGGCAGCAGAGATGGTAATGAATTTAGGGCATAGAGCAAAAGTAAAGTTATTATCATGTTTTAATAAGATGTCACAGAAGAGAGTTTTTCTGGATAGTTGGAGTAATACAAGAATAAGATTATTATTTAAAGGAAAGGATCATAGAAAGTTAAATAATTATAGACCAATATATGGCGGCTGCAAGAGTTGTAAAATGGATGGAAGAGAATAATGTAGTGGGGGAAATGCAAGGAGGTTTTAGGTTAGATAGATGTATAGGAGATAGTTTATTTGTAGTTACATAACTTATGGATAAGAGTAGGAATTCAGGTAGATCATTATATATGAGTTTTAAAGATATAGAGAAACTAAACAGAAATAGATTATGGGTAAGTTTAAAAAATTCTATGTCCCCTAATTGATAAATATAGTAATTATTTTCATATAATTTCTTAATAATATTTACTAAAGTCAAAAATGGGGTGGGACTAAGGCAAGGATGCCCTGTGTCACCTATTTTGTTTTTGTTGTAATGGAGAAAGTAATAGAAAGACTAGGAAGAGGGATAGAGATACCATTAATAGGTGGCAAGGGAGTATATACTTTGCTGGGTCTTTTTTTTTGCGGATATCTTTTTGTGTGCAGAAAAAAGAGAAGATATGGAAATTATGCTGAGGACATGTGCAAGGGGGGTAAAGAGATGGGGATTAAATTTAGTGAAGAAAAATCAAATATAATGATGGTTAATACTGGGGAAAGAGAATATGTAGAATTTTTATTGGGGGATATAAAATTGTGTGATGAATAGATATAGTTATTTGGAAATCATCTTAAATAATCAGAGAAACTGCTTGGATGAATGGGAGAAAAAATTGATAAATGAAGCAAATAAAAGAAAAGGATTGATAAAGAAATTAACAGTGTTTTCATATAATAAATATGATGTAGCTAGAATTGTATGGAAGGGAGTTGCAGTAGCAGGGTTAACATATGGTAATGATACATTATGTGTTAGTAAAGGAGTATTAGATTACTTAGAAAAAGTACAAAGGGAAGTAGGAAGACATACATTAGATGAGATGTGTGGACAGCAAAGGAAGCAATTCCAGAAGAAATGGAATGGTCAAGTTTTTATATGAGAGATGCAAAAGTAAAATGAAAATGTTTGGTAGGTTGCAGTTTATGGATAATAAAAGAATAGCCAAAATAGTATTTAATTGGGTTACGAGTAAAAGGCAGGTAACAAAATGGGTGAGAAAGGTAATGTGATATGCAGAAGATTTGGATAAAGGAATTTATATCAGTATACTTGTACAAAAGTTGGGATGATTGTGTTAGGAGGATTGTTGAGTGTTATAGTAGTAAGGAATGGGATAAAAGAATAGATGCATTAACAAACAATAGGAAGTTGGAGAGATGGAGAACTAGTATGGAGAGTAAGAAGAGTTTAAATATATATATAGAAGTAAATGGAACATTAGGTGCGAGTTAATTTATGATAATAGTAAGGAAAGTAGTTTATTGCTTAAGGCTCGAACGGGATCTTTAGCAACAAGAAAATATACATGTAAATGAAAAAATATGGGTGATTTAGTGGGCAAATTGTGTAAGGAAGGTATAGAAAATATTAGGCATCTGTTGATTGAATGTAAATGCTTGAAAGCAGAAAGGGTACAGATAGTGAAGTTATGGGAGAATAAATATGAACAAAGTGATTATACAGAAAGTGAGTTATTGGTTTTTTATGCTGGGTTTGGGAAAAGATAAGGGGATTTAGATATAAAGGCCATAGAGTTGACAAAGATTATGTTGTGGAAATGGGATGGAGCAGATTATGGGAAAGCTTAGGGTGGGGAATGGAAGGGGAAGGTAAAGTGGCTAACAGGTTTCTTTAGGCATAGTTGCTGAGAGATTCCTGACTCTGTTTAAAAAGAAGTCACAGTACATCACATCAACATCTCTGTGTAAACATATTATTAATTAATCTAAATTTCTAAAGTGCTAATCAACTTTAAAAGCCAGACTTTTAATCTAATAAACATATTATAAATACACACATACAAAATATTATAAGCATTTAGCGATGAAAAACAATTGAACATGTTATCAATATCACAAGATTCAAATTTTCAATGTTAAAAAAAAACAGTATTAATATTTTAGCAATTTTTATAATATACTAAACTATTCATTAATTATGTACAGATTATTTTATATATATATAAAAAATCAATCTATAATTCACATAAAACTCTTGATTTGATTTTCAATGTGACTCCATATATTTAAATAAAAACAAAAGTAGTGAGTCTGTTGGTTTCATCAAACTATATGAAATAAATTAATTTTTATGAATAAGTATAGAGATTTATTATGACAGATAAGTAAGTCTCAACAGCAAGTATCATTTCCTGTTAATATAATCTGATCAGAAGTAAACAATTAATTGCAATAATCTTAAATCTTTATATGTAACAATCCCCAAAATTATATTTTAAATCTATTGATTCTTAAATTTTTTTTTCTCAGCTTTGCTTTCCAAGTTAATTACAACTATGCTACTGTGGAAACCATAACTGCAATAAATAGTTATGATTTATAAGAGCCTTTTCTAGTCAATCTGATGAATGGTATGCTAACCTATGAATAGCTTCTCTTCAGATCTGCTTGCAAAAAGTCATTACTAAAATCAGGAACTTAATCTCATACATTAATTACATGTTATTTCCAGAAATTTCCTACTTGATATTGGTGTCATTAATCATACCCAAATACTGAAATTATGTGTTACAATAACATAATTTAATAATTAGCATTTAAATTTAGCTCAACTCATAGAAATATATAAATAATAAAATTTTAGTAAAGTATACTTTTAAAGATTTTAAAGTTTATCTAAACATATGAAATTTAATTTGCTAATATGAAAGTAGTAAAAGATGATAATTTGTACTCACTATCCAGCTGGTACATCCACAACAAATAATTAAGATGAAATTAATATTTTGACATTTAAGATGATAATAAAACAAATTAAAAATTATTTCCATAAAGTAAAAAAATAGTGCAATTAATTAATTAAACTGAAATAAATGCATCTAGAAACTTAGTTTATATATATCCATTTGTTTAAAAATAAGCAAAAGTAAATATTTATTTATAATAGCAAAATAAAAAATAACACAAATATAATTAGAAAACAAAATAGCTCAAAAATTTGAACCATGTAAATCAGGAGTTGACAATTCTTCACACAAGAAGAGCACCTCTTTACCGTCTGGGAAAGTAATGAGCTTAAAATGCATCCAATATACATTTATTGTAAGTCAATTTATTAATTCAAAATTCTGTTTGAAAAGTTTAAATACTTGAAAGAACAACATTTAGTTACAAAGGAAATATTAATAGAATATCTGGCACTGTAATTTATTACTAACTGGCATCTTACTGGAATTTCCAGTTTCTTTTGCAATTGTCAAAATGAAAATCAGAAAATAGTGCATCAACTTTATATGAGGAAAAAAAAAGGAAAATTGTAAGAATATATTGAAACATGAGTAAAGCATATTCTACAATGTTTCATCATTCTTGATGCCAGTCTCAAAATTAAATAAATTTTATATTTATAATTCCCAATTCCAAGCATATCAAATGCTTCACAGATTAGTAGGTAAAGAATGATGCATAATATATAGAGAGTTCCAACAATGCAGCTGAAAAAAAACAAACAACAAACTGATTTCCAATGCAACAACAACCACAAAAATATTTGGATGCACGTGCACTGAAAAAATTGAACTTTGTGGTGGGCACCATTGCTGATTTATTATGTAGATTTTGATAATGTTAGAAGTTATATTTTGATTACAGTTAAAATGAAGAATAACAATATATATTGGAAGGTGGGGGAGGTCGGGGAGAATTCTTGTATAAATAACAGATTTATAGTTTTGTTTCAATAACAAGTTTTTAAGCCTCTGGTAACGAACTTTATGGTAAAACAGTAAAAAAAAAAAAGAATATTTAATATACTATTAATAGAAGTTTATTACTTCTTTTCATTTCAGTATTTATTTTAGCAAAGATTATTATAAGAAATTATTTTTCAATAAGCTCAATAAAGTTTTTTGATATAGCTCTATTTTAATTACCACTGACAAGAATCAAATGTTATTGCTTGGTCGCAATGCCCTGTTGCCTGGTAACTTCCTTGTCTTTGGATATAGAATACACGTGTGCAAGTATCTTTATACATATACATTTGCACATAAATAATTATTTTACAAAATTATTGTACGAAATTGACGGGAACGAGCATATTTTATTTTCGTCTTAAAAAACAACAATCAAATATTGTATTACATTTGTAAACAATCCCTATATATAAACTGCAAAATATAATATAACTTTGATTTGAGAAAACAAAGCAAAAAACATTGTACATTACAATTCACTTCATATTAAAAACAAAAATAATAACAGTGCTACTATTTAACAATATAGTTATGCCAATTCCGAATATGCATAAAATGATTGCACTATAAAAAAACTGTTACTTCTAATAAAATACCATAATTTACTTTAAAGCAGACAATTTTGATTTATAAAAGAAACACAATCACATAACGATCAAAACTGGATATTGCAATAGAAAAATGAGGATACAATTTATCAGAAAGCAATCTTTACGTAGTAGGACTTTATATTGTATCTAGTTTTGCCTCTATTAAATAATAATGCCAACATTAATGTACATGTAAGGTATGTAAATAATGATTACGTTAATAAATATATAATTTGTAAAATAATATAACTATGTGATTTTTAAAATTACTTTGAAAAAAATTGCAGTATAATAGCAATACTATTACGGCGTTTATTGTAATAGAGGCTCATGCCTTAAATGCCACGTTGTGCTTTCACTTACCAAGGATCAAATTCATGAATGATACTTTCAAATCTGATAACGGCAAACAATCTAGATGCAAATCCGACAACCCATGCCGCAGCTAAAATAATAAAAGTAAGCAAACTGGTCCAGCCACCCGGATTTGACAACGCTGTCCTAATATCCACCTTTCCGGCAGCTGCCATCTTGAAATTCCCGTTCTCTTGCATCGTGGACCAATCAAAAATAAATTTTCTTTATCAGCGCCCTCAATAAAGAGAAAAAGTAACTTATAAATAACATAATTTAGAAAAACGGCAACAATATCAGTATTTTATATATATTTATAAGCATTGTACTGTATCTCTAAATTACATGATAGTTTTACATATTTGTCATATATATTTAATAAATTTTTGAGTATGAAGTTATTTTTTTATATGTTTAACAGATTTTAATAAATAAAATATTTTTAAATAAATACCGTATATGTACATTAGCAACAAATTTTTATGGCATTTCTTAAGTTTAAAATATTTTTAATAGAAGAAATGCTACGACACATTAGCTTTTATTCTGTGCATTTTACTTGGTAGACAAATGAACGGGGCGCAAAAATTAATGTTTTAAATGAAGGAATAACTTTTGTTATTTTAAAAAAAATATGTATAAATCAATTTCTATTTAAAATTAGGATAGTTTGAACTTTTTTTATTATTATTATCATTGCCTCATGTTCTGTATTCTACTAAGCTTCAAATGTCAAAATAAATCTCAGGTAACATAAATTTGACAAATGAATTTTTAAGCTTTTTTTTCCCCAATAGTTTGTGAATATTAATGATTATATAAACATATTTTCGAAATTAAACATTTACTATTGGAAAAACAGAACTTTAAATTTTTTTTAGAATAGTTTCACAATATTGTGATTAGTAAATAAGTCTGGGATGTTTTTTTAAAGATAGTCGATTCGGTAAAAGAATATCCAGTTGCTTTTAACTAAAGAAGAAAAGATCCCAAATAATCTGAACTAGTTACATGAATGCTGAAGTTCTAAATATAAAAAAAATGGGTTGCTATTTGTTTTTCTATGTATGTGCTACAAGTAATGGTATTAATATATATATATGAGAGGGTCTCCAAAAGAAATTAATTTTTGGAAGGTGGGGTGCTAATATTACAGTAAATGTTTGTAGGAATTTTCTCAGTATGCCAGCTTACATTACTAGGTAAAGAGTTGTATTTGGCGCCAGTGATTTTTTTAAAGGAATTATTCAATTTTTTTGTTTATTTTGTGATAGCTGATTCACATGAACAAAGACGCCATTAATAATCCACAAGTTTATGCCCAAAGAGACAATTATCTAACTGTGTTTTGAAGGAACATATGGAAGCTGTGGTTATGATCCAAAACTAACAGCAATCTAGACAATGGAAAACTCTCAATTCATCTCATCACAAAAAAGTATGACGAGTGATATCAAATGTAAAAACAATGATGATTTGTTTTTGTTTTTTTTGAGGTGAGAAGAATTGTGCAGTCAGAATTTGTTACCCAGGATTAAACAATCAAACCAAGGCTCATATTTGGAAGTTTTGAAAAGATTGCATCATGATTTGTTACAAATAGGTGACTGGTTTTTCTATTATGCAATGCCTCTGCCCACATAATGCTGAATATTAAGCAATTTACCATAATCATCCAATGCAACTTTTTTTTCCTTATATGAAAAGAGACTTTGAAGAAAAGGATTTTGCTGATATTAAAGAGATTAAACTACAAATTGATAGAAGTACTAAAAGACATTAGCAACAAAGACCAAAAAATGTTTTGAGAAATTGAAAAAGTATTTAAAAAATATTGATTCAAATTGAAATTATTTTGTAGGAGACTCAAATTTTAAAATTTACAAATAAATTAATTCTATTTTTTGAGAGATATCCCTCATACCAGTGCTAGATTTAGGTATAAGCTACAACTTAGGGCATCACAATTTGCAGGAATATTAAAAAATTCCTATTTTTTTTTTTTTACAAATGCAATTTTCTTTTAATATATTTAAACATTTTTCCCCTGAGAAATTTTCTAATTTTATTAATATTATTTTGGGTATATTATTTTAGACTTTTATTTATTTTAATAAATTAGATATAATAATCATCTTGATATACATCAACTTCAGCCTTTAATTAACTTGGGTAAGTTCAGTCACTCTCAATATAAGCTGTAATATATATACAATGTTTCTTTTGTCATTACCTGCTAAGGGTAAAATATGGATATTAAAATGATAATTTTTTTTTGTTCTACATGTTTTATATTCAAGGGTGGTGAACTGCTAGCATAGTATTCTATATAATATATAAGAAATTTTATATATATATTATTTTTCATGCTTATAATCTTTTATTTTTTTTGCATTTATTTTTGCTATTCTATTTCCAGACATATAATGAAGAAAATATTTGAAAATAGATACTGGAAGAGAAATAGAAAACAGCAGCTTGAAGACAAACCCAGACCATTGCCAAAAACTGACAGATATTTCACCTCAGAAACAGAAGATGACCCCCAAAGCCAAGGAGATCAACAAACTCCAAAAACAGCAACAGCCTATTGACTCTGATACTCAGATCATAGAGTCTGGAATCTCAGTTTTTGAGAATATTGAAACTGATCCCAGTGTAAGTGTGAGTGCTGTTGCAAAATTGACATCTGCAGTTGAAACAATAAAATTCATGAAACTCTGTGACGTTGGTCAATGGGGTGTCCTCACAGAGGATGAACTCTCATACTGGATTTTAAAAAAATCAATTAGAGTGTCAGTGTTGAAATGATCCATTTGAAAACTCTTAAGTGTTCATTCAAACACCAGATTAGATATTGTTCAAAAGGTCTTTTTCAGAACAGAAAAGTTAATGATAAAGCTTATGATTGGGAATGGCTTGTGTACTTGCCAACAACTGATTGCATTTATTACTTTGTCTACAAGCTGCTTTCTACAACAACTGTAGTATTAGTTTCTACATCAACTGTAACATTAGTTTCTGATGGATTTTCTAACTGGTGAAATCCTACAGTCATTCACAGTCATTAAAACTCTAAAGATCATAGAAAAGTTTTGCTTACATACTTAACAAGAAAGCATGGATTGACCTTAGACTCAGGCTTAGCAAAACAAATAAAAGAGAAATAGCTATACTGGAAAAATGTACTTGAGCATGTTGTTGCAATGATATGCATAGCAGAATGTGGTCAGGCTTTTAGGTGAAATAATGAAACATTTGAATCATCAAATAATGGCAAGTACCTTGCTTTGTTAGAATTGATTACTAAGTTTGATCCATTTCTTTCCAATGACATAAAACACTATGGAAACAAAAGATCTGGGGCAGCTTCATATTTACCAAAGACAGTTTGTAATGAACTTATGCAGCTTATGGCTAATAAAGTAAGAGAATCAATTTTGGGTGATCTGAGAAAAGCAGATTATTTCAATTTGTTTATTATGTCAGAACTTTCTCATGTGCATCAAATAAATGTTATAGAAAGGTATGTATCACCTGCTGATGGTTTACCTGTTGATTGCTTTCTAACTCTCTTAGAGTTGGAAAATCACAGTGGTGAAGGTATAATGATGGTTATCTAAGTAAGGACTGCAAAGTTGATTTCAGTAAACACTGAGGACAGTCATATGATAGTGCAGCAAATATGGCTGGTAAATACAATGGAATGCAACAAAAATGCTTGAGTTAAATAAGCTTGCTATATATATATATATATATTCCATGTACTAGCCATTCGCTAAGTCTTATTGGCCATGCTGCTGTAAATTGCTGTTTAGATGCAATAAACTTACAACCAACCATTACACCAATCCCAGTTTTTCATAATGTTTGAATTCAGACCAAGTGGTAGGCAAATAATTTATTCTACATACCTGCTTATACACATGAAGTATATACGTATATAAACATACATATAAACTAATATGTTTGTCTATTTGTAGAAATTAACTTTTTTTCTTCATTTAATATCATTAACCAAAATAATAATTAATTGACTTATAAGACAGACATAATCAAAGGTCAAAATATATGAGGTGAAAATAGTTGCTAGGTAGGTAATCAAATTTTAATAATGAAAACTAAATAAAATAATAATATTAATAATAATAATGTTTTATAATTTTTTTTTTTTTTGGTTAGTTTATAACAATAGGTTTTAGCTAGCATGAGAAAACAATCTAGTGCTTTTCACTTGCTGACTAACAACTAAACTGACAGAATATAAAGTAAAGTCTTTAATTTTTTAAAAAAAAAAAACTGTTCGGTATGTAAAAAAACAGTAAGGATATGAAATTTAAATCTTAATATCTATATTTTAAAGTTAATATAAAATCTTTATAATTTGGATAGAAGGAAACTGGAAATTTAATCTTAGCTGGTGAAGTGATAAACTTCAATTTATAATTAATAGGAATGAACTAATGATTTAATTTATTCTGCAAGATGAAGCCATTTTTTTATGGATCTTGAAGTCACAATATAATTAATAATTTATAATAAAGTAATCATTGCGATGTATTTGGGATAAAGTTAATACCGTGGGTGTGCCCAAGTTATCTTCGATGTCATTATAAAATTATCCATCAAAATGTCAATTTTACAAAATGCTGGTGAACATCAATCTTCAATGGATTTATATACGTTCAGAAGAGATAATTGGTATGTGTTTGTTTTTAACCAAGTAGCATGACATATATAAATATCAACTGAGTTGGTGAACAAGAACATTATGCATGGAGATTGACATTTAAGTTTATGAACTCTTAACTGTGGTCAAAATGCTTTCCTCAGGATATATATAGATTTTTTTTTTTTTGATTCACATGATTTTTTTTTTTTGTTTTTTATTATTTCTATTTGAAATTTCATGTATTGAGATTTTTTTAAATTTGTGTATTCAAATTTCATTTTCAAATTCTATCACCTGCATTTTAAAAGTGGGAGCAGTGAATAAATGTGTATCATATGTTGATATATACAGGGGAAAGGGTCATTGTCAATAAATATGTATAATTATTAATAAAAGTAAATTTACAGATCCCTTTGGAAATTCAACACTGATCCATCAAGGCGACCTCAAGTAAGGTTTTTACATAATTAACATTAAGTGCAAACTCTGGAACAAACAAAACTATATTATTTACTAATACGTTCTTATTAATATTTACTTGTAATTGTTTTGTTTCTGAGTGCACAATTAATTCACTTGAGTAATTATATTAATGGAGTAGATTTAGAATTACTGATCTCTCATTTTGCTTTTCTTTTTTGCTTTATATATATATATATTTAGTGAATTATTAAATATCATTTTGTATATACTGTACTTTGAATTATTTTGTTTTTTAGTGTAAGTAAAGATTGATTGAAGACAGTCTTCTATTATGAAATCTGAATCAAGGAAATTTATTGTGTTAAGTTATCAAAATGATAGAAGACCATTCTTGTTAACTGAATATTTTTTTTTTGTTTGTAAATATTTATTATTGTATGTTATAGGTTATTAATAAATGTATTGAATTGTTTAAACCAATCTGATCTCTGTTTGATCATAACCATTATCATTAAGAATTTATACCATTGAAAGATTCATCATCACTATCATTATGAAATTACACCATTAAAGGTTTGATGATCATCATCATCATTATGTATTGCTCTCCGGAAGCTGGATATATAGTACATATTTCTGCTTCACCTAGTACCAATGTCATCAGCACTAGTCTGGGTTTGAACCCAATTCTTATTAACTGACACCCATCTCATATTAGGTGGTAGTATATTTTAAGCAATATTATAATCTTTTATATTTCATTAATCTTATTTTATAATTAAAACTAACCTTTTTATATTAGTTTATTTATTTTATATTTGTAAAAATGTATATTGTGTTTATTTTATTAAATTGAATTGAATCCTAGATATCTATAAAATGTTTCAAATATTTCAAATTCTTTATTAAAGTTCATTTTTCTTCAATTAATCAGTTGGTAACACTTTATATTTATCTTTTAATCAATGTACATTAGAGAGTCAATTATTTCAACAATGTAATATTTGTAAGAAATGTTTTGTAAATTTCTGCTTAAGTTTATGTCAAATATGTTTGAAAGTCATTGTACCAAATTCCTAAAAATTTTCTAAATAAAATCTACATTTTTGTTAATCTAAACCTTAATTAAATAGATTTTGTTAGTACAATGATGGATAAACTTAATATGCTTCTTGTTGCTTTTTTTAATTAGCAAATCAACCCTTGGAGCATGTTCATGCAGAGTTATAGATTTTCCCTCCAAAGCAGGCACCAACCTCACAGAACTGCTTAGAGCAATTACAATTGGTGGAGGTCAGTGTAGATTTAATCCTATAGATAAGACCAGAACACATAAATAGTGGAAAATTTGATAAGGATTATGATTGAGTTTTATTGAGAACGGTTCACTGAAGAGTGTAGTTTAGATTCAGTACATCGTGATTAAAGAATGACTGGCTAAAAGATCGACCCTTGCTTTCCGGAGCTCTGTCCCACCAGCCCATCCATGCCTTTTTAGTGCTTTAAACATCTAGCCAGAGACTGTCTGTGTCGAGGAAGCCTGAAATGATCTGACTGTATTAACTGCCTGTGTCAAGCCATGGAATGTCTACTGATTGATTCTGAGGTAACGTCCAATTCGCCACAAGCCATTGATTCCATTTTACTTGTTTTCCAAATCAATATTAATTTATATTTCATATATTTGTGTGATGTTTATATGGCTTGGTTGAAAATGCGTCTTTTAATTTTATTAAATTTAAAATATCAATTCTTATAAAATCTTACATTATTTTGATGCAGCAAATTAAATTAATTTTTGTTGGTTTATTTAGAATATTTTATTTACTGAAATTTCCAAATACAAAATTCAATGAGCTATTAACTTTAAATTCTCTCCCTCTTATTTTCCAGTCAAAATCATTACGGGTGACTTCCCATAAATTAATTAATAGAAAACTCATTTAGTTTTGTATATCATATATAAATTTATCTTGAATGATTTATTTTAAAAGTATCTTACTATTGCCTCCCATTTAAAATAGCCCTGTAATTATTTCTGAAAGAATAAAGAATTTTAGTGAATCAATTAAGTAAAATTTATCACAGAATTTTATCAGTATATATTTCATACACATATTTTATTTGTCAGAAAATATTAAAATTATGATTTACAATTTATTATGATATATGTTTAAAATTCACCAGAAGTGAATTCGATATTTAATACCCAGTTTGTTTATGTTAATTAAAAGACTGATTTATTTTGCAATCTTCAACGATGAGCTATTTAATAACTTATTAATAAATGAAATATTTGGAAGTGTGGAAAGCAATTTATATTTTAGTTTTAATTCTTGCCGTCCTTTTGTATTATAAATTATGATCCATTTAGTAAAGGCCTAAGGTTTCTGAGACTTTCCATTATGGCAGGGAGATAGTTTAATTAGAAATTAAGTTATTAATTTTGTTAGTGATACACTATCTATATATATATATGTCTAATGCATTAATGTTTTTATAGCTACAACCATTCATTTATTATTTTGCTTTGCTACTTACTCATCAGGACCTTCGGAAATTTAACTATGACCAGTCCAATCTTTTACACTCCCTCAAAGTAGACATAGTTCATACCAAGGGATCCATTTTCGGGCATTGCCATTTAAGATGTGTATGGGAAGTCCAGCACATCAAAAATATTTTTTTATTATTCAGAGACATGCTTTGGCTGGAGGGCCAACATTTCTCTTATCTACCTGTACATATCAGGAATTTCCTTTAGCAAAGCCACCCAGAGTTTCATAACAGACCTCATTTATTTTTGTTATAACCTATAATAGCATATTGCCTTCTTCATCATTTTATATCTTTATTTAACAAACCTGAAATGCTCTCTGCCATGATGGCACGGCCTTCACAAACAAATTTCATAATTAATTAAATCTGACTGTATAATTGTCAATTATTTATTTAAGAACTATTTTGGTTCCACACTCATTATATGCAAATGATTTTAAATGTATTAGTGTTTTAAATGCCCCTCTTTCATGTCTTGTAATATATATATATAAAACAGATTTATTTGTAATATCTTGAAGAGGGCTAATAATATTTTATTGCTGATTGGTTTTGGCCGACCAATTAACAAACTTTTACATTGTTTGTCAAAGCCGCATCAAAACGAATTAAAGAAAATAACCAAGTTGTATAAACAAAGACTACTTATTTTGTACTAAATTCCTTAATAAATTCCTATAGTATTGTTATTTTAAATAAGCTTAGTTTGTCATCACTCCCAATCTCTAAGGTTAATTACTCTATTTATTTAAATATTTCCTTGATTTAAATTCACTTCTTTATAATGTTGCCAGAAAGAATTATCATTATTATGGTTCAAACCATGATCAAATCATATCTGTACCGTTCTGCAATCATTAGAATCCATTAAATCATTGATTTTTCATATAAACCCTTTATTATTTTGAGTCTCTATGTGAACCACGACCTCCAGCTGGGACAGAATAAAACCAAGCACTGCTAGTGTCATCACAAACGTTATTCATTAGTCAGAGAGGCAATAGTTTAGGCAAATAGGTTAGGATTCATCCTTGTCCTGACATAGGTATCTTGTGCATGGTTGGATTCAAGGTACTTTTGCTTGGATTATTGGTCTTGTTGAATGAATACACGATTTTGACCGGCACAGAGGCTGCATTTTTTTTTTTTTGAGTTTGGACACCCAATCGTGGGGCCTGTTAATTATTCCCACACCCTGAATAATTCATTAGCTATATGTGTATAATTTGCTATATATAATTTAATATATACATAATTTTCCAGAATAATCAAATACTGTTTGTTAATAAATTAAAGAGGAATACCATGTTTTCCATCCATAGTCTGTAATTTTTTTTTTGATAAACAGATTAATTAAAAGTGAAAAATCATATGGTTAAATAGATTGTTTAAAATATGAAAGTAGTTTGAACTACTATATTAATGTATATGTAAGTTTTTTTGACTTCCAGGGTTTTGTTATGTAGAAATTTTTTTTTTCTACTTTTCTCCCATGTTTGCTAAGAACAGGAGATATTTGTATAGAAAATTTTTTCTTGTTAATTGAGTATATAATGTTGTGATTATGTTAAAGCAAAGTGTAAAGAATTTGACACGTGTATGGATTTTTTTTTTTTTAACTTTTTCTCCAAAGTTTTTTTCTATTTTCCAATAGTGTATAGTATTATGTAAGATATATAGATATATGTGTGTGTAAAATCTATATATTTGTATATGGTAGTGCTGCGTATATATGTGCATAGTGTGTATGTGTGATGATAAGAACAGATGTATTTGAAAGTTTTATATGTATTGCATTGCTATATATTTTCTTGGAAACCCATATGTGTGGAAAAGTTGTATTATATCTCAAGCATAAAAGCTTGAAAACTTTTTCCCAATATATAAATGTTAGATTTATACCAAACTCAAACTATGTAAGATAATCATAAAGTGATGTCAAAGTGATGTAAAGTTTATTTCATGTGAGAGTCAAAAACCAAAACCAAAGACTGTATTTTACAACCATAAAATGTTGTGTGAAAAGTTTTCTTTTAAATGCAAAGATTATAACTATAAATGTAAAAGTTTTGCTAGCTGTGGTACCTGGTTTTTCAACCATATATATATTTTGTGAAAGTTTTTTTTTTGAAACCCATGTATTCCAGCCATATGTAGAATTTTTTTTTTTTTTGTATCTGGTTTTATATGCACACATGAATTTGTTTTGTGTTTTCATGTGTTTGAGAAAAAAAATATTAAAGCCCATGTACTACATCCATAAGCCTTATGTGTAAGAGATTGTCACAAGATGTATTTAATGTTTATTCATGTGGGCACACTGTGTTAACAATTGATAAAAATACATATATTTTTTATATATATACCTGTTTTTTTATTATTATTGTTATATAGTAGAGCTATCTGTAAGTGTTATAGTATTGCTGACCTTGATAACTGGTGCCCTGGTGTAGGGAATAGAGTACCTATTACCATTATAAATTCGTTATCAAGTTCAAAATAAATAAATAAATAAAGAACCGTGGTAATTCTAGGCAACAAAATTTTTTTTTGATACATAAGAGATTTGGAAAGTGAAGAATTTTATAACTGGTGTAATATGTAATAAAATTGTAAGCAATGTAATATTCATAACAACAAGATTATGTATTAAATTTTGAAAATAATGATTTTTTTTTAAGTCCATTTCAGAGGCAAGGAGTGACCAAGGGTGACCAGCTAGAATAAAAAAAAAACAAATCAGTCATTCTCATGATAAAGTAAAGTTTTGTTGAAGTTGAAACAATTATTTAAATATCCAGCTTAAAACAGACAGAAACTTAGTATGGCAGGTCAGAAAGGGCACAGTCAGTAAAGCATGATGAGAAGAGTGGACAGAGTAAGGGAAGCAAACGTTCGAATTAGTGATTATATAAATTCCAAGATAAAAATACATTTACGTTCTAGTCATACAAAATTGTATTAAAGTTTCAGTGAGCCATAGTTCTAGTAAAATCACTTTGAATTTTAAGATCAGCATTATTACCGTTATTGTGTCAAACTTTTCAAAATCCAAATGGATAACAACATAGAAGAAAAGGAAAGTGAAGATGTTGATACCAGCATCCCAATGAAAGAAGAAAATATGGAGGAACAAATTTCAGAAGACAAAAATGTGATTGCCATGCTCCAGAGTATGATGAGGATGATCCAAATTATTGAGGAGTCAAGCCGAATGAGAGCAGAGAGAACTATACAAGAAATAAAAAAATTATACCCAAGGACATAGATGAAGAAGGATAAGTGGGAACAATCTCCAAAAATGATTCAAGATGGTGAAGAACTGCCTCCACAAATAGAATCTCAAGAAGAAATAACCAGAATTGTAATTTCACCTAAAGAAGTAGTAAGTGCAGAAGTTGCTGAATCTATTGAACCAAAGCCAGAGACAAAACCACCAAGAGATATAATTACAGATGAAGAAGCTGATATTATTATACATAAACTGTTTGAGCAAAGAATTGATTCAGAGGTTGTAGAATAAGAAATGTTACAAGTTGATTTTCAAAAGATGTCAGAAATGATTGAAAAGGATCTTTCAGTGGAAGAACATTTTAAAACAGAAAGAGATACAGAGAATATTGTTGACTTAAACCAAGTTAAAGAAACTTTAGAACTTCCAGCCAAAGATATTTTAAAAGAATCACCAGTTGAATATCCAATTACTGATGAAGCAAAACTTGAAAGTGTTAAAAAGGAAGAAATTGAAATTACAAAGGATGTTATTGAAGTTGTCAGTCCACCTTCAGGAAAACTTCTAATTGTGGAATATATCTCTAAAATTGCAACAAAAGAGGCAGTATATACAGAATCTGAGACTGAAATAGTATCAAACACAGTAAGAGAATTTAAAATGGATGCAAAGAATGCTTATGAGTTGCAAGCTGATTTAATAAAATCTAAAATTGATTTAAAAATTGTGAAAGAGTCTAAAATCAAGGTTGAGATCATGGAAGAGTCTAAAATTAAAATTAATACTGTAAATAGTGATAATTGTAATATCAATATGGAGATACCAGACAAATTAAAAATTTATTCAGGGACTACAATAGACACTAAAATCTATACAGAAAACATGTAAAAGATGAAATCTGATGTAGAAATCATGCCAAAACTTTTTGAACAACAAAAAATAGTTGAGAACTTTGAGAGGTCTATAGATACTGAAGTAAATGGAAAGGAATACAAAATAAGTTTGTTAGAAGATAAACCTATCTCAGAAATTCCCAAAATAAATGATAAGGTAATAGGAAATTCAAATAAAAATGAAATTCCATTAGAAACATTGAAAAATGAGTTGAAAAAGATAATATACAAGAATTAAATAGTGATTTGGAAGTGATTAAAGGAAGGGAGAAACTGCTTTCAGAAATAATCAGGAAAATAGCACACAATATGATGAAAAGTCGAGATAAAGAACATGATAACAGCAGAGCAAAGGAGAAGAAAAAAACACAAAGATAAACATCGGAAACAAAAATAGTGCCTTCATCCTAGCTGATGATGGAATAGGCAAAGAAATTTTTAATGTACAAAAAGAGACTTAATGCTCAACATTTAAAACCATATTGTGAAATACCTCCAGATCCAGGGGAAGTCTAAATTATTTCAAAATGTGAGACCCTTTGTGTATGACCCCATATCATTGAAATACATATTGATTACATTGCTGGACTGTTGATATATAAATCTTGTCTAAGGACTATTATCTAATAGTAACTAAATGAAGTAAGAAGACTAAAGTTAGTAGAATGAGAAAGATAAGAAAGAATTGCTAAGAAAATAAATCATTTAATAGGATGATAGTTTAAGAATTGTAATTTCAGCAGAGTAATAAATTTAGAACAAACTAAAGACTTGCAGATCTCAATACAGTTACCATTCCAATAATAATATAATAAACCTTGGTCAGCAAACCCTTAGTCAGCCTCTATTGTCACTGGACACCCAAATAAAATGTTTTTTTTTGTTGTTTTTTTTCACGTTGAGGGATATGAAGCTGGAAATATAGTATATATTTCTGCTTCACCTAGTGCCAATGTCATCAGCACTAGTCTGGGTTTGAACCCAATCTATTAACTGACACCCATCTCATATTAGGTGGTAGTATATTTTAAGCAATATTATAATCTTTTATATTTCATTAATCTTATTTTATAATTAAAACTAACCTTTTTATATTAGTTTATTTATTTTATATTTGTAAAAATGTATATTGTGTTTATTTTATTAAATTGAATTGAATCCTAGATATCTATAAAATGTTACAAATATTTCAAATTCTTTATTAAAGTTCATTTTTCTTCAATTAATCAATTGGTAACACTTTATATTTATATTTTAATCAATGTACATTAGAGAGTAAATTATTTCAACAATGTAATATTTGTAAGAAATGTTTTGTAAATTTCTGCTTAAGTTTATGTCAAATATGTTTGAAAGTCATTGTACCAAATTCTTACAAATTTTCTACATAAAATCTACATTTTTGTTAATCTAAACCTTAATTAAATAGATTTTGTTAGTACAATGACTGATAAACTTAATATGCTTCTTGTTGTTTTTTTTAATTAGCAAATCAGCCCTTGGGGCATGTTCATGCAGAGTTATAGATTTTCCCTCCAAAGCAGGCACCAACCTCACAGAACTGCTTAGAGCAATTACAATTGGTGGAGGTCAGTGTAGATTTAATCCTATAGATAAGACCAGAACACATAAATAGTGGAAAATTTGATAAGGATTATGATTGAGTTTTATTGAGAACGGTTCACTGAAGAGTGTAGTTTAGATTCAGTACACCGTGATTAAAGAGTGACTGGCTAAAAGATTGACCCTTGCTTTCCGGAGCTCTGTCTCACCAGCCCATCCATGCCTTTCCAGTGCTTTAAACATCTAGCCAGAGACTGTCTGTGTCAAGGAAGCCTGAAATGATCTGACTGTATTAACTTCCTGTGTCAAGCCATGGAATGCCTACTGATTGATTCTGAGGTAACGTTCAATTCGCCACAAGCCATTGATTCCATTTTACTTGTTTTCCAAATCAATATTAATTTATATTTTATATATTTGTGTGATGTTTATATGGCTTGGTTGAAAATGCGTCTTTTAATTTTATTAAATTTAAAATATCAATTCTTAAAAATCTTACGTTATTTTGATGCAGCAAATTAAATTAATTTTTGTTGGTTTATTTAGAATATTTTATTTACTGAAATTTCCAAATACAAAATTCAATGAGCTATTAACTTTAAATTCTCTCCCTCTTATTTTCCAGTCAAAATCATTACGGGTGACTTCCCATAAATTAATTAATAGAAAACTCGTTTACGTTTGTATATCATATATAAATTTATTTTGAATGATTTATTTTAAAAGTATCTTATTATTGCCTCCAATTTAAAATAGCCCTGTAATTATTTCTGAAAGAATAAAGAATTTTAGTGAATCAATTGTAACGATATATAAATATGTCATTGCATTAAATTGAAATAAAAACTTTTAAGTTCGCATATAAAAATAAGTGTATTAAAAAGAAAAAAAAACTAAACACTAAAATTAAAATGTTTGTTAAATGTATATATTCGCACAGATGCTAAATTTTAAAAATTTTTTTTTTTTAATAAATAAAAAAAGGTATTTGAATGTATTTTTTTTATATAAAAAAAGATTTAAATATAAAAATAGTTTAAAAAAGAAATAACGTAAGTAAAAATAAAAACAGGTATTAATTAATTCCTGTAATCTGTAAATGGAAATGATTGTTTATTAATTATCCAAAAGCTGTCCAATTAAAAAGTCAGAGAATAAATTAGATAAGAGAATAAAGAGATTTTAGCTTGACCAATGGAAGCACCAAGCCTCAGCCCGGACCCGAACGAAAATTTGGATTAGTGACATCTTTGTTCATTCAATCTGGAGATTTACTATAAAAAGAGAAATATTGAGTTCCAGACAGTTTTTTCGGACTTGATTTGATGAGAACGGTAAGACGCACTTGCCGTTCTCTCTCATTTTTTTTTGTTTTAAAAAAAATATAAAATGAAAAGACTGTGATACAAGAATGGAACCAGCTAATGCTACCTCCAGAACATTATCTTCCAATGGAGATGTCGCGGGAATTAAAAAACAGGAACCTGGACTCTTCTACTGTAAGCTATATTGACATGAACTCTAAATTTAAAAATAACTAAGAACTTTCGTTCAAGCTTCTGAACTTCTATCTGACTTTTTTTAAGTTTAAAATCAAATTAATAATGTTTAATTTTATATGTTTTCCGATTGATAAAAATCATTTCCATTTTTTTTTCTTATTGTATAAATTATTTATTGTTTAAATTTTAAATGATGAAATTTAGGTTGGGTATAGACGTTGCATAGATTCATTAGCGGTTGATTATGTTGAAGTTTTCACGGTTGATTGGAATATATAGGTCAACGATGTTAATGCGGGCATCTTACGATGAATGCCACGGGGCCTTGTGTATTCCCTTTTGCAATTGATGTTATCGATGATTTTGTATTTTGATCGATTGTGTTTAATTTGGATTTTTTGACCGTGGAATCTGTTCAGCCGATCTATACTCAACATTTTAAAAACAAATTTATAAAAATAATCTGTGCGAACATATTTAAATGTTAAATTTAAGTCGGGCGTGAATGGCTATATAGTTTTGTAAAATTATATTAAGGGAGGGTAATCTTAGGTTATTCATTTCATAGTTGAATTGGTTCAATGGATTGGATAGATTTGTGTAATTGTAGATGTAGTATGAGGTCCGCTATGGGCAGGATTATAGATATATGCCACACACCCTCTGTTTGCCTATGGATGGATTTGTAAGACGGCAAAGGACCGCAGTCCATTCCTATGGAGTTTATTGTTCTACTCGCCAACAGATGTCACATTCCTGTTGGTGGAGGGACAATGTCTTCTCTAATCTACTTACTGATCGGATGTGCATTCCTGACGGTATAGTATTTTGTGTTGTCGTATCATGCTACATTGAATACATGAATGTATCAGATGGATTGGCGCCAGTTTGATTGCGAAATTTGTTGCCTAAGGTTAAATCAGGGAAGAATATTTTCTTTTCAAATGCAGATCTATGTAGTCTATTCATACTTGACTATCTAAATAAAATATTAAACTCATTGAAACTTAGTTAAATGTAAAATTCAAAGTTAATATAAAAATCTAAAATGTTAAACTTATTCCTCAAATTAGAATGATTTTATATGTGCGTAAATAAATATTTTTATGTGTTAATTTCTGGCAGTGGCTTTTATTTATTTATATTTAAGATATAAATTAAGATATAGATTTTTATCTCTGCGTCTCCACTGAGCTAGTGACTTGGGCTAACGATCTGAATATTTAAAGTGGAATCTTAACAGCGCGTATCTGCCTACTTTATAAATTTTTCTAGGCTCAAATGCCTAGATGGCACCCTGGTAGTTGCAGATATTGTTTTTGCAGTTAGATTCGATCTCCATTTCCATTTCGATCGTTATACAATTAAGTAAAATTTATCATAGAATTTTATCAGTATATATTTCATACACATATTTTATTTGTCAGAAAATATTAAAATTATGATTTACAATTTATTATGATATATGTTTAAAATTCACCAGAAGTGAATTCGATATTTAATACCCAGTTTGTTTATGTTAATTAAAAGACTGATTGTTTTGCAATCTTCAACGATGAGCTATTTAATAACTTATTAATAAATGAAATATTTGGAAGTGTGGAAAGCAATTTATATTTTAGTTTTAATTCTTGCCGTCCTTTTGTATTATAAATTATGATCCATTTAGTAAAGGCCTAAGGTTTCTGGGACTTTCCATTATCGCAGGGAGATAGTTTAATTAGAAATTAAGTTATTAATTTTGTTAGTGATACACTATCTATATATATATATGTCTAATGCATTAATGTTTTTATAGCTACAACCATTCATTTATTATTTTGCTTTGCTACTTACTCATCAGGACCTTCGGAAATTTAACTATGACCAGTCTAATCTTTTACACTCCCTCAAAGTAGACATAGTTCATACCAATGGATTTATTTTCGGGCATTGCTATTTAAGATGTGTATGGGAAATCTAGCACATCAAAAATATTTTTTTATTATTCAGAGACATGGTTTGGCTGGAGGGCCAACATTTCTCTTATCTACCTGTACATATCAGGAATTTCCTTTAGCAAAGCCACCCAGAGTTTCATAACAGACCTCATTTATTTTTGTTATAACCTATAATAGCATATTGCCTTCTTCATCATTTTATATCTTTATTTAGCAAACCTGAAATGCTCTCTGCCCAGATGGCATGTCCTTCACAAACAAATTTCGTAATTAATTAAATCTGACTGTATAATTGTCAATTATTTATTTAAGAACTATTTTGGTTCCACTCTCATTATATGCAAATGATTTTAAATGTATTAGTGTTTTAAATGCCCCTCTTTCATGTCTTGTAATATATATATAAAACAGATTTATTTGTAATATCTTGAAGAGGGCTAATAATATTTTATTGCTGATTGGTTTTGGCTGACCAATTAACAAACTTTTACATTGTTTGTCAAAGCCACATCAAAACGAATTAAAGAAAATAACCAAGTTGTATAAACAAAGACTACTTATTTTGTACTAAATTCCTTAATAAATTCCTATCATATTGTTATTTTAAATAAGCTTAGTTTGTCATCACTCCCAATCTCTAAGGTTAATTACTCTATTTATTTAAATATTTCCTTGATTTAAATTCACTTCTTTATAATGTTTCCAGAAAGAATTATCATTATTACGGTTCAAACCATGATCAAATCATATCTGTACCATTCTGCAATCATTAGAATCCATTAAATCATTGATTTTTCATATAAACCCTTTATTATTTTGAGTCTCTATGTGAACCATGACCTCCAGCTGGGACAGAATAAAACCAAGCACTGCTAGTGTCATCACAAACGTTATCCATTAGTCAGAGAGGCAATAGTTTAGGCAAATAGGTTAGGATTCATCCTTGTCCTGACTTATGTATCTTGTGCATGGTTTGATTCAAAGTACTTTTGCTTGGATTATTGATCTTGTTGAATGAATACACGATTTTTACCGGCACACTCCTAAATGATTGATCATCATCAATATTTTTTTTTATATCTATGCTTATCCATAGGCATATTTGGTCAATAATTAAGTAAGTCCATCCCTGAAGAGAGCTGACTGCAAGAACTTGCTGAGTTTGAATTCTGTGGTGTAATGGGGCCCAAAAAGGCAAATGTAATGAATATGCAATAGTCTAGATTACATTGAAATGTTTTAAGTAAATTATAAGTTAGCCTACTAAAAGTAGATGTGATTTGGAACTAGGCATTTCATTGTGACATCTTTAGCATCCTATTCGAAGGCCTAGGTCTGACAGTAGTGAGATGCACTTCCTTTGTTATATGCCATTTCTGATTCAGTAATATCTGGCACACCCAAATGGGGATGTCGAATCATAGATTTAGGATATGACTTGTTGTAGGTTGTTTGACATTTGAATTCAAATCATCCAACTACTTATCCTTATTCACATCATCTTATGGTATACCCTGCAGTTCTGTTATAATATATATATATTGTAATGGGATGACATATATATATATATTGTAACCATAAAATCAGGCCGATTCGCTTGCCCCTCATAACTACCTATCATGCCGAACCCGTTGCGGCACTCTAAATTGTAACCATTCGATTGGGATCAACTCCCGCTGCACATTATCAGCTATTAAGAGCTGTAACCACAAGCATATCGTGCTATCTATTTAATGCACCAAAGACCACAATCAACATCTGTAGCAACTTACCACAGATCAAACCAATGATCTAACATAAACTTTTATGACTTAATTTGATCGCAGCCAGGGTGTACCACGAAGACATATCATAATAGTATGATAAAACACCTTAAACAAATTATAAGTGCAATTTTATTATTTTCAAACCTTAATTGGCAAATTTTATTGTATGAGACCCGATGGCCGACCATGTACAAGATGGCGTAATTTGTGGAATTACATAAGATTATGAAATTTTAAATCATCTATATGATTTCTAATACAAATGCTAGTCCAGGTAAAGCTTTGCAATAAATAAATATAAATACTTGGGTTCTTTTTATTTTTATAGTTTACTATATCACTGAGACTCTTATCATACTGACAAATGACAATTTAAAAACGTTAAGTAAATATATTCAATCTTGTCATTATTTGGTAAATCTGTTTACAAGTTTAATAATTAATTTGTATTGTATACTAGAATCAACTACGCAAAGCCAAAATGATGGAAAAGGTAAATGGGATTTTATTGTACCTTACTCATCATAAACTACCAAAGACGAAAAGCATCCAAATGTTTTATCACAATATTACTAAACTCTTATATCATGTTGACGATAGTATGTACTTCAATGTATGCTCCATTCCAAGGCTTATGATTTCTGATTTTATAAATGAATGAATGACTGAATGACACATAGCAACGGCACAGTAAGTTTAATTAAAATCAACTTTTATTTACAAAATGATTAATAATAAGTAATTAATTCCCAACGTAATAATTAAATAAATAAATAAACAAATAAGATAACTAACTTAAAATTCCATCAACTTTCTTCAAGAACATGTTATAGGTACAGTTTTAAAATCTAATCATACCTTATATTTCAAATTTTTATGTAGTGAATGTATTGAGAAAGTTATACTAAATTCAATATCAATTCATGAGATATTCAACGTCATTTCCAGATTCAATAAATCCCTGCAGTAAACTTATAATAATATAATAAATAATATTATATCTCTAAGCTTTAGCTATAATGTAATCATTAAGTAAAATGGAAATTTAAACTTACATCCCGGTAAATAATAATTAACCAACAGTTAATTATTTTGAAGTAACTTGATTAGAATGTCCTGCTACCATTTGATGATTTAACTTATCAATTATACTGATAAATGAAAGAAGATGATTTAGCAGATCAACTAAAATCTTTTGCCCAACTTAGATCTATGAAGTAAACATATTCCTGTGGATGTATTCATCTATACGAAGGAATTAAATAATTTATACCATCATAACGCAATAAGTACAAATACATCATTCCGCGGATTAACCACCAGCGCAGGAATGAGTATAAAATACCAAAATTGGCAATTAAATAATCTGCGGATTAACCACCAGCACAGATTAATGCCCTTTAACATTATAAAAAACAACATTGCCATTTACTTCACATTAAAATGCCAAATCATCATCCTCAGTTATTCTGACTATTCAGAAAACACTAACACTTTAGCAAATATGGGTTCTTGCATAATAAAATGCTAAGCTAATCAGGACGACTAATGTACTAACTTCTCTTACTTAAACTAAAAAATGTGTAATATAATATAAGTAATAGTATTATATAGGAATACAAATCTGGAAAGATTAACAAAATACCCCACAAAGATTTATACATCTCATGAATACATTTAGTACTTTTCAAGCTGTTTTGCGAGCGCTATTCTCTTGAATAAATATTTTATTCAACCCTTATTGATTTAAACTTAATAAAATATACTTAGGAACTTCACATGCAAGTTTCGATAACGATAAACGTAAAGTAATGCATTATGCATCTAACATAAAATTTAACAGGTGTGTGTGTGATATAAATTAAATGTAAAGCATTTTACAGTTCAATACATGAATTATAACAGGTGTGTGTGTCACAACTTGGATTGTATAACGTTTTATAACTCCAAAGATGATCCATGGGATCCATGTACGATATGTCGAACAATAAATCTATGAAGCAATAATTATAACTATAATTTAATTCCATACATGCAATTTTGTCCATTGTATTGGTTATTATAATAAATATTTGATGAACAATTTTACGTGGCTCCTAAGACATGAAAAAAATATGAAACGCAGAATTTAAATGAAAGTGTTTTTCATTAAGTTATTAATCTCTACATTTCTCTATTAAAATGTTCCAATTTTATTACATCCATGCGAATATTTATCCATCCACGCTTAAATATATGAATATTAATTATAGCACTTAATTCAATCATTCCAAATTGACGATAAAATTGGAAATAGCTTTGATTAATTATTTGAAGATTATTTATTATCCAAATGTTAAACAAATTAATTAGCAAATATATTACTGGCATTGTAGAATTAAATATCAATCAATACTATATTTTTATTAGAATTAGAAACGGAAATATTTAAAATATGTCGATAACTTTAACGTTTTACTTTACTTTAGACTTCTTTTTATTTAAAAAGCAAATTTTCATATTCATAACTTCTGTAATTAAAATACTTTTAAATGTTTCCAAATTGTAAAATGATAAATATTTCAAAACATACCAAATTCTTGCAATCAATTCTTTTAAAATAGGAAGCTCCGACATTTTAAAATGTAATATTGGAAAATTCTTACTATTGGCGATTCGATCCACTTGGCCAGCCGACTTAAATAGACTTTTAAATTTAGCAAGGCATCTTCTAATTAAATACCACTATGTTATTTATGTTTATAGCAAACTTTGTGGTAGTCCGATTACTTATTTTTTACTTTAAAATAAGCTTGGTAAATTTACACTACTTGCCTTTACCATTTTCTTTTCATTCTCTCCAAAAGCAAACTATCAGACAATCGTCTCTTAAATTCGCGCTCTTTTCTTTTTACATTGAGACGCCTACGCAATTACTGTATTTATTTTTAATAATTAATTTTAATTGAATAAATGGTTTTTTGTAAATTTAATAAAATAATAATTTTAAGATCACTTTAAACAAATAAAACAAAATATTGTTTTTAATACTATTATACCAAATTTTAATGTGTTGTCAAATTTTTAAAAGTTAAGCGTTTTGATATGCGTTAGCATATGGGAATAAGCAAATTTAAATTCATTAAAATAATATAAGAGAGTAATCTGTTCAAATGCAACTCAAGCCAATCAAATCACCAAAGAAGAAAGAGAAATTTTAATATCAGTTACATCAATAATAATTATATTTTATATCAAAATATATGGTTACAATATATATATATATGGGATGGGGGGATAGGAAATGATAAAAAGATTTGAACTGGGTGATGGAACATATCATCAACACCCCAGAAATAAACAATATTTCAAATAAAATGATTTTAATATAAAATTTACAAGAAGTATAATATTTAAGATATATTTAAAAGGAGCATGATATCAAGAGAATCTCTGAGAGATCCTTAAGAGATCAGAAGAGCAACTAAAAGCATAATTAACCATCCACCAGCATTATAATTACATAATACTCAAAATACCATTCATTATCATGAATGATCAATAATATAATAACATCAACAGTCCATCTTGTGGCTGGATTTGAACAATAAAAAGTCAATAGTCAACCTTGGGACTGGATTGGCAATGGGTCTTCTGTAGACCAGGCTAACTACTGAGCCATTACCATCTTGGGCAATTACTTAAACATAACTTGGATACACCAGCATAGTGCCTATCCATTAAAATACACAATAATCAGAAATTGAAACAATAATGCTGGGATATTTAAAACATACTGATCATCATCAATGCTAAGACCATTTGTAACTATAAACTTAACTTCTAATAAGATTAAACTAAAATATAGGTAGTGCATGGGCTTTAAAGAATGTAATCTTATATGCCAACCAGGATGATGATTGATCATCACTGGATGCCCCAAAGCACTAAATACTCATCCCCATTTACATATTCATCCCATGCATGAATCTAACTCAGAGAACACAAGCTCTATTACTATATATGACCAAGAGATGATGCAATACAATTTTTAAGAATTAAATACAAGTTTATTATTAACAAAAAAAAAAAGAAATTAAAATGTTATAGGATAAGGGTTCTGATTTTGAAAAGTATACAAAATTATATACACAACTAAAGTTTTTACATTGATTTACAATATTTCTTAATAAATATCTATAAACGCATACATATATCCGTACACAGATGTGCATTTTATAATATACAATAAAAACATTTCAATTAACATAAAATAGTTATATAAAAAATGATTAAATTGTACATATGTGTTATAATTGACAGTATTGGTATTTGCAATGCAATTGACAGATATACACACACAGACATGCGTGTGTGTGTGATTTCTTAACATATTTAACTTTTACATAAAAATAATAAGTGGTTAAAATTTTAACTTATATTTTTAATAAGAACATACCTATACTAGGTTTACTAAAATATATATCGAATTGCACAGATTCTTAACAAATTTAATTTTATCAAAACAATAAAAAATATTAATTTTTATAATTACGAATTCATTTTGAATATATATATAAAATTTACATACTTTTTATGATAATAAAAGTTATTTTCATAATTATTCTTTGTTGAAAATGTATAAATTGCTTTTCTTATTTTATAGTAAGTTCCACTCTTTATCAATTAGTTTCTTAAAAGAAATACATACCATCAACTTTTTTTTTCTTTTAAAACATAAAGTCAATTTTTTGACAAGTCACTTTTGATTGTTGATTAATTAATTATTAATGCTTTTAAATTAAAATTATAGAATCATCGATTCTTTACTTTTTTCTTTTCTTTAAATCCAGGCAGAATTATTTGCTTCTTTGTTTCACTTTTAAAATGTCTCTCTTCTTGATTAGATAATGCTGATGAAGTAGGCAAGGTGAGATAGGAAAAGTGAATATATGAACTGAGCTCCCCATGCCATGATAAGTAGATAGCCAAGCATGGACTACCAGAACACAAGTCCCCATGACGTCATGAGAAAATACCTCATTTTTAAGCACTGCTCATTCTAAGTACCTAGACAGATCATCCACAAGGAGTAGTATCCATAAAAAAATCAGGCATTTAACCAGCCCTGCTCATCTCTTGTGAGTCTTAGGGGCTATAGATGAGGTCTATTAATGAGACCAAGGCCTATTCATGAGGCCTATATACACACCTCCGGACTACTCTGAGAGCTCAATATCTAGGTCTAGTCAGTGCTGAGTCTATACTTTGGAGCATCATGAACACACTGCATCCAGGCAGCCCCACTCAACTATACACCCACCATAAACATAAAAAGTACAAATTCATGCATCACTTTCAAAATGCCATTTTACTAAAGAAATTAATTAAAAATTTCATTTCATATATAACTCTACTCACCACAGCTGTATATATGTTTATCTGTGCTTTTCTGCCTTTAGATAAGTCAGCATATATATATATATAAATGGCTTTTTCAGCAAGCTGGAGTTCCCTGGGCAAGCTGGAAGATTTTTTTGTTAAGTTTGGTTTTAGTGATTGTCATCATCAGGAAAAATGTAATCCATGTAAAATGTTGGTCTGTTGTTGGTCTCCCTTTCTGTCTAGGATTGTTCCAGGCAAGCAACGGTCTTGGTTTTATAGATTTCAGGCAAGCAGTTGTTCTCTCCACCTTTAAGGCTATGACTTTCAGGACAAAGAAGTGGGTCATTTTTCTCCATGTGAATTCAAATTCCTGCGAAGGAAATATTAGTAGCTCCTGAATCTACTGTCCTGCCTTCAGTTATATCAATTCATTATAGCTATTCTGCTAACTCTATGGTCAGCTAAAAACAACTGCTGCAAAATTCAACAAACTGCAACAAAATATTGTAACCAACTTTGAATTCTTACAAAAACTACCAGCCAGACTGCAGCTGATCTGAGGTGATAAAACACCTTGATTGAAAACAGAGTTTTATTTTTATCGCTCTAATCCCTTGGAATCTATATATATGTTTTTACTTAGGAGTTTCTAATAGATAGAAATATTGTTTAATTAATTAAAAAATTTCAAAAACAAGTATGGTGTTTTTAAATTTCAAAATCAGAATAATAATAATACAATATTTATATTTATTCAGACCTTTTTAAAATATTAATTTCATAATGAAATTTTATTTTAAACCCAGAGAGTTTAACCCTTTACTTATTTTATTTTAGGAAATATTTTATCTACAAAAATTTATTGTCTTTATATATATATATATATGCACACACACTACATTATTATGTGTGTACTATGTAACCCAACTGGTTACAATATATATATATGTTCCATGTACTAGACATTTGCTAAGTCTTATTGTCCATGCTGCTGTATATTGCTGTTTAGATGCAATAAACTTTTTTGGTGTTTAAGAGTATGCACTTTCTTTTCATCTTCTAAAATGTAACGATATATAAATATGTCGTTACATTAATTTAAAAGAAAAACAAAGTTCGCAAATAAAAATAAATATATTAAAAATCTATAAAAAAACTAAACGCTAAAATTAAAATGTTGTTAAATATATATATTCGCACAGATGCTAAACTTTAAAAATATTTTTTTTTTATATAAATAAAAAAAAATATTTGAACGTATTTTTTTTTTTTTGATAAAAAAATACAAGAGTTAAATATTAAAATATTTAATATAAGTTAAAATAAAAACAGGTATTAATTAATTCCTGTAATCTATAAATGGAAATGATTGTTTATTATTTGAAAAACAAGCTAGCCCTCAAGGCTCTTATGTAATTAAAGGGTCAGATGGAAATTAGATAAGAGAAATTAGCTTGACCAATGGAAGCACCAAGCCTTGGCTCGGACCCTAACGAAAGTGATGGATTGGTGACGTTTTGTTGTTTGAATCCGTGTGGATAATATAAAAAGGAGAAATATTGAGTATTGGGCAGTTCCAGCTGTTTGTTTTGAGAGATGGGGTAGGACGCACATACCCCACTCTCTATTTTAAAAATGAACTGATTGAGATACCAAAAGGAACCAGCTAATGCCACCTCCAGAACATTATCTTCCAAACGAGACGTCATGGGAATATAAAACAAGAACCTGGACTCTGCTACTGTAAGCTATTAACAATGAACTTAAAAATTTTTTTTAAATAATTAAGAACTTTCGTGAAAGCAATTTAAATGTTAAAATGGAATTTCTATTTGACCTTTAAGTTTAAAATCAATTGATGTTTAATTTTATATGTTTGTTATTGATAAAAAAATCATTTCCATTCATTTTAATTGTATAAATTATTTATTGTTTAAATTTTAAATGCATAAAATTTAAAGTTGGGTATAGACATTGCATAGATTCGTTAGCGGTTGATGATGTTGAGATTTTCACAGTCGATTAGAATGTATAGGTCAACGATGTTAATGCAGGCACCTTATGGTGAGTGCCATGGGTTTTGTGTATTCCCTTTTTGCAATTGACGTTATCGATGATTTTGTATTTTGATCGATTGTGTTTAATTTGGATGTTTTTGACCGTGGAATCTGTGCAGCCGATCTATACTTAACATTTTAAAACAAATTGTATAAAAGTTATCTGTGCGAACATATCTAAATGATAAATTTAAGTCGAGCGTGAACGACTATATAGTTTTGTAAGGTTATATTAAGGGAGGGTAATCTTAGGTTATTTGTTTCGTGGTTGAATTGGCTCAATGGTTTCGATATATTTGTGTAGGTAGTAAATGTAGCAGGAGATCCGCCACATGCAGGATTACATATATACGCCGCACACCCTCTGTTGCCTATGGAATTGGATAGTAAGACGCAAGACGCAATCCATTCCTATGGAGTTTTATGTTTATTGTTCTACTCGCCATCAGAAGTAGCATTCCTGGTGGTGGAGAGCAACAATGTCTTCTCACTATACTGTTCAGATGTGCATTCCTGACAGTATAGTCTATTTAGTGCCGTTGTATTTTCATACTACATTGAATACATAAATGTATCGGATGATTGGCGTCAGTTTGACTTTGAACTTTTAGCCTAGGGTTAAATAAAGGAAGAATATTGTCTTTTCAAATGCAGATCTATGTAGCCTATTCATACCCGACCCTCTAAATAAAATATTAAACATTATAGCAAGCTATTTTAAATGTAAAATTAAAAATTAAGATAAAAATCTAAATGTTAAACTTATTCCTCGAGTTTAGAATGATTTTATATGTGCGTAAATAAATATTTTTCTGTGTTAATTTCTGGCAGTGGCTTTTATTATTTTTTTATATTTATATCTAAGGTTATATATTTTATTATCTCTGCGTCTCCACTGAGCTAGTGACAATGGGCTGACGATCTAAATATGTAAATAAAGTGGAATCCTAACAGCGCGTATCTGCCTACTTTATAATTTTTTCTGGGCTCAAATGCCTAGATGGCGCCCTTGGTAGTGCGGTGCGGTGCGATGCGATCTCCCACTTCGTTTGGATCGTTATAAAAAGGAGGTGGGCTGTGATGTTGTTACTTTCCTTGAAAACAGACTCAGCTACTAGAGTAAAAGCCAGTCTGAAATTAGGTGAAAAGCACATATCAATGCAGTGTCTGCCATATATATGAGTTATAAACGAATCATAGATATTCTAAGGCACATTTATACTGAAAGAAGGAAAAAGGAGCCACAAGACTACAACCTAAAGTCTTCTGGAGAAAAGAGTTTGGTTTTATGCTATATTTATGAAATCATTTGCTGGAAGAATTCTGCAAAACCAGTCTGGCTCTCAGGATCTAAAGATTGCACTTACCACATGTGCAAATCTATATATATCACTGTCTCACTATGTTAAAAATAATCACAAACAATTTGATGATATTAAAGAAGCTAAATTTAGTTTGCCTGATGTAGAATATAATTTTACTGAAAAAAGAAAGAGGTGAAAAAAAAACTGGCCAATGATGTTGCTGCACATGATGCTAATGAGCAGCTTTTTCCAAGAGAGAAGTGAAATCCTTAATTCATATTATAGACAGCCTTGAGGCAAATTTACCATGAAGAGCAACAATCTATAATTATATTGCAAATAAATTTTCATTTTTAGTTTATTTAGAAGCTTCAGAGAACAGCAACATAAAGCAGTAGACACTTTAGTAAGAGTATTCACACGATGCTGATATTAACCTCACGAGTGAACCGAGGCACTTTCATGATTATCTCGAGCAGAATTATCCTGAAAAAAGAACAAATTCAACACAAAGACCTCTATCAAATCATCTTTCAAGATACGATTTAGTTAGTTTTCCCTAATGTTGAAGCAAAATTATGACTATTTCTGTGTCTAATGGTAACAAATTGTTCAAGAGAAATATCATTTTTACAGCTAGAGAGAATAAAAAATGAATCGAGAGCAATTATGTCTCAAGAAAAATTTGTCTGCATTTAACATCATGAGTGTAGAAAGTGACATGTTATGCATCATATCTTTTGATGACATAATTAATGATTTTGCATTTGGGAAATCAAGAAAAAAAATGTTTTAAATTGGAACATAAAGACTTGTAAAGGATTATATAATAATTTCTGTGACCCTGCAAACACATTCTTTAGTATTTTTTTAAATAAAAATTAAACACTATATTTCCCTTATTCATATATTTAAAAGGTGTATATATTTTATTAAAGTTTTTCTGAGATTAGCTAAGCAATTTAAAACGGTAGGGGCCTCAAGACCTTATATCACCTAGGGCATCATTAAGTCTAAATCCGGCACTGCCTCATACATATGCATAAACAATATATGGGTTTATAAATATATAAATGTAATTTTAAAAAAAAGTTGATGAGCATTAAAAATATATTTATACTCTACTATTAAAAGTATATAATATCAATAATTATGGCTTATAACGCTCTTAAAGAAGTTATTTTATTAAATGTAGTAAAATAACTTCTTTAAGAGCGTTATAAGCGCATAATTATTGATAACGTTCTTAAAGAAGTTATTTTACTAAATTTAGTAAAATAACTTCTTTAAGAGCGTTATAAGCGCATAAATTATTGATATTATATAATTTATGAGAAATTATTGATATTATATAATTTATGAGAAGTTTATAAACAAATTTTTATTAAAAGTATATTAAATGTTGATCAATAAAGAGATTAAATAAAATTGAAAATTAATTAGTAAAACTGGAAGCAAAACAACTTAAAAAGTGAGACCAATGAAGTTAAAATATATTTTAAAATAGAATCCTGTAATATAATTTTGGAAATTGGATTATTATTAAATCTTTCAATATAATTTCTGGCCAATAAGGTATCTGTCTGCTATCTGGAAATAAATTACTTGTTTTAACGTAAATAAATTAATGTACAATACTAACAAGAGCCAGAAAACACCTCATGTTAAAGCATCCACACAGATATTCCCAAATAAAGTCCAAATTAATTCAAAGTTGATAGATTGTACAGATCTTCATTATACTTTTTATTTAGAGTGAATGTTTTGTATATAGGCACTGCAATATCCTCCCCTTTTCTGACTGCTTAGGTCAGGGGAAGGAAAAACCATAATAATTGCAACTACTACTAATTTACAACAAGCTAACATTAATATGTATGCTTAAACAAATTAATGGTTTATATATATATATATATATGTATATATATATATATATATATATATATATATATATATATATAATAAACAGTCCTTACAATTAGTAACAATTTAATACATGAGTTACAGTATGGCCTTACGATTACAAACAAGCTAATATAATAGTTAAAGTATGCTTACATAAATCTGGCCTGTATAAGTCTTTAAGTTCATCTTGGAACCTTCAGTGGTGGAGTTCATGATACTTCTCTTGTTCTGACTGGGTTTTTTATACTGCTTTTTTCTGCAATGCACATGAGTCTGGGATAGCATTGATTTTACTTCAGGTCCATGTTTAAGTGGAACCACTATTCATTTCATGATCCGCATTCCAAACCAGAACTGCTATTTACTTTACAGTCTATGAGTTTACAACACAGAGCAGAGGGGAAGATAAAACTGGAACTATTATCTCTTATCTCTATTACTGCTAAGATAGAATTGGATGTTAATTTATGCCAGTTAAACATACAGTAATAATATATCTTTAGATATTTTACCTCTAAAGCATTTTAAACTTTCTATAGCTTGCTGATATATATTGTAACTGGACACACCCGTTTAACCTCTTTACATTGATTGTAATTGTTTCCTGATGAGCATATTGTAGGGAAGAACCATCATTAGCATTCCCTGTTACAGACATCATCATGATGTCACCTCACTACAATAATATTTCCTGCTCATCAGAGGATGTAGCACCATAAAGACTGGAAACACCTAGTAGTTTATGTGTTTGGTTTCCTCAAACAGAGCACTAGAGTTCCATCTCACTACAACCTGACTTACCTAGGTCTACTTATGGCAGACATAGCTCAGGAGGCATGAGATTCTCGTGAACGAGTGCAATGAATGACAAGTGCTTTTATATAACAATAAATTTATTTCATAACAAAAAGATCATTAGTTCTCTATAGTTATTTTGGACAATAATCCCATAAAGTTTATCATTAGTTCATTTTTGATATAGTTCATCTTTAGGATTCATTTTTTGGTATGCATATATTTTCTTAGGTTCCATGATCATTTTTTGGTATGCATATTGTGATGATCGCACATACTGCAGTCACACATATAAATATTAAACAGACAAAGAATATTAAATATTATGTTTGGAAGAAAAAAAAGAAAAAAAGAAAAAAGCGAGCTTGGAAAAATTTACAGAACAAAGAAATGTTTCAACAAATTAAAAAAAAGAGAGGGAATTAGAATCAAAAGATTCTTATCTTTTACCCTCCAAAGTTCGGGTTTTGGTGAAATTAAAATATAAAATTAGAGATATTGGAAATGTATGTTAAAAAATAAAGCGATAAAGAAATATAAATAAAATGCAAGTTGAAATCCAATTTTGAAAGAAAGTTTTAAAAAAACAACAACTCTTAAATAGCATGCAAAACAGAGAAAGTTAGACATGATCAAAAGATAAGGATCTGGGTTTTAAAGTACACATTTGATGATAAACGAAATGCGTGTATGGAGTGTATTTGAAGCAGGATATAGACAGAAATAATAAATGCTTGACCAAATTTAAAAAGAAGAAAAACGTATTAAAATCTGTTTAATTAAAATCAAGAATATTGAAATAAATAAAGGTACATAGTGCTACGAGAGTGGGTAAAACCAATTTACATATGGCCGAAGGCATAGTAAGAAAGAAGGTGTGAATAAAAATGAAACAAAGGATCTGAAGGACAAAAGCTGATGGAATTTTTTAATTAAAAAAAAGTTTTTCAGGAGAGATTAGAGCTAGAGACTTCATGTTGAGAGGGTGGTAAAACACAGCTCTGATAATCAACCGATATAGTTAGCAAATATGACTTTTAACATCGGTGCTTCATCTAGATTGGCTGGCTAAGGCCATCGTGATCGCTGGTCGATCAGGACTTACTGTACTAATGGTTCTTGTCAATATGTAATAATCGCCGCCTGCCGATGGATTCATTTAGTTGCCTTGTCCTCGATGCCTTGTCCTTGATGCGTCATCCATGATGCCTTAACACTGAGAAGCTATACACAACCAAATCTAACCTAAGAGCGACCGTCCCTCCTAAAGAAGTGGAGAAATCCACGTGGCGGTCAGCAGGACGTCGGATAAATTCAGAGACTAAAACCTAGGTAAAGATACATATTTTTTTTATATATTTCAATGTGCACATCGTTGACTTAGACAATGGCCACATGCATTTTGTGAATGATAAAGAGCACATCGTTGACTTAGACAATGGCCACATGCATTTTGTGAATGATAAAGACATTCTTGAATTTTTTTGATAAATACCCAGAATGACGATTTATGAATGTACCATCATTTATAAGAGTTTTTATGTGTTCTTTTTCTTGTAGCACTATAGATCATAATCTGTTTTATTTAATGTAAATGTGTTTTATAGATTTTTTTTTTATGATTGATTTATTCTATTAAATATATATTTTTTTTCTATTTAAATCTGTCTTGTCTCATTCTTCACCATGTTCAAAAAGGGATAGTCTAGTCTTAGGGTGGGAAACTATTATTTATTTTTTTGATTATTGAATTAACATGTGAAATTTGGTGGTGCAGTGTTCAATTCTGTTAAATTTATAAATTATCCAAGCGTTGTAACTTTGTCAGATCTTACAGCAGTCGGGAGAAAGTAATAATCATTCCAGACATAAAGAACGGTTAAATAAAAATCATATTTATGCGTACAAGGGCTCAAGCCAAAATGGAATGTCAAGAAGAGGAAGTAAAAGAAGGAAATGAAGAGGAGATGAAAATAAAGGATACAATAGCCTATGGTAACATCATGGATATGTTAAAGCAAACGAGGGTGGAGCAAGAACAATTCATGAAAGAATTCGTGGATAGACAAGAGAGAAGAATAGAAGAATGGATGGTAAAGGTAGAAACAGACAACCGGAAAAGAATGGCTGAAGTCAGGGAAGAAATGAGAAATGAGGTCATCCAGCAATCAAAGGCTAAGGACACATGGGATGGATTTCACCAAGAGATTAAGAGGGATGAACAAAGGAGTATGGGGCCATGTGCATATGAGGAATCAGAAATAGTTGAGGATAGAGGTAGAGAGTCAGCAAGATTGGATTGGGAGAAGGACATAGGGTGACCAGAAAGGGAGATAAGACAATTAGATGGAAGAGGTGGAAGTAGTTAGAGTGGAGGATCATAGAATGGTGATGATGAGCATACAGGAGAATTTAAGTCAGGTGGCAAAGGTAGTAGCAGGGTTAAATACAAAAGTTGAAGAGAGTATAAGGAGATCAGCCAATAGCAGCACAAATACCAACATAGAGGGCATAGGAACAAGAACCAGTGGAGAAGGTAGAATGGTGGGATCTGGAAATTGCATCGATTATCCTGTGGGCTTCCACCAATTTCTGAAGATCCAAGTCTTCGCTGGAAACCCTGGAGAAAGCCCAATGGAGCATTTGAACAGCCTGGAATGGTACTTCAAATTTGGTAGAATGAGTGAGGAGGCCAAGATAGCAGTCGCCTGCAGCCATTTGCAGGGCGAATCTCAAGTCTGGTGGAACTCACTGTTCCAGAAACCCATCACATTTGCAGGATATCATAAAGCATTGAAAACCAGTTATTGGAGTGAGGAACTCAAGATATGTTGCATCGGATAAAACAGGATAAATGGAGACCAGAGGAATCATTTATAACATTCTTTTGTCGTCAAGTGGCTAAGTTATGAATGATGACTGCAAATCCATTATCTGAGACGCAGATACTCCGGATAATAAGGCCCGGGTTTCCAAAGGATATAGAATGAACTCTAATCAGTACAGAGAGGAAGATGGTGTACCGGGTGGCCGTATTGCTGAGTGCATTGGACACCACCAGGGACAACCAAAATGAAGATGGATAGCAATCTGGACCATCTCTAAAAGAATTGCCAATAGTAAAGAATGGATGGGATCCTGGGGAAGGACGATGGCAAGAAAACCGAGGATATTCTATGGGATGGAACCTGAGGAGGCAGGAAACCGGATGACAGAGATGGGAGACGGAATGTAAGTGTCCATATGACAGGACAGAGGGCCATGAGCCTAGGGAGCAAACCCCGCATCCCAGAGGAGGAAAGCATATGATAAACAATAGTGTGAGGTCTTAGATAGAGGCTGAAGGCATGTAGGTTTAGATATTGGTAGATAGGTCTGAACAGTATTTGGTGATGCCTTCTTCGTTATTCATTCATGTATGTTCTGCAGTGCACCAAATCTTATTGTACAGAGAACACAGGGACAGAGATCCCATTCTCATAATGACTCACTGGATTAAGATTTCCAGTTAGATATTGGACAGATATTGCGAGTCAATGTTTCAGAGACCAGTCTATGGGGGAAAGAACCCCTTGTATAAATTAAGAGCTATCAGAAAATATACTGAGCTTATGGATGAGTCGGACGAAAAGATGCCAGCCTCCCAACCCACCTCGGTAATAGTGACCAGAGTTGGCACTTAGGGGTTTATCATTTGCAGGATGTGATGTATGAACAGGTTTAATCGGGTCACAGAGATATCCTGTGGATCCGAACCTGTATATATGAGTATGAGGCAGGAATAAAATGCATGTAATGCTAATGACAAGATTAAATTGGTTCGGCAATGCTGGTTGGGTCATCAAGAAAGAAATGTAATTTACCTGGTCGCCTCTCTAGAGATTAACCTCATCACTAAATCATATTAGGAATGCGTAAATCTAAAAGGTTTGAACAGTAGTTGGGAGCATCTAGCGTTCGATGCAAAAATTTAAATTTTTTTTTTATAAAAAAAATTTTAAAGGAGGGAACGGTGTAATGTGATGATCGCACATACTGCGGTCACACATATAAATATTAAACAGTCAAAGAATATTAAATATTATGTTTGGAAGAAAAAAAAGAAAAAAGCGAGCTTGGAAAAATTTACTGAATAAAGAAATGTTTCAACTAATTAAAAAAAAGAGAGGGAATTAGAATCAAAAGATTCTTATCTTTTACCCTCTAAATTTCGGGTTTGGTGAAATTAAAATATAAAATTAGAGATATTAGAAATGTATGTTAAAAAATAAAGCGATAAAGAAATATAAATAAAATGCAAGTTAAAATCCGATTTTGAAAGAAAGTAAAGTTTAAAAAAAAAAAAAACCCCTTAAATAGCATGCAAAACAGAGAAAGTTAGACATGATCAAAAGATAAGGATCTGGGTTTAAAAGTACACATTTGACAATAAACGAAATGCGTGTATGGAGTGTATTTGAAGCAGGATATAGACAGAAATAATAAATGCTTGTCCAAATTTAAAAAAAAAAAAAAGAAGAAAAACGTATTAAAATCTGTTCAATTAAAATGAAGAATATTGAAATAAATAAAGATACATAGTGCTACGAGAGTGGGTAAAACCAATTTACATAGGGCCGAAGGCATAGTAAGAAAGAAGGTGTGAATAAAAGTGAAACAAAGGATCGGAAGGACAAAGGCTGGTGGAATTTTTTAATTAAAAAAAAAAGTTTTTCAGGAGAGATTAGAGCTAGAGACTTCGTGTTGAGAGGGTGGTAAAACACAGCTCCGATAATCAAACGATATAGTTAGCAAATATACATCGGTGCTTCATCTAGAATGGCTGGCTAAGGCCATCGTGATCGCTGGTCGATCAGGACTTACTGTACTATTGGTTCTTGTCAATATGTAATAATCACCATCGTAGCGCCTGCCGATGGATTCATTTAGTTGCCTTGTCCTCGATGTCTTGTCCTTGATGCCTTAACACTGAGAAGCTATACACAACCAAATCTAACCTACGAGTGACCATCCCTCCTAAAGAAGTGGAGAAATCCACGTGGCGGTCGGCAGGATGTAGGCTAAATTCAGAGACTAAAACCTAGGTAAAGATACATATTTTTTTATTATATATTTCAATGTGCACATCGTTGACTTAGACAATGGCCACATGCGTTTTGTGAATGATAAAGACATTCTTGAATTTTTTTGATAAATACCCAGAATGACGATTTATGAATGTACCATCATTTATAAGAGTTTTTATGAGTTCTTTTTTCTTGTAGCACTATAGATCATAATCTGTTTTATTTAATGTAAATGTGTTTTATAGATTTTTTTTTATGATTGATTTATTCTATTAAATATATATATTTTTTCTATTTAAATCTGTCTTGTCTCGTTCTTCGCCACATTCAAAAAGGGATAGTCTAGTCTTAGGGTGGAAAACTATTATTCATTTTTTTGATTATTGAATTAACACGTGAAATTTGGTGGTGCAGTGTTTGATTCCATTAAATTTATAAGTCATCCAAGCACTGTAACTTTGTCAGATCTTACAGCAGTCGGGAGAAAGTTGATCGGGAAACATAACCTGGGGCTATATCCATATAGCATACAGGTTCAGTCAAATACGGAGAGTTTGCGGTAACGGAAAGTGGACGATTTTGAATTATAGAATTCCCCATTATGTACACATAAAAGGGAAGTGTAGCCTTCGATTGTCATGTGCTTGTTACAATATATTTTCTTAGGTTCCATTGATCAGTTATTCCTCATTGAAGATGTATTTATCCATGGTGTCCTTTAATTCTTTAGTTGTGATTTAAAAATTAATCCTTGATTCCATGTACAGCTGCATTTTTCTTAAAGACATTTGTAATTCCTTCTTTTAAAGGATGTGTATTATTTTCTTAAGCCTTTCTAATTCTTCCTGGTATAACTGTGTTTTGTACATAACATTTATTATTCCACCAGCTAGAGACATATTTCAATTACAGAGCATTTATATTTCACTCAGATTGATATATGTGGTATCTATGACTGATACTAGTGCAGATGTATTTGTATATTAAAATATATAAGTATTTATGATTTAGCTCAATAAAAATGTATTTTGCATATAAAAATATGAGTATTTATAATTTATTTCCAGTACAGATGTTCATCCCAATAAAGACGTTTATTGTATACAAACATATAAGTATTTATGATTTATTTCAATGCAAACGTATTTTGCAGATCAGATATAAGTTTTGTTCTTTATTCTAATTCAGATGTATTTTGCATATAAAAAGGTAATCATTTATGATTTATTTCATTAAAGATGCATTTTGATTATAGACATATAAGTATTTATGATTTATTTCATTAGAGACACATTTTGATTATAGACATCTAAGTATTTATGATTTACCCCCGAATAAAAATATATTTGCATATAAAAACATAATCATTTACGATTTATTTCAAAAAAGATGTTTTTTTGATTATAAACATATAAGTATTTATTCTTCTCTTTCAAGATAATTTTATTTGACCTATAAGTGATTACAAAAAATAAATAAATAAATAAATAAATAAATAACAAGAATTAACTAGGTGAGGTTACAAGGTGATATATACAAAGAAGAAATGATCCAAAAGTCAGTAGAATACAAAATGAGTGTTAGTGAAGAACTTAGTCTGTGGATGCAAGGTGAATATTATTCATCTAGTCCAGGGGTCCCCAACCCTATGCCCATGGGCACCATAGCGCCTGCAGACCATTTTATGTGTGCCCACTGCTATCCTAACATGATAAAAAATTATTTATCTGATACTCCTAACATGATAAAAAATTATTTATCTGATACAAATAAATTTAATTTTTAAATTTTTTTATAAATTATAGTATTATATTGTAATCAAATTGTAGGGCATACTATATTTTTACAGCATAAAAATATAAATTTTAATTATCTGTTAAAATTTTATTTTTAAAATAAATATTTTTTTTGTACATTATGTGTATTATTAACAATATCCAACTATAAATTTACATTGAAAAAATAAATAGTGCCTGCAATCTGGTTGAAAAAAATAACTGGTGCCCGCCACCTGGCCGGTATTATAGAATGTGCTCTTAAGTTCAAAAAGGTTGGGGACTCCTGATCTAGTCTATAACGAAATACCTTTGTTAGTAAAACCTGTTTTGGTAAGCTATGGTTGGAGGGTTTTATTAAATGATAATAGTTATTTTCATATAAATTATTTAGAGGTTGGTTGGTCAGGTACTGTTTAGGCTAGTTGTGATTTCCCAGGTTAATATGGCCAGGTATGGATCAGCCTCTCTCTTGTCTGTTCCTTGGATATTTTTAATTATGTTGAGGAAGCAGTTATTGAGTTCATCAGGTGGTAATTTTTGAAAAATCACCTTGCATCTGGTCTTATTTCCACACAGATGTATTTGGCATATAAAATGTATAACCATTTATGATTTATCCTAATAAAAATATTTGCATATAAAAATATAATCATTTATGTTGTGTTTGGTTAGGCTTGCAGGTTCGTTTCCAAACCAACAGATACAAAATAAACAACTATTCAGCAATTAATATGTATACTTTATTAGTACAACATATATACACACATTAGTTAAACAAATGAACAAATACAGTTGATATGCTTCAATGCTGAGATAGTCATGTGGAGTAAGGAACTTGCTTTCAGCTAATAATTATCCTGCATCGAGAGTTCTGGTAACACTTTTCTAGCTATGTAGTTAGCTTGCCTCGAGTTGGCTCTAGTTCAGACGTAGCAGTTTCTTGTTCGTAGGTCGATTTGCCTCGCTGTGTGGCTGTCTCAATAATGACTAGATAAATACCTTTGCTGATGGCAGAAGGTTTAATGGAGAGCATGTCCTGTCATTCAGGTTAACAAAAATAATTGCTCTCTGCCTTGCCTCCAAAAGGCTGACTATTTAAAGGCAGATTCCCTACCTTACTGGAAACATGCAGATTCGGTGCATGAACCCCAGTAAAGGTTTTAATCCCATTGGATAACAACTGGGTGCTAGCCAATCTGGTAAGGAATCTGGTATAATCCACTTCTGAAGGCAGAATCAGATATGACATTCTTCCCCCTGGCTGAAATTAGCTCTGGAGGACATAGTCATTGAAATGCACTGGACAACATTTTGTCCACTTGGTTGGTTTCTCTGGTTGATTGTTGTTCCTGTCTTCATCTTCTTCACTTGATGAGTTTGTTTCTGGTTGTCTGCGGCTTTCTTGATTTTGCTGTTCATCTTTTCTGCTTGAGGTACTTGTCCCAAGTTGACCACTGCTTTTATCTTCTAGTTAAAGTTTGGCATCAGGTTTCAGCTTTTTGTTAAAGACTTCTGATTCATTAGTCTTCAACTTTGATAATGTTGTGAGCTGGTTCACTTTGGTCATTTTGAACCCTAAGTGACTGAACCAATCACAACCTATTAAATCATTATGGTTACCTAATGCCACTTCCAGTGGTAGGTATATAGTTTTCTTAGGCATAGTAATTTTTTCTGTTGTTTGACCCAACAGTTTGATTTTATTCCCTTGGTAATCTGATATTAACTTACTGCAAGGATACAGCTTATATTTATTCTTTTTATTAATGCTTGTCCAAGTCTTTATTGAAACTATAGACACTGATGACCCTGTGTCAAGTTCCATATTAACTGGTGTATCATTTATTATGACAGTGTGTATAAACCCAGACTTGTTATCTCTGATGACCCTGTGTCAAGTTCCATATTACTGGTGTATCATTTATTATGACGTGTGTATAAACCCAGACTTGTTATCTCTGATATGGTTTATACAGGCAACTTGCTTATGTTTCTTATAAGTGTCTTTGCTGTCTTTAGGAATAGACTTGGCTGTTTATTTTTTTAATTTCGGACATGCTGCCTTTATATGTCCTATACGCTTGCAAAATGTGCATGTTGCTTTGCGGGATGGACATTCTGTATGCATCTGCATGTGCTCATTGCATCTGTAACAATGCCTCAGGCTATTTGAAGCTGATTTGTTTGAGTTGACTGAGTGCTTGGGTGACCCAGTGTTATGCTCAATTTTTTGCACTTCATACTTTATAAGTATTTTTAATGGGTTAGCTTGACTAGCTATTGTTTCCGCTAGTCTTGCTTGAGCTACTGCTGTCTCAAAATCTATTTCTGGAATCATTAACATTTTCAGCCTCAAATTGTGATCGTTTATGCCACAAATAAAATGATCATGAAGTGCTTCATTCATGAAGTCTTTGAAATCACACTTCAAGGCTAATATATGGATTTATGTTGCAAATTCTCTAGCTGTTTCACCCTGTTCTTGTATGCTGAGATTAAAATGGTATCTGTGCATTATGGTCAAGGGTTTAGTAAAAAAATACTCTTGTGAAAATTGCCAACACTCTATCAAAATCCAACTCAGCTGGGGTTACAGCCATAGATTGAGACTTGAAATTCATCGTACGTTTGCGGATCTATTGTGGTCATTAGTGTAGCTAACTTTATCTCGGGCTTTTTTATATTGTTAGCCTGTAGATAAAAAATCAAACACTCTTTATAATTTGGCCAGCTCTCAGGTTGAGCCAGATCAAAAGATTCCATAGAGCCAATTGCTTTAGCCATCTTTTTTTATTTATGCTGAGTAACCACTCATACTTGTTTTTATAGTTATGTTATTGTAATTAACAACGAAGCTTTTAAACCAATAGAGCAAGTTTTTATGCTGTCTTGTGAGTAAAGCTCTCATGATTGGTTGAAGCTTCATATTGACATGCCTTTATGTTTGCGGTCAATTTTATTCAACAGTTTTTACATTGTTATTTTTCTAAAAGAAAAATACCACCGTAATGAAATTATGGTAACGTAAATTTTTTTCCAAAATGAAAAATAATAAAACAAATACACTCTTGCATATTTATTTCATACGTTTAGATCTGTTGAAACTGGCATATTTTATAATATAATTTTTCCAGCCATGAGGGAAAAATTTTCTCTATTACTGCGCCAGATTTGTTTAAACTGGCATAATTTATTCTACTTTTTCCAGCCATGAGGGAAAAATTTCTGTTACTGCGCCAAATCTGTTATAACTGGTGCAGTTTATTCTATAATTTTTCCAGCCATGAGGGAAAAATTTCTGTGTGGCTGCACAATCTGTTGTGTTTGGTTAGGCTTGCAGGTTCATTTCCAAACCAACAGATACAAAAAGAACAACTATTCAGCAATTAATGTGTTTACTTTATTAGTACAAAATATATACACATGTTAGTTAAACAAATGAACAAATACAGTTGATATGCTTCAATGCTGAGATAGTCGTGCAGAATAAGGAACTCACTTCCAAATAATGATTAGCCTGCATTGTGAGTTCTGGTAAGACTCTTCCAGCTATGTAGTTAGCTTGCCTCAAGTCGGCTCTAGTTCAGACGTAGCAGTTTCCAGTCTGTAGGTAGACTTGCCTCACTGCGTGGATGTCTCAATAATGACTAGATAAATACCTTTGCTGATGGCAGAAGGTTTACAGAAGTAATTGCTCTCTGCCTTGCCTCCAAAAGGTGACTATTTAAAGGCAGATCTCCTACCTTACTGGAAACATGCAGATTCGGTGCGCGAACCACAGTGAAGGTTTTAATCCTGTTGGATAGCAACTGGGTGCTAGCCAATCAGGTAAAGAATCTGGAATAGTCCACTTCTGAAGGCAGGGTCAGATATGACAATTTATGATTTATTTCAAGAAATTTGTTTTTTGATTATAAACATATAAGTATTTATTCTTTATTTCCACACAGATGTATTTGATATATAAAACGTATAAGCATTTATGATTTATCCTAATAAAAATGTATTTGCATATAAAAATATAATCCTTTATGATTTATTTCAAGAAAGATGTTTTTTGATTATAGAATATATAAGTATTTACACAGACATATTTGGTATATAAAATGTATAAGCATTTATGATTTATCTTAATAAAAACGTATTTGCATATAAAAATATAATCATTTATGCTTTATTTCAAGAAAGGTGTTTTTTGATTATAAACATATAGGTACTTATTCTTTATAAGATCATTACCTTCATTTTCATCTGGTGTGTTCATCCACTACAGGTCACTATTGCATTTCAAAAAGGGGTTGGTTTATTTAAGTGAATGACATTATTTAATTTTTTGTTGGTATTCACCCAGGCATGGCTTGGAGATTCATGACTAGCCTATCATCCTTATGCTTTCCATATTAATACTTTTCAACATCCAGAACCTATAAGGTTTGCACTTAGTAAAACTAGATTTCTCAGCTGGGATAAGCTGTGTGTCTGAAAATATAATATTCCAAAGGTGACTCTGCACTGAAATCACTTGGCAACTAAACAGCTAAACAGCACGTAGATAGAACCTTTTTTGAATTTCAAGCTCCACTATTTATACCCTGATCAAGTAAAGTCTCTGGATTAATCTAGCATGACTCTGTATCTGATTTGTCAAAAAGCTTTCATTTAAGCCTGTGTGTTTTTCTCTTCTTGATGGTTGGATATTTTAGTTTCAGTGGGAACAGATGAGGAATTAGGCAGATTATCAAATTTGGAAAACAGGGCAGTGATTATTACACTTTGTATGCAACAACATCGGCTCAAAAATTAAAATATTATATTTTAATAAATGCCAGTTTTAAATGCTTAAAGATGTATTTATTTCATGATTTAAAAATTATAAAAATGAATGATAAAGATTTATCTTTTTTTTTCAACTCTTAATCATTATTTTATCTTAAATTTAAACATTTTGCTTTTTTTTAAAGTAAGATTATTGAAAAGTTGGTTTCTTTTCTATAAGTCTGTTTTACTTCAGTTAATCACTTTAGGTGGAAGGGAAAAATAACTCAAAATATATTCATGAAATGTGTCTCTTTCATTATATATATATTATAACCTACTCACACATCACCACTCATGTACATTATACGAGCAAATGCCCAGGGCGCCAGTTCTATTCATGAATAGAACGATTTATCATTTATCTGATTCGTAATTAATGCTGAGACTCTTTTACTTATGTTTATCTTACAGCTTCACTCAGTGGGAGGTTACAGAAAGTTCATAACATATAGAAAATATAAATAAATGAAGGAAGAAATACTATAAGCTATCAAATAAAATATAAACCTTATTTATTAATTAACCAAATGATACAGGCTAGCAGAGTTTTATTTATTCCATCTAACAAAATATAATTTCAATTTGATCTCTTCCATCATCCAGTTACACTCTATAATAGCTCAATATAACTCTGACAGAATAGAAAAGCACAACACTAAATAACTCTATTGTTCAGCACATCTTAATCTAAACAGCTGAATCAATGTTGATCTAGGAACACAAAATCTGATCTCAGGGAATCTATAATACAGTTAGACTAAGAACTATATTAGCCAGTAATTTATAACTCTAAATTATAATAAGATATAATAAAATAAATTGAATAATGTTTACTGGGCTAGCGATTAGATAGTGAAGGAGATAGGGTATCTTTTAATCTCACATCATCATCCAAATAATATTTTAACTAGGCAACACTTTTATCAGTTTATCACGTGGTAAAATATTTCATGTAATGTTTGGATCTAGGAAACAATATTATCAGATCTTAGCATATTTAATATCAAAGCCATAAAATAATATATTTAATTTTGTAATAGTTGTATGAAATATGAAGATGTGGAAACCAGAATTCGAATGCATATAAGAACAACTCGAAACACAGTTTTAAATAAAAAAACAAAGCTTTTATTTACACTTAAGGTTTAGTTAAAAGTAATTAATATCAGAATAAGACTTTTGTCTCAATTTTAAAATTTACAAGCAAATTTATTAATTGAAATTTAGGATTATCCCCATTACATATTACACAATTTATTATTGACATATTTATAAACGTAAATTAGCTAACAAATTATACCTTAATATTCTGACTTTGAATATCCAGGCTATCTAAATAATTGTTATCAAAATACAACACTGAACAAATCATACATTATATCATTGGGCACAATATACATTTTTGGAGAGGATATGCTATCATTCATTGGAATAAAACAAATTAATACATTCGCCTATCAAGAGAGCAACTTTAAATAATCTTAATTCAATAATCACTTTAAATACCTACAATTTCAGGCATACAAAATAAAATAGAAACAAATACTAATCATACGGATGATTTGATGATTTTTAATTTATGGCAAATTCAACATGATATATTGTATAATGTTTATTTTCGTATATATAAACTTAGCAATATTATACCTTTATATCCGCGACATTATTTACATTATGCGTGTGTGTTACATCCCATGCAATAATAACAGAAAACAATATTTCTACACATTATCAATTTATTCAGGAATTATTAAATAATTATTTAATTTCGGACAATGTCATACATCCACCAGCAAATAGAACACTATATCTATTCTAATATTCAATAAAGAATTTAAATTAACTATTTATCCGACCACTGACTGAATTACACAGAGCTATATTTTATGATAAGAGGAGTCCAGCACATGAGAAGCAAATAAACTCTTCAACTAATATATCAACAATAACTTATTTAAATCTGAAATACACTATTGGTGGAATTTTTCTCATCACCAAACAAACAATGGGAAAATGTCACTTGACTTCATAAACATCATTTCATAATACGTACGTATGCAATCTAAAATAGGCTCCACTCATGGCAAAATACTTAAAAATATACTAAGGAGAAAAATCTTTCATCCCTATAAACATATAACATATCAAGAATAATTTCCTTTTTCACAGCTCTTCTACATATAAATCAATCATCCCTTTAACTCTTTAGGATATGACAACATCCAAAATTTATATTGAGAAATAGCTATAAAACTAAATGTTTATTAAGTAAATATAATAATTGCCCCAAAATAAACACACACATGCATAAATACGAGTATGAGAAACAATTCTAAGTTATATAATATGCGAAAGTTACGACAGATAAATAACATATTAAAATATAAACTTTTAGCTTAATTAAGATATTCAATTGTTTCAAATTTAAATAATAATAATTATTATCAACGAGTTCTTTTATACTTTAAATAGCAATAATCTAATAAATTAAGCTTTATTACCTCTAACACAATATTCTTTTATTTTTTTTTATTTTCTAGCTACTCTTGAAATTAATTCTTACTTCGAGATAAAAGAGAGATATATAAGATTAAATTATTTTTAATAATGTACCCAAAATGTATATGGTTCACTTTCAAATAAAAGAAAACAAATCATATTTAAGCAATAATATTTTACCAGCATACTCATCATTTTTGTGGATATGCTATCCTGAGAAGTTCTCGAAACTCGCAAATTAAATAAACATATAATATTAAATACATACAACACTAAATCTGTCTAACTATCTATGATATATATATATACTATTAACAATAAATAAAAAAAATAGAGTCATTTTTCTTTTAAACTTGAGGAAAAAAAATATATTCACTTGCAAAGTTCCTTTTCAAGCTTACTAAATGATCCGGAGATGAATCCCAAAATGAGTGTGTGTTTAAATACGAATATGAAACAGAAAATAAGTTCTTGTAGGACAAAACAATTATAATTCACAATTAATTTAGTAAACATCCAATGTTCTTTAGCCATAAGCTAATAGAGTTTACTTATATATCACATATAACGATAATATTTATAATAATAAATACGTGGAAAGACATTTTCAGCTATTAATTGGTATATTCTGTTATTTATTTTTAAGCACATCTCAAGTATTTAATTCAATGATAACTTAACATTTTTCTGCAGAAAATTATCACTCTCCTAGTTTATAGATTGGTATTTGTATTATTAACTTTAATAAGTTGCTGATAATTGTCCACATGCAATTTGTATTTCCTTAAACATTAACACATATATCTGTATATCGAAGAGAACAAAAATATGTAATATTAAAGTCCTTCTATTTGATTTAGACATCTATATTTGATAAGTAGTAGTAATTAATTATTCTGGGTAAGTCATATTTATATTTCTTTAATAAAACACATATTATTTTATAAGCATAAAATAAGATATAAAGTTAGCATTCCACAATAATTATCAAATATCAAACATAATCAAGTACACGTATCCTTTTAAATTTTAACTTCACTTCTGTATAAGTAAAATATAAGTTAAACAGAGAGCTTATCAAAGTAAATTTTGTTAAACAGGTCTGAATATACATTCATGATGACCAAACATTATAAACATCACACATGGGACTTAAAAAATTATAAAGTTCTTGCATTTTGATATTCTTTTTAATGGAGATAAATAAAAGTAAATGAAATAAAGTAAGTTTAACATTATAAAAGCACATCTTTAAACAAAATGAAAGTATTAATTTAAATGTTTTAATTAGACAAAAGAGGCAAGACTGATACCTTTATATTTATTCAGCCATTCTCCAATAAAGTTTAAACATCTGGAGTTTCAATAATGAGTTTCATGAAAAGGCTGTTTTAAAGTTTTACTTTAAACTGTTTTGGAAGAGATGTAATTGATAGCAGCAGAAAATAAAAAGTACACTTGTTGAAATTACAAAAGATAGTGTTTTTTTATTATTATTATTAGCTATCAGTTTAAAAAAATATCTCCGCCACCAATCAAAAAGGTCACCTGATCAGCAGAAGCTTGACTCCCATGTTTTTTTTTTTTAATACTTAATCAATTAATTAATATTCAAGAAATCTTTTTTTAAAAAAAAAATATTTTGACCTTCACAATTAAATCAAGTCAAATAAAACAAAAAAAAATAATTTTTTTATTTTTTATAACCTTGAAACAAATGAACATCAATCAACTATTAAATAAATGGTTTATAATATTATTTAGATTAGTCAAATAATTTACTAATTCGAATATCCTTAATCACTAAAAAAAGTATATTTTTGCAAAATTGTTAAAGATAATTACTGTAATTTAAATGTTTTATTGTAAGTTGACATTGTTTGTTGTAATTAGGATATGAAATGGAAATGAGATAATGATACATTCATACATATATGCTGCTATGTGAATATTAAATTATTCTAACTAAAACATACCTAATATGTCTATGGGTTACAACTGACTATAATATTAGTAAATAAATGGGTGTCAATGAATAATAAATCAGAAAACCAACAAACACCAACATTATCTTATAAATAAATAAAACAAACTTTGCATCAATCCAACTACTATTATAACACTTTCCGTAATAATCCACCCCTTCCTTGTATTAAGCACTATCAAAATATAATAACAATAAATGCTGAAAAATTGCTAACCAAAATACACAGTTGGCCCACATGAGTTTTTTGAACCATTAATAGAAAAATTTTAAAATTTTAAGGCGATTTCATCTTTTTTTAGTACAATGCAGTTATTCATTACTGATGTAACACAGCTTAATTACTTGTGCCCATTCAGAAGGTCACAATATATATATATATGTGATAATATTATGATTCAATGTCTGTATTTTTAAAACAATATACATAATTATATAACTGAATATTTGTAAATACAGTAACTAAATAATTAAATTTTTTTATCCACTTAGGAGTGTTTTCGATTATCCAGTAATCTGAGTCAACTAAAGCTTTGAAATGCTAACTTTCCCACAATTCCATGATCTTAATGTTTGCTGCTTGCCTATTAATAAAGTCATGTTTATATTTATATATTAGCATAGCCTCCTTCATTTTTTTTATATTATTTTTTTCAATTTGCAATATTTTTACAATGTTAAAATTGAAGTCAAAACCATAAATACATGATTTATTATGGTCATAAAAAACAGATGCTATATATATACGGTTCTCATAGAATAGCTGCTAAATCCCACTCGATGGTGCACTTTCACACTAAAATTATAAAATATGATCATTCACGGGCCATTAATTATAATCATTTTTATGTGTTTTTTGTAATGCGAAAATAAAAACAAAAAGAAAATCGTCTTTTTTAAATATTACTTAATTTTAAATATTATTTTTTTATTAATGTATACAAATTAAATGATAATAATAAATGTAAAATAAAATAAACAACTTACAATTTGATTCGTCTTTTTTAGTTTTCTTTTTATTAAAAAAAATCAATTTTCTATCGGAGATTTTTTCTATCGAAGATTTTGTTTACCGCTAGTTTTTATTTCAAATAGAATGATAACTAAATGTAAAACTTGTTACGTTTACGTATTGGGTTAGGATTAGGGTTAGCTTTAGGGTTAGGATTAGGGTTAGTTTTAGGATTAGCTATAGGGTTAGCTTTAGGGTTAGTTTTAGGGTTAGTCTAGGGTTAGTTTTAGGGTTAGCTTTAGGGTTAGTTTTAGGGTTAGGTTTACGGTTAAAATAAAAAATATCGGTTAAAATAAAAAATATCAAAATCGTATTTTTGTAAATATTTTTTTTTACTAACATCTATAAAATAAATGATAACAATAAACGTAAACTATATTCAACAAAGAATAACAGTAGTCTGAGAAAAGAAAGAAACTAAAACTTTTTTAAACAACGACAAATATATATATATATATAAAATGTTTATAATATATGCTTTTTATGACATTTAAAAAAACAGTCTACAATTAATTGTACTTTTCTTACTGGATATTTTTGTGTTAACGCTTTTTTTTAATTTCAAAAATATACACACTGTACAATCTTAAAATGTCTCATGGAATGTTACAAACAGTACGTTACTTGACTCGTTACCTAATTCCAAATAACTTTATTCATATATCTCGTCAACATTTATTACTTAAAACTTCAATACACTATGGTGTAAAAGTCTGTTAATTATTACTTTACAAAATCTGAACATTTCAATACTTTAAAATAAAAAAAAATCCAATGAAAACAACATTTCCATCAAATTAAAAAAAACACACCCTCTCCCCAAGCCGTAATCATTTTATAAACTGTGCGAATTCGCAAAATGTATTTGCTGCGTAAAACATACATGTTGTACTGTGACGCGACATAGCGGCCTGCAATCTGTAGCACAACAAAAAAGTTGTATTATAGAAAATGCATGTTTGAAGGTGTCGGCCACGGAAAAGGCATTTTTATGTGTTTTAGCGTGAAAACAGCGCCATCCAGTGGGATATATCTGCTCATCGATGACAACCATATATACTATTAACATATTATAAATTCCTTATTTGCAATGCAATATGTATAAATAACAGGTACACATATCATTAATGAGAAAACTCTGGTTTAGTTACCTAAATTTGTGAAATTTTTAGATTTTAAGAATAGATTCTTTACTATTTTATTGTAAACCCAATCCACATATAAAAACAAAAATAGGCAATTCACTGAAATTAGGTTTTTTTTAATTTTAAAAGTATTTATTGAATGCTTGATTTTGTTTACAAATAAATACATGTTCAAACTAATTTATTAATGTAAAAGATTAAAGATCATCTTTAATAATTACTGTGTTAAAACAAAAATTTTCATGAGCTACAGATATAAATAACAATATCCAAATTCATCAATGTATGATTTATAATACTAATGTACTAATGTTTCACACTGGTTATCAACTGTATAATGAATATTATAAAAAATGATTATAGAGACACTATAAGCTTTATTGTACAATAAGATTGAAAGTTTTATTAACAGAAAACAGTGATAGATAATTTTAAAAATATAAAAATGGGAGTGTTTTTTTCTTTGATTCCATGTCCATTTTGATATTTTTAAAATTTTCTGTGCCTGCTTTCTATCGGCAAACTTTCAATTTTGTATTACATTAATGTTTACAACACCTTTACAACCGTTTTTTATAATCGTCATTATATTACAGTGATGGCCAATGTGATCCAGCTGAAATGTTAATAATTTAGTATTATAAATCATACACAGATGTCATTAATAATTATTATATTTATATTAAATCCTTTTTAATCATGTCATTTATACTACTTCAACTTTAATTGGTAGTTAAGTTATATAACTTTATTATTGAACCAAGCTATTCAATTATTATAGGTTAAGTTGTATAGATATTTACATTTCAAATTAATGTTCACATTTATACTTCTTAAGGCTATAGCCTTAAGACTATGCATCTGAAAAAATGACAGTAGGGACCTCTGGCACATAATCTTAACGTTATAGTCTTAATAAGTATTATTTTATGTAAGGAGTATGCGCTTTATAAGTATAATTATTACAACTTTATGTTCACATTTATGTAAACTGTAATAGATAAGTTTAATGTATCTGAAATTGTTGATTAAAATAAGAAAAATGTCACTAGTTTTTTTTTAAAGATACTTGGCCCATAAGCAGTAGATAAGACAACTCAGAAGCAAGATGGATTTATTTCAAAACGAATAGTTCTTTCACATATCTGATATAATTGATTATTCTGAGCCTGTAGAATTTTATATACACAGAAATGTTAAGAAATATTATTATTTCAACATATTAATTATGCAAATACCATAAATGCCCTAGTAATTATTTATAGTTCAATCCAGACTTTTTAAAATTTTGAACTTATTAGAATCTTTACATGCACATGCATACTAATTTATACAATCTTGACATTCACATATTTTATTGTATCATTTTTTTAAAATCCATCTTAATGTATGCTCACATATATATTTGGTCTTACAATAACATCTTTCAAAACAAAAATGTCCAATGGTTTCATAACCATTTAAAAAGCCAAGTTGTTTTGTAGATCAATGAAATCTATGTTTTGTAATCTGTTTTCATCAACTTTATAGTCTTTTTAAAATGGATAAACATTAAGTTAATCTATAATTAATTTTAAGATATTTTATAGAGTTATGAGTACGACTACCAATTAGTCAAAAGCATGCTCAACTAATGCTTTAGAAAAACAAGTTCTATTTTTTTTTCTATCCACTGCTAATATCTATTGTAAACTATTTACTACATATAACTTAGATGTAATAATTTTTGAATTTAAATGCACTTTCTATTTACTAATCAACTTTGTCTCTTTTCTCTGTTTTTTTATTTATTTATTGGTGAAATCATGCTACTAAAAATACATTAACTCCAATAATACATTTAAACTATTTATTAACACATATATTTAGGTATTTACATAAAATATATTAATATTTTCTGATTGCTAAAAACTTCTTTGACTGAGTTTGGTCATCAGATTCTTGCGCTCACACAAGAATAGCTCTATGGAAATCTGTTAGGTCTGTATTGATTATGTTGCTACTTCCAACATTGAGGTTTGTTGCTGTTATTGGTGATCTCTGGTCAATGTTGTGGTGTCTCTTTCTACTTCTTTGTGATATTTTAAGTCAAACGAAGCACGTATTTATAACTATCTATGATTTATGAGTATACTTGTGTATCCATGTACATGTAGGTCCTATGCTTGTGTACATCACTTGAGTTTCTTCTGCAGTTTTTGTTTTCCAATCTGCTTTGTAAACCTACTTTTGTTGCTATTTCAACATCAATCCTATAGGATTGACCATCTTTTTCTTATCTTGTAGACTTTTGAGATTGAAATGTTCATGTGCTAATAATTGCTGCTATATGGTTTTTGTGTTATTTTGCTTATACTTCATATTGACTATACCAAGATGTATCGATATGTGCCTGATCTATTCCCTTAGCTTTCCATTAGGTTAACTTCTGGTGCTTATATGTAGTCCTGTGTACTTCTATCTATGGTTTTATTGATTCACGATATCTATTCCAAATAATGATTACCTGGTATTTATAGTTTTTTAGTGGATTTATCTAACATTCTGCTCTCAATGAAAATGATTCTTTGGTGAGATTATTATTTCTATCTTTTACTATGCCTTTTGTTACTAAAACTACATTTCAAATAATCAAAACTTTTAATGAACATTTCTGTGTAATTAGTTTTTAATCATTTTCATCCTTTGTTAATATATTCTTTAAAATTTTTATATGCATATATATGTTTATCTTTGTTTACATAAAACCTATCTATATTATAATTCTCAAACCATCAGACTGAAATTCAAAAATATCTTAATACTTTAAATCCAAAAGATCTAATAGCAGTTTAGTAATTCTATAATTTGGTGTTCTTAGTTTTTAAAACAACTGTAAGCATCTTTATTTGCCAGGGACACCAAAATATGTAGTTACTGATATCAAATCTATATAACGATGCAAGCAAATTGTCTTATACCCAAAACATCAAGATATTTTTGAAATTTTCAAGTTGATATCTTGATATTTAAAAAAAAAAGAAGTAAAAGATAATTGCTAGGTGAAAAGGCATTAGATCCAAAATATCTTGATGTATTAAATCCAAGCCCAAGTTTTTTACTGATAAAAATCAAAAACCAGTTTGAGATATAAATAGTGTAGCACTGGGTAAAAATTCAATAAGTGCTCTCACATATCACTTACTGAATATTACTAAAGCTTATAATAATCAATGATAGTAGTGAAGTATAAAAAATAACTCTTCTGCAAATAAAAATATTGTTGTATTTTTAAAATGCTATATATATTTTGATTAGCATACTTTTATGCATATTTCAATTACCAAATTTTTTTTTTAATGGTGTTTTTTTCCAATTTTCCTCAGTTGAGAATTAAACCAGACCATTTGTCTAATCATATATTTTAGCAACGTGCCAATTGTATTTTTATAAGGAGCATTTATTCACTAATTATTCTTTTTTTTTTTTTTTCATATGTCATAGCATCGGCCAGGACGCGAACCCACAACCATCTGCAACCAACTACTTGCTTGCAAGTCGGGTGCGATGACCTCTCGGCTAACAATGCTTGACTAATTATTCTTAAATAATATAATAGCGCTTTTAACACAATCTAATGCCACTTTTTATTTAAAAGAAATATGTTATTGACAAATGAATGCGTGGGCCACATATTTCATGTACGCATGTGTTTGTTAATATCACAGTTCTATTTACATTTAGGTGTATTTTACCTGCCACCTTTTGGATTATTCAAACAGCTGTTACAGAGATGCTGAAAACAGAAATCGCAAAGCATTGATACTAACGATAAGCAATAGACCTTTTACTCAAAATTTTTTTTTCACTTTAATATATATATACACACAGGCATGTGGGCTAAGGCTTCTCTTAAAGGCATATGTACATAAAAATAATAGGAAATAATATTTGGGTCATGATATTTGAACAAGATCTATAGGGAAATGGTATGTACACTGTATATGAAAATTAACATAAAAAAGTATGCACAGAATTATACATTAGAATTATAATGCAAAATGTTTATGAAAGTTGTAGTTACCAATCTATGATAAGTATGATTTGCGCGAAAGATCCATAGACACACAAAGCTGACTTGTTAAAATATATATCAAAACAATAATGTGAGTATGGCTGAATGCTTTCAAGGGACACAGCCCTCATAGTCATAGCCATATTATAACTAACAAAACTAGTAATGCAAATTTATGCAAATGAGTTTATGTATTCCATTGACTATGAGGGCTGTGTCCCTTGAAAGCACTTAGCCACACTCGCATTGTTTTGATATATAAAGAATTTTAAAAAGTCAGCTTTGTATGTCTATGCGTCTTTAGCGCAAATCATACTTATATAACATTTAACCGTAAAGTGTAAACAGCCCGCTTATTTCAATCTCTGATAAATGACATATTATCAGGTAGTGCATTGCAGTGATATTGATTTTGTTCAGATTATCTTTATCAATGATTGTATATTATATGAGATATCTTTTAAAGTTAGTGAGTAAATATTGTATTTGTTTAGACTGTCAATTTTACTTGCTTCCATGTTGTTTATTTCTTCTATTCACCTATACTGATGAGTTACACAAAAACTTGTTGATATTCTAACCATCTTATCTACTATTATAAGCTTATTTATCTTTTGAATAAAAACAATTGTTTATGGCATTGCAATAATATGCATAAGTTGATGTTCTATAAATACATACAACTGAAAATGTGATCTTTAGATGTAAAAAGTTTGGGGTCATTTTATTAAACAATATATAATATTTATAAAATAAAGTGACTAATTCAGAACTAAAAAAAATCACTATAAAATAACTTGAAAAAAGTAAATAATATGTACACGTGCAAATTAAGATGGAAAAAATTCTTTCATTGTAATGTCTGTCACTTGTAATAATTATATAGACATAAATTATTCTTTTGTTAAAACAGGAAAAACTCACTTATGGCCATCGTCAGTGAGGAGCCTTGGATCTGAGAGCACTGCATCTAGATCTCAGGATCTAATGCAACCCTCCAGCAACCACCTTTTATCTCCATCTAACTACAAAACTATGAGTCTTGTATAAGCCAGAAACTAGTCTGGGGATATTGGATGAGTAGGCACTAGATGGGGATTTTATGCACAAACCTTCTGGCATCCATTGATTACTCCTAGCTTGCTGTGTGTGGCAATATATAGAGTGAGTTTTGCCTGTTTTAACAACAGTTATACACAAGCATAAGAGGAGGAGGTCATGTGATGTTTATTGGCTTAAAATTATTCTTACAAAAAATAAAATATTTATTCATCAATAAATATTTTCAATAATTGTAATGTGAATGGATGTTTTCAGTTTAGACATTTTCTACTATTTATTTAATAATCAAGGGATATTTTTCTCTATGGTAATTAAATTATTTTAAATATCTTATTAAACAATTTCCAGCTTTAAAATCAAAATCCCTGATGAAGGTTTTGAGCCAGAAACTGATCTGATGATATGGATATATAAACGCTGACATCAAATGATCATTGATTAAATAAGTTTATAATGGAAGACTCTGGAACATGGGACTTATAATAGACAGCTCTAGAGCAAGATGAAGAAAATTGCATATGAATGAGCATAAAATCATGAGATGTTGGTTTTACATAAATAAGTTATGCTCTCAATATAAACATCTTCAAATTTATTTTAGCAATATGACAATTGGGATAAAGCAGATCATTTTTTAACTTCATTGTACTTATTTGTAATTTCAAACAGGCATAACATTAGCAAAAAAAATTATTTTTCTTGTTTATTTTTTTCCATTTTCTTGCAATTCCACTCTATAAAAAATAAGGATATGTATGTCCACTTGAACTCAAAAAAATTCATTGTATTTTTTTAATGTATGACCCCAAAGAAAAGACTTTAACTTTCTCACCTCATCAACAGAAATAATTTGAGGGCCTAAATGCTGCTATATTCCAAACAAAATAGAAGAAACTCATTACGTTAAATTGTTTAAAATTATTTATTTTGGAATAAATAAATAAGACTCATGTAACATTTTGATAAATTAGAATTTTAAGAAAGAGAACTTCTAAGGCTTCTAATTTTTTATGTGAACAAAGATGATACTTTTACAAGTTATTCCAGAGATAATCTGTATTTTATATTTTGCCATAAATGAATATGGCTTATGTATAACTTGAATAAAGGTTATCTTGGCATTACACATTTCTTAAGAAAGATTTTAAGTTATTTAATTTTTTTTGATTTTCCAGTGAAGTCATTTTTATAAATAAAATATTTATTCAAAGAAAATGCATACAAATTATATGAACAGTTTAAGGTTTTTTTTAAAGATAAAATAATCTGCATAAATGCAGATACATTAGCAAGTTGATCATAAAATCCTCATCATATTCTGTTTGGAATACTTACATTTTAAGCTGAATTAATAATTGTGGCAAGAAAAACATAAAATTTATTTCTAAATTCACCTTTAATTTGAAAATTTTCTTTAATTTGTGTAGTAAATTATTTAATAATTTTCTTTCCAATCCACAGACTCAGTTCAACCAATTATTTATTAAAAATCCCATTGAAAATATTTTTCTGTTTCATAATAAGCAACTGACACATATCAGATTTTAAAATAATCTTCATAAGACAGTTTTAATTTTAATACTCCTCATTGCGTAAGGGTATTGGCAGAACATCCTTCCCTCCATGAATAATAAAAAGAAGATACATGTCATTGCTATTCATAGAGAACTATAAATTCTTTCATTATTCATACTTAGCAGGTCTTAATAATTTAATCTTATTTCAACATAATTTTTATAAAACTTAAAATATAAAATGAAAATAAATAATTATGGTTTTGTAATCAATCATTCCAGATAATATAGGGCTCAGCATCCATAAGTATTGTGATATCCAGTGGTGAAGGCTACTTCATATTTTTTTATTTTAAGGTCAGGTCATCTACATTTGTATCAATAAGGATAAACCTGGGACTTTTATATATCAACTCATAGTTAGGTTACCCAGTTTGTGAACAATACTGAATGTACAGATAAGTTTGTTATAGGACTCTTATGTGAAAAAAATAATTTTAAACTTGCTTGTCATCTGAAAACATTTCTAAGATTGACCTGGCTGGTTTGAATACCATAGCAGTAGGATGTGCTAAACTCAAGCCATGAGTTTCTTTGCAGTACATAAACTTAATTGTAGTGTTTTTCATAAATCATACATACATACATTTAGTTGCCTTTATAATGATAACCTTAAAAAATAGATTTAAAAAATTTAGTGGTATAAATTTAATTCAGGAGGCCCAAAGCAGTTTATTAAATGGTAAAAAAAATAGTACCTTATTTGAGTACAATCATGGTCTTATACAATCATTAAGGCTTAATGTAAAAAGTTGAGTATAAAATATACCAAACAATATACAGATCTATGCTTGGATTGATTATAAGCCAATGACTTCTTGGATTAAATTGTGTTACATTTGTCTATTTTCATAAGTAGACTTTTATAAAAACATTGTAGAAAATTACTTTATAGCTAACTATTTCCATATTGAATTGCCTTTTCAATCACATAGTATGTAATTTGTATTTTATATCTTACCATTTTGTATATTTTGATTGTTCTAGCAATTTATGTGAGATATTTAGTTAAAATTTATATTAAAATTAATTGGTATTTGAAATCTTATTCTATCCAGGTGTTTTAAATTTCTTCTGCATTTCAACTAATGCATGATAATAGCCAGGAAAATAAATCTAATATAGAATTGAAGAATTTATTTGGGTTGACTATTAGATTAAACCGTTTTTTGTTTAATAATAATAATAATAATATATATATGCACACATTCTTTGTGAATATATATAAATTGAAGCATTATGCTTTATGCTTCAAACAGAAATATATGTGTGATAATTTGAGCAGTTTAAGAATAAAAACTACTACTATTATTAATAATAAAAGTAGTCATAAGGGTAGTGGTTTTAGAAGGAAAAACTATAGTACAATAACCTATAATTCATTAACATTTTAATTCTTTTATATTACAAAAAAAAAACAACAACAGATCTTTATTCATTAAAAACTTTTATTTTATATCCATATAAATAATTACAATGAACGTTAAAAATAAAAGTAGAAATATATGTATATATGCATTTCTCTGAACAAAGCAGGGAAATTAGATTTTATTGTTTAAAGATGTCAAAAGCAAATTAATGTTAAAATCATTATCATATATAAGTTTTGATAGTCAGTATAAAAATAGGAGGCTACACATTTTTTTTATAGCTGATATTTTATTTGGTATAATTTATATGTGATTCTCTGTGTAGTTTGATGTAGGAATGGACTAGTAGATTCTGGAGAGCAAGGTTCATAGAACTTGATCCAGCTCTGCTATTTTAATGTTTGACCTCCTTATGAATTATTGTATTAAACCATTCTTTATTTTGACATGATCTACAATAATAGCTAATAACTAATGAATAACTCCTCAAAAAATTTAATATTAAATTTTTAAATCTTTATTTGTAAAATTTATTGATCGATCAATTAGGTTTAAAAAGTATATCAGAGGAAAGAAAAAAGAATAACAAAATTATATTTTATGCCAACTATCATGCATTACTAAAAGCCCAGTCTTTGATCATCTGTTGTAAAGATAAGCCAACATCTTCAAGATATAAATTATCTACATTATAGAATAACAAAAGTTTATTAATCTTTATCATATAAGAAAAAAAATTTCTACAAATTATTTACATTGTTTCATTACTAATATGCATTATTTATTGCGATTAGGAATATGATTTTACTAATATAAATAAACAATAATAATCATATTCTTCTATGCATTTTATACAATGCACATTTTCAAAAATAGCTGACAGTTTCAACTGTCCAACAACCTATAATATATGCAATATATACACATTAAACATACAAAAAAAAATTAATAACAAAACTACAAAAAATTGAATTTAAATAATTTAATTCGATATGATTTTTTATATTAATATCAAATTACATGTGATTAAACATTAAATTTTAATTGTATTTAATTTTACAAATAACTATGTTGAAATACTTCTAATACAACCTGTATCTTTTAAATTTATGCATTATGTTAAATATTTTTTTTAAAAAAATAATACAGTATTTTAAAAATATATCTTTAAGCTTGGTTATTTACATAGAATAAATTATAGGTACTGTGGTATTAGATCTGCGACATGAAAGATTATAATCGTTTAATCTTTAAATTAATTAGGTTATTAAATCAAAAACGTATTTTAAAATCTACATTAAAAAAAACAAACAATTTAACAAAAAAAAAAAAATACGAAAAGCATTAATGTGAAGAATAGTTAAAATGCGTGTTTAAATCAAATTGAGTGTGTGTTTGCACGTGCGTATTCTACATAATCTATTTTAATACATTGTACAGGACTTACACCTGCACTTATATATGTAATATATGCGGGATTCAAACTCAGACTTTCACACGACCTACAACTCTCAGTTCCATCTTACATTGCTGACTCACCTGATCACACACATGTTAAAAAGATAAATAATCACCAATAAAAGTATTTCGTGCTAAACCAGCACTCATCAGTTTGTTCAGATTACCATCTCTACACATATATACAATTACTACTCAGCTTTATATTAAGATAACTAATCTTCATATTTTAATGGGTGCTGGTTTGGCACGAAATACGAATATTGGTGATTATTTATCTTTTCAATATGTGTATGATCAGGTGAATCAGCAATATAAGATGGCAGAGTTTTAGGTTGTGTGAAAGTCTGAGTTCGAATCCCGCATATATAAATGCAGTTGTAAGCCTGTACAATGTATTAAAATAGATTATGTAGAATCCGCACATGCAAACACACACTCAATTTGATTTAAACACGCATTTTAACTATTCTTCACATTAATGTTTTTTTTTTTTGTTAAATTGTTTTTTTTTTTTAAATGTAGATTTTAAAATATGTTTTTGATTTAATAACCTAATTAATTTAATGATAAAACAATATATTAATTCTATAACCCTTAAATTATTTTTTTCTACCCTCCTTTCAAATGAAAAAACTATTACTCTTTCTATATTTATTTTATGCAAACATATCTGTAATCTTTTTTAAAAAAACAACAACAATACAATGGAAAATCTATTGTTAAATAATGCCTAATATTTATTTTTTGTATTTCTATTATCTTTTTTTTTATCTTATATTTAATATCCCTCTCCCCCAATTTATATTTTATTAATCAATATTTTATCAAATTAATAACCATTCATATATATAAAATATAATAATTATTAAATTATCAGTTTTGCATGCAAATCCTTATTTTTATTAGATCTAAGTTTTCTAATTATCAGGGCTTCTTTAATCTTCCATTTTGTCCTATTATTAGCATAATACAGCACCTTTATAACTTCATCTTCAAATTTATAATTTTTCTTTAGTATATATAAAAATACATTTTTATCTAATTTTATTATTTTGCATTTGTTTTCATTGAATTGTTTGTTCTTCCAACATATTATTTATACAGTTTTAAGGATATTATTTTTTCATTTTATTTCATAAACTCCATTATTATAATTTATGTATTTGTTAAAAAAAAAGTCATGTCACATGACCTAATTTAATAAGCTTGTATTTATAAATGTTATATATATTTTCCTTTCTATTTTAGTATTCATTTTTATATCTTTTTAAAATTTTCATAAGAAAATTATTTTAAAATTTTTTTATTTTTAATTTTGTTTTCCATATTCTTCTTTGTAAAAACAATTTTTAACTCTATGTATTCTAAAATATATACTATTCATTATATATTTTATGTTAAAAAATTAGTTTGCATTATTTTTATAATTATGTTTTTTTGTATATTGTTGTTTCTATATCAATTCATCCATTTAAAATTTTTTTATTAATTAAAATAAGCTAGTTTATTTTTTTGTTCATTTTCTTAATGTTTAAATCCAGAAGAAACTTATCTATGAACATTTTAAAGAATAAAGGAAAATATATTAAAATTTTAATCTTCTACAAAGATGTTTACATACACTCATTCACAATATATGTTATCTACTAATACACCCATCACTGCATAAGTAGTTCTCTAATAAAAGCTATAAAATGATATCAAAGAAGGACAAAACAAATTTTATTAACATATAATAGACTAAAAGTAATTTACAAGTTTATTATATTTATTTATAATTATAAACACAATTGTTTTTTTTATATAAATTGCATAAAATACAAAAACATTTTAAAAATATTATTTTATGATTATACTCATTAATCTAAACTTAAATATTAGATTAATAAGTTTAGTTTATTTAATTTATTATTATTATGTTGACATTAAAATTATATAAATTAAACAGATTTCCCCCCCTTTATTTTGAACATTTTATAGCTGCAATATACCTTTATTAATAAAAAATGAAGCCGAAACTATGTAAAAATCAATATAAAGAAAGATTAAATATTTCATAATAAGAAATTTCAAATATTAAGTTACAATTTTAATATTTTACATATATAAGATTAGTGGAATTTTTAAATATTATTTTTAGGATATGGCAAAAAAAAACTCTAGTGTGTAAACCCTTTATCAAAGTTAAAATAATACTAAAATTATTACTATGGTGTGAGTGCATCCTTTTTATAAAAGTTTAATAAAATAATTTAATGATGCTTAAACTTACATGTATAAAGCAATAAAAGTTTTATAGAAAGTTGAGTAATAAATTATTCAGTAATATATAGCATATATGTGCTGAATACTAGAAATAATTTCATGAATACATATATTTTACATTCCTTTAATTGAGTATAGTATGGACATATGAAACATTCTTATTTGTTATATTATGGTACCAGTAGGCTGCTGCAATAGTATATGTGAAGTTTACTACTAGCTCTGCTATCTTTAATAATGAAAACAAATAAGATATCCTGAAAGTTTGTGATGATGGCGTTTTCATTGATTTATATATTGGATTATTTCCATCATCTAATATGAGTATTGAATGTCTTTAGAAAAATTTAATTTTATTTACATATTCCAAATAGATACAACTATATATATTATGTCTACAACCTACATGCTATATGGGATTTATATTCAATTATTGAAATATAAATTTCACATTATTAAATCACCTTTGAATTAAGTTCATGAGTTAGACATATTTCTCAATAAAAGAATCATGTGATTCATTTCAATATTCATATATATAAAGCTTCATTAAGTATTAAACTTAAAGAATTTATTATTAAATGGCTTATGCTTGTTTATACGTTCACAATAGTTTATTACTGTATGAAGCTTTATAAATCATGCTTTCCTTTTTAAAATTTGCCTGCATCATAATCAATCAACATCCAAGAATGTTTAATGAATGAATACAATAAGATTTTTATAATAATGTTGCAATTCATTGTACATATAATCAAAGTCTATACACACAATTACTTTGATATAGCTCAGATAAAATAATATTCAAGACCAAACATATTTTAATTTTTTAATACATGTTATAACGTTAATAACTAATATTACAAAAATAATATTCTTAATTTTGATTTCAAAAATTTAAGTTAGCTTAATGGATATTAATTCCCTTATTGGTGGAAAAAAATAATTTATGTGCATCATTTGTAAGGTTCATTTAAGGATTAAAATATGTAAACAAAACTTAAGATGTAAATTTTAATATTTGTAATTAAATAGAAAATTTTACGGTATTTGGATAATTTATTTTATTCATTGTTACTTTTGTTAAGTGTTTAATTGTTATTTCAAACAGCATACTTTACTAAATCAACAAAGTTTTTATGTATTTATTAATTAATTAGAGAAAAGAAAAGAAGCCTATAAAATAAACAAAATAGTTAATAGAAATAAATACAATAAAGATAAAAATTATAATTTTTTTTATCTGAAAACAAAAGTATGTTTATTTATGACATACCATTTTATTAGTATGTCCACATGATAGATGTTTTAACAATATAACATGCATGAAATTTTATGTTAATATAGATGTTAAGGAATATATCAACAGATTTATGATAAAATTCCAAACTTTGCTTGGAAACACTCAGCAATTTTAGGTTCTATCTTTGCAAATGTGAAAGGGTATATAAGGACAATCTTACAATTATATTTCTTTGTAAAATGTAATCACTTATTGGAATCAATTTTTCATTATTGAGTAATCCTATTATGATAAAATGTCTTGAAATAGTATCATATGTCCATTCACATCCATGCGCCATTTCATTGACAGCCATAGTTACCAAATTACCATTTCAGTATTGAAGCAATACTTTATTTTAGATATAATTTTTTTTATCTACTGATTATATTGAAACCCGTATTAACTTTTGCTCTTCTAATAAGCTTTCGTAAGGAGGGTCTATATATTTTTTTAAAATCTTTATTGTCTATTTTTTATTCTTCTTTATTCTTGGTGTTTTATTACTTAGTATTTATGCTATTTATATTAACATTAGAAATTAATATTATGATAGAAAAGATATTTAAATACTATTTTCTTAAAAATTCTTTTTATTTGATTTATTATTTTATTGATATTACATTTTTTCACTCACTATGATAATCCCATAATTTTATTACATAGTCTCAATTTTTTCCAAATCTTATGTATTCTGACAAATCTCTAATTTACTTATATCATCATATTATAATATATATCTTTTTTCCATCTTTTGTAAGTTTTTTTTTTTTTTTTCATGTGTCATAGCACCGGCCAGGACATGAACCCACAACTGTCTGCAACCAACTTCTTGCTTGCAAGGTGGCCGCGATGACCTCTCGGCTAATAGCGCTTGTCTATTTTTAAAATAATGTACTTTTATTCTTACCATATCTTCAAATTAATTATCATTATTGTGTTTATCATATTAGTATTTTTTACTATAGAATATATAATAGATGAAATACACAGGCTTATTGTGAAGAGTGGTGGGTCATGTGAAAGTCTGTGCTCATACCCTGTCTATTACATATAGAATATATCTTTAATTTGAGTAATAACCTGCAATGATAGACGATATTTTATATTTGATTTGCTCATAGTTGATATAGACAAATTACATCTGGCTAGTTATATTTTCTAGAATGAATTCTCTGATGATGATTTTTCTAAGTGAAACTGTAGAGAGAAAAATAAATATGAAGCATTAATAAGATTATGTGAAGGGACTTTTATTATATTTCCAGTCACCCCCTTAATAAAAGATAATAAGCTATTTTACTAAGTTTTGAACCTAGCTCATCATATAAAATGAATTTTTTATTAATGATTTCAAGTTAAAGACACTTAAAATAGTTATTTTACTTTTTCTTGAGAATAGTTTAATATTGTGTTATGATAAAATATATTTCCACTTCTAGAGATATTTCCCTTTTATAATGTATATATATATATATACTAAAAAAAAAGTAAATAAAAGTTTAGGGAAATATCTCTAGAAGTGTATATATATATATATACTAAAAAAAAAGTAAATAAAAGTTTAGGCACCAGATCTACATTTAATCACTACAAAACTACATTAGCATTCAGATCATTAATAATAAGTAATTGAGTCTGTTTGTAGAATACAGATATCAGAATAATTAAATTTATCAACACACGGAAAATAAAGTGGTCAACATAAAACAACTAATTATTTTATTAACATTATATATAAAATATAAATTAGAACTCGATATAACAATACACACTGTAACAATATGGAAGGGCTGACATAGGGTGATGGGAAATAATTATCATTATCCTATGATCAATAAAATGAATAGTGAATAAGAGCAGAGAATCGGCACTGGAATATGTAATTATAATAATAATGTTATATCACAACATCAAACAAAAATAATCAACAGTCATTCCTTGTGACTGGATCTAAAAAAAATTCTATATCAAAAGGATAGGCTGCTTATCTAACCAATGCCTCATTTAGGGCATGATATGACAATTATCTGCATACACACACACTTAAGTGTTAACATATTAATCATAATAAGAAACATTCTGAGATTTTGATACATGCTGATCATCGTCAATGCTCTGGCTGTATGATACGAAGAATGTGCAGGCCCACTATAAATTAATTTCTAATCTGTAAAAATAAAATGCAGTGAATGGACTTTAAAGGTAATCTTGAATGCCCATCCAGAAAAATTTCTGGACATCCAAACCCAAACATATATTCTTACATACATATAAATTAACTGTTATTGCTCTAGAGCTAGCTCACAATCACAAGAACTCTAGGAACTGTGAACAAGAGAAAGTATAAATGCATCAGTTTAATCTATTTTAATTTAAATATTTTTACTAGGATAATTTACAAATCCTTCAAAATCTAGTTATTATGAAATCAAGTCACACACACTGCCAATCCATAGACAATATCTGGAAGACTAAAAACATTGACATTCCTTGTGATTGGATCTAAAAGAAATTCTATAACAAAAGGATAGGCTACTTATCTAACCAATGCCACATTTAGGGCATGATATAAGACAATTATCTGCACACACACACTTAAGTATTAAGATATTAATCATAAGAAACATTCTGGGATTTTGATACATGTTGATCATCATCAATGCTCTGACTGTATGATACGAAGAATGTGCAGGCCCACAATAAATTAATTTCTAATCTGTAAAAATAAAATGCAGTGAATGGACTTTAAAGGTAATCTTGAATGCCCATCCAGAAAAATTTCTGGATATCCAAACCCAAACATATATTCTTACATACATATAAATTGACTGTTATTGCTCTAGAGCTAGCTCACAACAAGAACTCCAGGAACTGTGAACAAGAGAAAGTATAAATGCATCAGTTTAATCTACATTAATTTAAATATTTTTACTAGAATAATTTACAAATCCTTCAAAATCTGTTATTATGAAATCAAGTCACACACACTCCCAATCTATAGAAGATATCTGGAAGACTAAAAACATTGACATTATAACTTTTTTAAACAATTATTTAATGAAATTATCTAATAAATAATTAAGAAAATTGAAAAAAGATATAATACTAAATCTATTTTATATAAAAAAATTACATAGCAAAAACAGCTGATTTTATTATACTACATTAACCTTTATTGTCTGGTTTAGTTTCCCCTTTTAATAATTAATATAAAAACAATATCTCACAAATAAGAGATAATAAAATTTTAAATTAGATAAAACCCTATTTTCCTTTTCTTATAAAAATGGAAAAAATCCTATAAAATTACACCTGGAAAGAAAATCAGATAAAAAATTATTTCAAGAAAAAAATTATTCTATATTATTAATTATTATTTATAAATGTAGATGTGCATACTACCATGATTTTTTTCTTTTAATCCTTTTGTGATTATTTTTCTTGTAGCTTTCATTGGTAAGTTAAACAATTTTATTTTTTCTACAAGTTCTCTTATCAACTTTTCCTTTTGTAGATTCAAATTTCCATTATGATGATAATTTCTCTATTAGAACAGATTTCCAGGGTAATGTATGCTGTTATATTTGTCCATTTTTACAATATAATAATTTTCAGGTTAGTTAGACTGAATTTATCTACTTTCCAATAATTTTAGATCAGAATCATAGGCTGGAACAGTCATGCTTTTAGATGAAAAACCAAGGACTGTTGCAGATTTATCTAGGGATATTCTCCTTCATTTTTTTTAGTGAACAGGTTAATGGTGAGGTTTGGTGATGCTCAGCTTTCTGATAAAATTTAGTACATGGTTTTCTTCAATTCCATTTAATAAAACTATTAATAAGATTAGTCTTATTTCAGACTACAAAATTATTTCACACTGTGCTCTTCACAGCTGGACTGCTATTACTGGTCTCTTCAACAGTTGCATCAAAAATGATGCTATTCCCCAAGACACTGAGGTCTATTGCTTTAACCTGCCTCCCTTTTTATGGAACAATCCTGTATTCATACAATTGTATATTATATCAAATATGACATTAAACCCTGACCAATTAAGTTTATTTTAACAAGAAGATTATTTCCATCTTTTTTCTTTTAATTACAAAAATTTAATCATAATTATTAAAAATCTTAATTTTGTTTTAATAATCAAAAACAGTATAATTCTTTAATTACACTTTATTTTGAACAACACTGCCTTTTGTTTTAGAGAGATAAGAAAAAAAAACTTTAATTAATTAAAACAGATTTCTTAAAAATTTTAAAATATTTTTCTTTCTTTTAACATTCTTATAAACAGTACATAAAATTTTACTTATTTCTCTCTCATTATTAATTTTAAAAAGTTAAAACTAATCAAGAATTACTAAAAAGAGAGAGAAAATATTTTATTACTTTAAAAACAAAATTAAAACTAGGTCAAATTAGTGAAAAGAGAATTTTTCTTTTATAACTTTTCTCTCTTTTACTATTAATCTTAATAAACTAACTGTTCACATTATTATTATTTACAATATGTTTGGAATTCTTTTATTATCATTTAAAGAATGAAAATCTTTAAATAAGTTAATACTTGTTATATTAAAAAAAACATGAGAAAAATATTATTTTCTCATTCTAAATTTACTGGTCTTAATAAGCTTGTAATATCTGACATGACCAGAATTGACCTCTGTCTACAACATATTCAATCATTTATATGAGCAGAACATTAAATATATTTATCAATTTACTGGAATTTCTACAAAATTTTTTGTTCAATTTACATGTGATGCCTTAAGTAAAGAAAATTAATAAGATGTGATGATAAAATATTTCCTAGATATGTATTATATAAAGAAAATATATTACTATTTTAATGTTTATTCCAAAATCTATATCTTCAAGACAAAAAAATGTTCTAAGGAGTTTTATTTTATTAACGACTGGATGTGTGAAATATCTGTGCTTTTATGTGTTAGTGCAAAGTATATGTGTATGATAATCATGAATAGTTAAAGTAGCATAAAGACTTTCATCTTATCATAATATGTACTGGATCAAAATTATCAATCAAGCATAAAAAATTCATTCTTATCAAATAGTCATAGGATTTTAAAGAATTGTCTTCCTTAAATATAAAAAGTATATGACATAATAAAATCTCAACATCAAGTATATTTAAATAGTTCAAATATATCATTTCAAAATATAGAAGCACAGTAATAATATTACATTCAAACAATCTTGAAGAATAAGTGTTAGTGACATAACATCTTTGTCATAATGTGACCATATATATGCTAGAAGATGTGGATTTTCTTCATCATAAGTAATAAAAATAAGAAGCACTTCTATCTCAAAAGCGTGGATCTTTGCAACTGAAACTGCTGAATAAAGTTACACTTTGTCAAATTTCATTATCAAATAAAGACAAAAAATATTATATATATATATGTGATATTTCCAGAGATTTTTAGTAACCACCATATAGTCCAAATTAAATGTTAACTTTCGTACCTTTATTTAGTTTAAAGATTTTTTAATAATAATACATTTTAACAAAAGACATCTTTGAATTAAAAGTTTATTATCAAATATTTTTTCAAAAACATTCATATACCCATTAAAATATTTTTCTATTAATTAGACTACATTTTTTCTCAGAAGCTTGCTAAAAAATAAATAAATCACAAAATATTTATAAAATGAAGGCATCTAAAATATACAATAAATAATTTATTACCCTTTTTCTTTTTTTCTTGACATTCTACTTTGTTATTAAAAAAAAAAGTTTATACAAAAGAGCTCATAATAATAATTGATATAGTTGCTAGATAAAATTTATCAAAAGCAGCTCTGTGGAGATTTTACAAGGAGATGAATGATTTAATAGGTTTGAATCACTTTTGTTGGTGGAGAAAAAGGATTAAACATGGCATAAAAATCTCTGTAGAACTTTGACTTCTTTAAAAAATGACAAAAAGAATTTCACATACAAAAACAGATCAAGGGTTGTTAGCTGAGAGATCATTGCAGCTGCCTTGCAAGTAGTTGGTTGCAGGTTCGTGTCCTGGATGATGCTATGACATATGGAAAAAACCCAACAGATTAGTTGGAAGCTATAATTGTTTTATTAATGTCTACAAGTGCTGATTTTCCATTAATGATGATAAACTGGTGAACACAAAATACACATTAAAACATGGCAAAGTTAATAGTAAGAACAAACATTTTATATTTAGGAATTGCAAATATTACAGATGAATTAATTTTCAATTATCTTTTTAAAAAAAAGATCTTCAAAAATAGTTTATTAGACAATTTTATAAACTTTAGTCAAAAGTATGTCTTAATAGTTATTTATTAAATCACTAAATTCTTCAAAGAAATTTGTCAAATCTTATGACTTATAAGCTATTCATTGGTCTATTGACTTATCAAATATTAATTTTATTTGGAATTAGTTTATTTATATTATACAAACTAGCACAGGAACAAGTTATCAATTTAAGATGAAATTTGAGATAGCAGTAAAATAAAAATGTAAACCCCCAAAATAAAGTTTTTGCTTTCAGTGCAGAATTTCAAGATATCATAGGGTATGTTTTCCTTCTTCATGTCGTAGGCAATTTTATTTTTATAACTTTAGTTATTTAATGTTTGAACATAGAAGCACTACTAGAAACCCTTCTCCCCAGTAAGCTAATCTTTGGTTGGAATCATTTGATTTAAAATATCATGTGAAATAATCAGGAAGTTTTATTGTTTTGGCTGGATTTATTTAGATTCTTTATAAAAACTATATAAAAAGGAAATCGAAAAATTTTAATTAATTTTTAGTAACTTGAATTTTAATAATTCTCATAGTTATAGGGTTTAAAACAAAGGGTTTTCAAAGATAGACGAGATTAACTTCTCAATCAATAATTTAAATTTTTTTGCCCCAACATACAACTAAATCTTAGATTAAAAACTTTAAGCACACCATTCCCCACATATACTTATTTAAAATATTTACTTAAAGCTTAAAAAAATAATTCACATATATATTCTATTATTTATAGATATATATTTAAAACATATACGTTTCAGAGAACCATTTAACAACAAAATAAAACATTAACCCTTTAATGACTGACTAAAGCAATATAAAAATGTTTATAAATTTAGAACTATTTTCCTAGTAAAATTTTTTTTGCAACTACTCATTTATCCATACAATATATATATGTAATTCGGTCTCTGTCCACAATACCATTTAATGAAATTAATAAATTTTATTTTGTAGAATATTGGATTATGTGACAAAAAATAAATTACTATTTTAAGGTATTTGTACAAGACCATATTGGAAAAGAAAAAAAAAATTTTAAACAAAAAAAAGTGATACATTTTACTGCTAATTTATAATGTTAAGCTAAAATTAATTTTGCAACTTACTTTTCAATTGTATTTTTATTTATTTCAAAACGATTATTGTGTTTATGCATGTTTATAATAAACACAATTTTTGTAAAAATGCAATTCAATATTTACTAATTAAAACAAATACATATTTATGATATATACAACTGTTATGCCTTTGACTGATATCGTTGGGATATAGCATTTAGTTGACATGTAACAACTCATGTTAATGTAAAACACTTCTAGTACATTTCTAAATTTACCTACCATTTCCAGCTGAACAGCAAATGCTTGCCTCGTGAGTAGGTACAGTGACACTGTCAGTTGTTTTGTGACAGCTTGCTTCATATCAGATTTAGGTTCTAGCCACTTCCAGTTCTAATTGAAATAAAATACTAGTTTTCTACTTCACCTTTGATTAGTAAGTAATTTAGATTGCGCTTTATGCAAAAAAGTGAAGCTTGTCACAATCTTATTAAAAGTTATATGACTTAGCGCTTTCAGAGACCTTGTGTCTCCATAATACTTTTAAATGAAGTTTAGCTTTGGTATAAATAACGATGAAAACAGATCCATATTCTTCAAGCACCAAAAAAACGACAGGCCATGTGTTCGAACCCACTATGGCAAGGGCACTATGCATGGAACGTAATAGGAAACAAAAAATTAAAGAGGCGTGCTTTATTGCAAATGACAATTGTGCAATAAACCGGAAAGAATCGTGCTTTGCAATCTCCAAAAAATGGTTGTTATAAAATTTGCATAAAATTTTACATAAACCAAAGCTAAACTTCATTTAAAAGTAGGCTATGATTATGGAGACACAAGGTCTCTGAAAGTGCTAAGCCATATCACTTTTAATAAGATTGAGACAAGCTTCACTTTTTTGCGTAAAGAGCAATCTAAATTACTTCCAGTTCTAATGTGAACTGTTGTCTCCCTTTCTCAATTGGATTGACTACTTGTAGCCAGATCCCTTCAATAATGAAAACAATCAGATTCATTGAACATCATCTAATGGCTTGTTTCTCCTATTGGATATTATCTATTCATATATCTATTGTTCTGTGGCAATGAATGCTCAATCCAATCAAGACTAGACCATTAATTAAAAGTTAGATATAAGAATAATGAAATTCCTAAGATAATTGGAAGAATTATTTTTAAAAGAAACTATTTATTGGTTTCTGAATTTATCTGATTAATGATTATAGAACTTTATTTTTTTAAAAAATATTTATCTTAAGTTTTCTTTTTAAAAGTTCATCTAATAATAAATTTGTTAGAAATAAAAAAAGTTATGCAGTTCGAGTCTGAATAGTATTATTAATAACAATAAAATTGCAGTACTAATAAAACTGCTACTCAAGGAGAGATGAATGCAAAGCTTAGGAGCAACCAGTACTGTGGTCATCTGCAATGTTAATTGGCTATGAAATCCTTGTAGATGATTTGCTATCTATTCAACATACTTAAATAAAGAATACTTCTATCTATAGAATTTCATCTCAAGCATAATACATTTACCGAGAATTCAATCTTAAACATAATCACATGCTGTACTACCTAAAAACAATTGCTGTGATTCCGAGGAACTATCATTTTAAAAAGAATTCATGAAAGTAAGTAATAATCTATTAATATACTGCTAGAAAATTTTCAAGCAGTGAAGTTTTCGTTAAACTTTAAATATTAAAACACTGATTTTTTAAATGCAAAGCCTAGGTATTCTTAATATAGTTATATTTTAAATATGCAGTAAAATTGTTATAAAAAGGTTGGATACACCCCATCTGCATTTAAAAATTTTCATAAAATTCTAAATACAAATCAATATTTTTAATTTAATGAATGTGATTTTATTAAGTTTGTTATTTTGAAATCGAATTTTTTCTACATTACAGCTTTCATAGCTGCACTTATATATTAATACAGGGGTCCCCAACCTTTTTGCATTTAAGAGCACATTCTATAATATCGGCCAGGTGGCGGGCACCATTTCTTATTTTCTTCAACCAGATGGTGGGCACCATTTATTTTTTCAATGTAAATTTATAGTTGGATATTGTTAATAATACACATAATGTACAAAAAAATATTTATTTCAAAAATAAAATTTTAACATATAATTAACGTTTATATTTTTATACTGTAAAAGTATAGTATGCCCTACAATAATTTATAAGAAATTTTAAAAATTAGATTTATTTGTATCAGTTAAATAATTTTTTATCGTATTCGGATAGCGGCGGGCACAAGTAAAATGGTCTGCGGGTGCCATGGTGCCCACGGGCGAGGGTTGGGGACCCGTATTAATATATAGGGGATTTGAACTCAGACTTTCACATGACCTTCAACCATCCATGATATCTTATACTGCTGATACACTTGTTCACACATATGGTGAAAAGGTAAATAATCACCAATATACATATTTCATGCCAAACAAGCACTCGCCTGTTGGTCCAGATTATTATCTCCACACATACCAGTTGATCCAGATTATCATCTCCACACATATATACAATCAAAGCTCAGCTTATATTAAGATAGTCAATCTTCATACTTTAATGGACATGCTTTAAACCCTACTATTCTTCAGCCGTCCATTTAATTGAAAATCTGATGATGGAATGTTCAAAGCCCACCTAAGTGCCAACCTTCTCATTCTACCCATGTTAACCACAAGTCAATCTGAGCCCTCACATACAGGACATAATCCATTTACATACATATACAAGGGATGAGCAAACTTAAAGCACTTTATTTTAAAATATAAATTTTTTCTACAGTACAGGCTTTTTTCATACCTGCACTTATATACGCAATATATAGGGGTTCTACGACCATCAACCATCCATGCTATCTCATACTGTTGATCCACATATGTTGAAAAATAATCACCAATATACATATTTTGTGCAAAACCAGCACTCATCAGTTGATTCAGATTATCATCTCCACACATATATACACTCAAAGCTCAGCTTACATTAAGATAGTCAATTTTCATACTTTAATGTATAGGCTTCAAACCACTCCACCCCACAACTCTTCAGCCTTCCATTTTTATTGAAAATCTGATGATGGAAATGCTCAAAGCCCACCTTAGTGCCAACCTTCTCATCCTACCCATGTTAACCACTAACTAATGTGACCCCTCATGTACAGGACATAATCCATTTACATACATATACAAGGGATGGGCAGACCTTAAAGTACTTTATTTTGAAATATGAATTTGCAGAGGCTTTTTCATACCTGCACTTATATATATATAATTTATAGGGGTTTGAACTCAGACTTTTACATGACCCTCAATCATAAAATCACATCTTCATTGAACTGAACATATGAAACAAATGAATAGCCAATAGTTTTCATTGGGAAGATATACCTAACGATCAAATAAAATGAATAGCAATAATAGGTAGTGTTAAAAAGTATTTCAAAAAATAAACATCACTGAAGAAGTTAAAAGACAGAATCACACGATATCAAATAGATGTACTTATGGTTCACAAATTGATTTTTATAGTCATTGCAAAACTCTTATCTAATGTATTATTTTTGTATCTTTTTTTCTTTCTTTTGAAAATCGAATGTCACTCATTTGCATGGCTGCTGCTATTTCCACTTCTTTCTGAATCTTTAATTAATGACTTAATATATGACATTATACCACTAAACATCACATAATCACCATTTTTATGCTTTTTCATAACTGTTATTAAAACAGGCAAAATTCTCCATACAGTAGTGCCACTCAGTGCAGGCCAGAATAATCAATGGATGCCAGAAGGTTTGTGCATAAAATCTCTATCTATTGCCTACTCATCCAATATCCCCAGATTAGTTCTAGATGCAGTGCTCTCAGATCCAAGGCTCCTCACTGACGAAAGCTACAAGCTAGAAACTAAAACAGGCAAAACTCTCCATACAGTATTGCCACTCTGCAAGCCAGAGTAATCAATAAATGCCAGAAGGCTTGTGCATAAAATCCCCATCTAGTGCATACTCATCTAATATCCCCAGACTAGTTTCTGGCTTGTGGCCTTTGTCAGTGAGGAGCCTTGGATCTGAGAGCACTGCACCTAGATCTTAGGATCAAATGCAACCCTCCAGCAGCCATCTTTTATCTTTACTTAACTACAAAACTATGAAATAATTATCATGTGTTTATTGACTTAAGCTAGTAACTAGTTTGGGGGTATTGGATGAGTAGGGCCTAGATAGGGATTTTATGCACAAGCCTTCTGGCATCCATTGATTACTCTGGCTTGCAATGAGTGGCACTACTGTATGGATAGTTTTGCCTGTTTTTATATGATATTATCATAAAATTAATTAAAGCAATTCCTTTCTCCAAGCTTCTACTTATATAGGAAATAATGAAATTTTTTATGCCCATCTTTTTTCATATTATCACTTATTTTATAACTAATCTTGTTCTCCACATAAGTACAATTTTTCCTTCTATGCAGTTTCCATTCATTTATTACTATTATTACCACTATTTTTATTTATTAAATTTAATATCTAATTTCTTCACTTTTCTATATATATTTTCAGCATCAAATTTACATTTTCTTTTTACTCAATAAAAACAAACTATATAATCTACAAAGTTTAAGTTGGTTTTCTACATTAATTAGTTTTAAGTAGGTATTTCACATTCTATACAATATTTAGAAATCTTAAAAAAAAAAAAAAAAACTGTGACGAGATTTATCTAACTTGTTACCATTAAATTACTCTTAATCTCTCAATTAATATAGTTAACTCCTCTCCTCTGAATTACCGACAGGTAATATGTTACATGATCATCAAAACGTATAGAATTAAAGTTTTCTCATTGCATATGATGAAACAGCAAGTAACAAAAACCATTTTCTATATACAAAGAAAAATAATTAACAAAAAAAAAAATAAAAAAATGCAGTTATAAACAAGACACTACAATAATAAATCATGAGAATCACTTGGTTGGGTGTGTAGAATGAAGAAATAATTGAGAGATGTTTTATTATGAAACTCATACAAATAAATGGAAGAGGTAAATAAAAATATTTGAATTTCTATTTTTTCTTTTAATTTTATTCAGTCATTGACACTATGTGCAATGAGCCAGTGATTTAAGCAAGAAACAATCGTATTTAATAATTTATTTTTCTAATAAATGCTTTATAAATAATATTAGATTCTTATATAAATCATATAATTAACAATTGTTAAAGCCACTAGTTAATTTGTCTCCCGATTAGAATCTCTCTAGATTGTTTTATATTTTATTTTAAATTTAATTAAAATGAAACGTATAAATAATTTATATCTAATTGAGTTTGTCATTAATCTATAATTAGTTAAAAATCTATTATCATTCCTTTTTAAAAATTAACCTTATTTGTATACATCCCTTCATTTCTCTGTGCTATAACAAACAGGTTTCTGCTAGAAGGTTAAAATGAAGAAATAATTATGTAATTCATTAATATTGTTTTTGAATCATTCTAGTAATTTGGTAAAATATTATAGACTCGTCAAGATTTAAGTTATTGAGTTGATTCTTAGTTCAGCCTGTTATATCATACTATTATACATATAATTCTCTAAAATATTCATTTATTCTTTACTCTTTTCATAATGCTTTTTATACAATTATCTGAGTTTTAACTGTCTAGCAATCTTTTCCAGAGTTGTTGTCCTCTTATTTAATAGAATAAAATAATAATAAAGAGTATTGATCATCTTGGAATTATTATATACTTGTATTCTGCCATCTAGTATTCAAATGTTTAACATTGTAGCACTGTGCATGGTAGTACTATTGATTACTTATACTAAAATATGATTGAGGATAAAATAAAAAGGAGGGCTATAATTAGGCAAGGTATTCAAATCATTCTCCCAAAAAAGTTTGCTGATAGAGGAAGGGGAGAAGATTGATCATTATGTGATACATTTGTGATTCATAGACTGATTTGCATAGTAATCACAAAAGATTTAAACATTTTTCTTAATTGCTTTCTTCTTCTAGAGTTAGAGTAACAACTATGTTATGATCATGTAGCTATTGTTGATGACTTTTTGAATCATTTTGTAAATCTCTTAATTAAATTTAATTGAAGCGTGTTTAAGATTGCACTGCTTCTTGTGCTTTTACCTATAATAGTCTCTATTCCACATGAATTTTTATCAATATTAGTCAAATAATGAGGATATTTTAGATATACAATTTATTAAAATATAGTAGAATACTGAAATCACATCATTGTTTCAAATTCATGGGGTTAGGTTACTCTATCAAATGAGAACATAGAGATTATATGTTTATTAGTTAAGATTTTCTATTACATATGTATTATATGTATGATTAGAGTGGCACTTTTTTTTCTTTCCGTTTTTAGTGTATTAAGAGCAGAATGTTTCTAATTATTATTCATGCTACAAAATTATGCAGGTATTTAGTCAACATGATATTGTCAATACTGATCAAAAGATGAATAATGGTATACTTTGAGTACATACCAAGAATATTCAACACTTATAGAAAAGATCAACAGAGCAAGAAGGATGGAAGATCACATTCCATGTAGCAATTTCCCAATATTAAATCAGATAAGATTAAACAGTTCAACAATCATAGGATCTATAAAAAAAACCAGTGAAGTAGGAGGGATAATGAATTACACATGATCTCATTAATTTCTTTTTGGATTTATAAATTAAAATGATGATTATCACTGAAAGAAAAGTTTATAATAATATAAAATCTGAGATAAGTTAACAGTATTTATTTCATTAAAAAAAAAAAATCATAACAATAAGCAAAAAACAAAGTGCTTGAAGATTAATAAAAGTATTAAAAAAATCCATTCAGAATTGTTTAGACATCATTATTATCAGCACACTATCTAAAGGTAGTTGAAAGAAGCTAGGCAATAAATAAATTGATCAACATTTATAGTTTGTCATTGTTTGCCAACAATACACACTTATTCCAGAATCTCAGTTGTGAAGAACTATATTATAAATTTAAATAAACCTGCTACAACAATAAAAGACTAAAGAGAAAGCTATTACTTTATCTTTAGCCTAAAGACAATGCCACATTTTGATAATTTTAAAGCCATCATTGGTATAAAAGATTATTTTCTATTTTACTATTTTTAGTGTAGTATTATGATGAATGTGCAACACAATCAAATAAAAAGGCATAAATACAAATCATTTTTGTAGAATTAGCTTAAAATATTATAAAAAGAAATTCTAATTTGAAATTATTCAATAAGAATCAGTAAGCTGATTTTCTATCTTAACTAGCACCAATTCAATGAGGTTGAACTGAAAAAAAAGAAGTTTTTTTTTTCCATTCTTGCTATTAAAAAGTGAGAAGGTTGCCATGACAGTAGTGAGAAGTATTGTTTACTATCTTTATTGTGAATGTTTAGGTGGTTACTGGTTGGTATCTAATTAAAAATAAAAAAGATTCTACTTTCAAATGGATATAGATTTGAAATTAAAATTATGTAAGTGAAAGACCACAAAATGACCGTAACACAATATTATGGAAGTAATATAATTTTCTACTTCTTTTCCTATGTATTGATTTCTATTATAACATATCATACCATTTACACATTTTTAGACACTTTATCAATACTTTTATTTGTATTACATTAACAGTTTCAACTGTCCTGCAGTCATCATCAGAGTTCTTGTTGATTCTATTACCAAAACAAGAACTCTGATGATGACTGCAGGACAGTCAAAACTGTTAGTGTAATACAAATAAAAGTATTGATAACGTGTCTAAGAAGGTGTAAATGGCATAACACAATATTATAATAAATTACATTTTAAATGCACATTTATAAAATCAAAAATTTGAAGAAAAAAAAAGATAATCAAATTAAAAATTAATAAGCCTAAGAGAATGCAGCTTAATCTCTAAAATTTTGTTGTTTTAGGTTTGTTTAGTTGGCTTACAGATAAATATGGCACTGCTTGGTGGATTTTTAAGTTAAAAATTTCAAAAATCATGTATAGAATTAGTGATTGTAGATACTATTTAGTTGTAATAGTTCTTGAAGCCACCAATATTTAAAATCACTTGAAATTGTTATAAAGTGGAATGAAAATTTTAAATCATTATACTTTAATATAAATTTAAAATTGAAGTAAACCAATCTTTGAATCATTAAGTCAGCTGCTAAATATTTGAAAATCATAAAGCCTCTGGCAAGAAACAAATGAAAAAAAAAAAAGATATCAAACAAAATCAAAATACAATTTAATTAATTTACAATCTATAAAAAAAAAAAAACTTTTTGTATGGTTGTAAATACAGTTTTAAAAAACATAGCAATAATATCTTTTTAAGTTTGAATTTGAATTAAAAGGCAGATTTTCAGAAATATTTTACTCAATATAAACTTTTGCTAATAATGAATGATATAATTTATAAATCACAATCTTAATAGTGTTATAGAAGATATGAAAAAATAAAAATGATATACTATTCATGTGTATGGTGAGATAAGTTTGTAAAGAATAATATAAAATTTAGTATGAAAATAGAGAAGACTATTTGCCAAATATATTATACATATATTCATACAAGTAAGAACTTTAAATCTGTTTTAATAGAAATAATTTTATTTAAATAAACAGAGCTTAAAAAAAAAAAAAACCAATCTAATCTTAAAAAAAAAAATCATAATTTTTCTTTTTTTGCTTACAAATTTTTGTTTTCCAGTTCAAAATTTTCAACTGTATATCAAGTATGAAAGTTACCATTTAATATTGAGTAGTAAAGACATCAGTATTACTTAACAAATAAAATTCTTTGATTTTGATAGTATTATTTTCTCTAATTTTTTGCTTATATTTTACATTTATGATTAAAAAATGTAGCAATTACCATGATTTTTAGTGTACAATTAAAAAAGATTATATGCTATATATATTAAACAAATATACTAATATAAGTAATTACTTGTGCTCAAAGTGAATACATAAACGAATGTGACAAACTACGATGTTACTTTCAACAGAAACTTTATTTCAATAAACAGAAATAAAACAATACAACCAAATCTTAGGAGGGGAAAAACATTTATTTTTTTTTTTGCTTACAAACATAATTATTAGTAACAAATTACTGAGAAATTTAATGGAGTCCTGTACAAAATTTCCATCTGCATATTATATGTGAGATACCAGTTAGTAGTGACACCTGGTGGAAACTTTTCAGTATTATTTATCGTAATTACTTACATCATCTACAGTATGTACAAATTTTCCATTAAATACATTTAATGTAGTTATTTACAGAAATAACAACAATTGCAGTATTGATGCAATAATATGGACTGAAAAGAAACATTTTTTTCATGTACAGATTAATATACTGGAAAGAGGGTTATTTATCATTTTTTTATTTACTCCAATTTTTTAGTTATTACTAAAATTGCTGATGTATCTGCTTGAAAATGATGAGATACATACCCCCCCCCCCAAGTTTATTTAAAAGAATAATAAAATATTTACAGCACTAATCAACTGGTAACTCTATGTAATACCAGGTGGATATTGAACTTTGAAACACTTATAAATTACAATAAATCTAATAAGGCACTGATGCATTTTTTTTTCTTGTGTTCAAATTCAATTTCAAAATCAAATTTAATCATGATGATGTGTATATCTATAAATAATAATAAAACAATAACAAGACAATTTATAAAACAATGATAACAGCTCTTGCTAAAAATCTAACCAATAAGTAAATTCAATGGATACTAGGCTTCTGTTATTGGCTTTGGCTAATCGGCCTTCTTTTTGGTAGAGGGCATTGATTTTCAAATATTTACCCAGTATACAGTCTTATTTTTTCGGATAACATGAAAATATATGAACATTATTCAGCATCAAAAGATCAATTAGCGACAAACTATTTAGTATCCACAGATTTCACTCAATATATTTTGGCTTCTAGAATGGAGGGAGACGTTACCATTGGCAAATAAATTATAAATTGGGTGGGGAAGGAAATATTATCCAGTGATGCTTGTTATTATTATTATTATTGTTTTTTTAATTATCATCCTGCTTGTCAAAATAAAATTTATTATCACATTAAAATAATAATAATAAAGCCATTTTATGGGTGACAAACAAATTTCTATAATATAAATTTATTTGGATAACTAAATACAATAAATGAAGCTCAAAAAACCACCTGGATAATAGAAAAATTAAAAAAAAAAATCAAAATGAATATCTTTGGTTATCAAGAATAAAAATGATTATTAGATAAAATACAGTTATCCATATCAAATGGAATTAATAGATTTGTTATTTTTAACCTTGACATAAAAAAAAAATGTCAACACTTTTCTTCTGTTTTTATTCTGTTATTTAATACTAATTTTATAATTAAAAGATTAAAATTGAAACATAATTAAAAGTAACTAATAAAAATATTATGGCACCTTATGAGATATCTTTTAATTTTTAAAAAAAAAGATAAAATGCACTCAATTCTTAAAATTTCTTCAAGGAATGGATTTGAAGCATATCTGGCTTGAAACATCATTAAATGCTACAAAAACAAAACTTATAATGAAGATTAATAAACAATAAATAAATAAAAAAAACTAAATGAGATGGAAAGGAGGAGACCACAGCAAAATAAGAAACACACCTTTGTAAATTGAGGCATATTGAGAGGAAAATTAAAATTAATGACATGATTTGCACTGAAACTAAATAAACACACACATGTGTACATATGTACAACTGTATATATGTATCAGTAAATACATAATGTACATACATGTGAAGAAAATAAAAACTACAACTATATATAAATTAGTCTAGAAAAAAAAAACATTTTAGTTTTAAAATTAAATGAAGCAGTAGATAATTCATCATGTATTTATACTATTACAACAATATCAACATTTTTTGATATTCAACTTTTGCAAATGTTCTTGTTTTGGAAGATCTAGTTATAAAAGTGATACATTAACCTGTTCTATAGTATAAATACTGCTGAATTTTTAAATACTTCATGTTCTTTCATAGAATGAGGAAAAAAATATAAGATAAATTAACCATAACTTGATGTAATAAAATTTCAGCATGCTAATTATGACTTATACATATAAATGATTAAGATGATGTTGAATTTCAATACAAAATTTCATAATTTGACTTTCAAAAATTAAAGTTAAATAAAAAAAAAAAAGGGGGGGAGGGGATTAGATTATAAACTTAGAGAATTTAATAGAATAAAACAAAATTAAAAGCATAGTCACACTAAAAAATTTAATGACAATCAACCATATATATATCTTTTTAAAATTTAATTAATTGATAATCAACTGTAATTTTTTATAATTTTAAAAAAAATCTTGTTCTGACGCTGAAATTTAACCTGGAAGATGGTTACAAATATTCTGAATTATCCAGAAAGCACTTAAATTGGCCGAGTAAAGTTACCAGGGAACACACCCTTCTGTCCAGTGTTTTCCATGACACCCATCAACCAGCCATCATCCTGCAAAAGTTCAAAAATACGAGGAGGCTACAAGACAAGGTTTTAATACACAAAGTTTTGCAAAGCTCAAAATCAATTCTCAAAATCCGAAAATTTTAAATTGTTTAATATTTAATTTTAATTAATTAATTAAATAATAATAATAAAAAAATAATAAAATTAAAAAAAAGGGCCAAATTATTTTAAGGTCTATTTTAAATTCACATTTTGTCGGATTTTCAGAATTGCTTATATAAATAAACAATAATTTTTAAGACTATTTTTCATTAATATTCACATATGCATATGTCAACAGTTAAACTTGAGGCATTTAAAAAGTTTGTATTTGAGTCAGAAATACTGATAAATAAAATATGGTTTATTAAGTGAATTAATGCTGCATAATAAAAATTCATTAAATGTTTTATGCTTATTACTAATTATCTGAACAGAATGGATAAATATTTGCAGAGAATGGAATATTAAACTATTGCATATTTAAATTTTTATTTATAACTGAAAGTATTGAAGATAGATGAAACCTGTAGTTGAAAATAAGACTAAAAAAAATAAAAATAGTGAGTCTTAAAGTTTCAAAATTAATTATTTATCAGAATATAATTCCAAAGAAACGAATGGTTTCATGACTAATAAAAATAATATTAGTGTTGTGATTCAAAAGCATTATTTATTAGTTGGAAGACCCACTGATAGACTTTCACCAAAATAAATTTTAATGCACCTATGTAAAAGCTTATGCATATTTGTAATGGTAAATAGTATATAAAAAATAACAGAAACCAAATTGGTTTTATAATTATATGTAGTCTCTTTCTAATCTGGAACTCTTGGTTTCCCAGGCTTTTACAAATTAGCAAACTTTTCAGATTAAGTGAATATGTAGTAAATTCAACAATTTACCTCCTCTTAATCCATAATTATAATCCCTCCAAGTTTTATATACAGTACATATATAAAATTAAATACAGTACTGCCTATTGCTATACTAGTAATGATAAATAAAATAGAAAATCACATAATATTACAATACTAGTTAAAAAAAAACAAAACAATTTTTTTTACTAAAATTTTCTCATTATCATGGTTTCATCTATTAATAAATAGACTTTTGAGATCTCAAGTGAAATTCAATTAGATACAAACAACATATATATATATATAAAATAACATAACTATCCCATAATTTACTTAAAAAAACAACAACCATCTTTTACATTAAAGGATGTCTTTATGAGATTGATGGCCACAGATTCAAGAAAATTTATCATCAGTTTTCTTTAACTCTTCTTTTTAATTCTTTTTTTATAAAAGATAAGCTCTACATTGTCAAATAATATTTTATGACCTGTATTCAGTTCATAAATATGCAAAGCTAAGTTATGATATCTATTTTTAACTCTATCTACTTTTATGAGCTTTAACTCTTTCATTAAAACTTCATTTATTTTGATCTACATAAATTTTACATCAACTGCAAGGAATCTTATAAACTATATCAGGAATAGATTTACTATCAATTGATTATTTTGAGCTATTTAATAATGAATTTAAATCAATGACTTTCTTCCAGGCCACTTTCATATCACCAAATAAATGACTATTTTTATAAATCAATTTATAAATTGATGACTTAAATGATAAAGAAATAAATTCTTTATTTTCACTAACAATTAAATTTTTATTATTATCAAGCCTATAGATATTTTTATTAAATATATTTCTAATAAATTCATGAATCCTAAATCAATATAGTCAGAAGCAAATTGATTCCTCTTAATATAAGCATTCTATTCCTACAACAAAAATTCAATAAAGAAATTTTCTTATGAATAAAGGATTGATAATTGTCTGACCTTAATAAAATGATAACAAAGTAAATTATCAACTTTACCAACCCTTAAATCTAGAATTTTAATTTAACAAACTCAAAAGTATCCCTGTCAATAGTAAAATTAATATTAGAATCAAAAGCATTCAATCTATCAAAAAACTCCTTCAATTTATCATTCGGAATAAGGAACAATCAATCATAAACATACCTAACAAATAATTTTAAGGAAAGAGAAAAATAATTATTAACATCATTCTCTATAAGAAAATCAATACAGCACATTAAAGAAGAAATAACATAACAAATAACCCATCCTCTCTAATCATATAAAACATATCATTACACAAAATCCTCTAATAATATCATATTCATAAATAATCCTAATCTTATCCACAGAAAATATTCATATTTTTTAGAATAGAAAGAAACATATTAATACTTTTAATTCTATCAATTGATTGATGCATGTTTTCAATTTTATACAATTGTTTTCTAAAACAAAGACATTTATTTTATCAAATGCCTTAAAAAAGGAAGAGACACAAAAATGACTTATATTTATATAATTTTTAAAATTTTTTATATGAAAATTAAATTTTTTCATCAACAATTACTCCTGTAAAATCAAAAATACTCCTTAAATGAAAATTAACTTTATGAAACTTCAGATTAAAAAAAATCTTAGGAGTCAAATAATCACTAGGATAACAACTTAAATAAATAGTTCTATCATTTTTTTTTTTTAGTTTTCATAATTTTCATTCTCTTACCAGGATCAGAATTTAAAATAGAATACTTCCCATTATTTAACTCTAAAAAAACTATTTTTCAAAATTATTATTTGATAATGCAAAATGGGCAGCTTTTGTCTTTTTTCAATAGGATAAAAACCAATTTTTCCTTTTCAACTAATTGCCTATTCAAAATTACTTGTAGACATATTTTATTATTATCTGGAATTTTTCTACAACATTCAATAGCAAAAATAAAATCAATTATCACATTCCTATTGCTAGAAAAAACAAAGGATGGGACTTTGCTTAAAATTGTTAAGTCAGAATTATTTAAAACAAAATTAGATAAATTTGAAACAAATGAAGCATTAGACCTTTTATTATAATACTCTATACTTAAGTTGAATCTGAGGCCATCAATCTCATAAAGATATCTTTTGATGAAAAAGGTAGTTGGTTTTTGAGGTGAATTATGGGAAGGCTATGTTATTTTACATATATATCAGGGGTGTCCAAGACGTCGACCGCAAGGTCTCTGCAAGTCAACCGAGTAATTTCTTTTTTTTTGTAAAATTGGCATCTAATTTATTTTAAAATTCAGGACCAGCTTTAGAAAATAATTATTTATAGGTAACCTTTTGTCTGATGAATTTTTTTATTGGCCAGATTGAGTAAAAATTTGAGTGATTTGATTCGTTAAATATATATCTAGCCAGTTTTTTTTCTGAAATATATTAATGTACAATAATCAGAATTGTTTTTATTTAGTTTCTAAAAATTGAATTATTTTACATTCAAATTGGTTAAATGTAACAAAAAATTTAAAATAATGTTAATAACTGGAAAAAAAACATGAAAAATAGCCTGGAATAATAATTATGTGAAAACACTGATTTTTTGTGTCTTAGAAATTATGATAACTGATTATTCACTTCTATTGTCTTTTCTTCATCTAAAATTAAATATTTTAAATAAAAATCTAAATATAACCACATTATTAATCAATATAGTGTAAAAAGTAATCATAAAATCCATAAATAGCTGTGTTATAGCTATCACTGAATATCATTCATGTGCAACTAGCGGTAAATGTTATTCATTTATCTTGAATAGCAGTCAAGCGCTATTCATCTTCCCTTGATTATTTTTCTTGTAAAATTTAAAAATTTTTAAATCAAAGTTTATATTTAAATAAATTAATGTAAAAACTTAATTATGAATGTAAAAAATTATGAGAAATATATTTATTTTTAGTCAAAATCTATTATGAAAGCAATAGCAGTCAACATTATTCACTTGTCTTGAATAGCAGTCTAGTGCTATTCACTTTTCCTTGAATATTCTTCTTATATAATTTAAAAATTTTCACATCAAACTTTATATTTAGGTAAATTAATATAAAAACTTAATTATGAATGTAAAAAAATTACAAGAAATATATTTATTTACATTCAAATTCTATGACGAAAGCATAAAACATTTTGGTTTGATTTCTGACTTTGACAGTTATAAATGCCTGGAGAACAATATCCAAAGTTGACAGTCAGTGTTTTGTGGCACTTTATAAGGAAAAAGAGGCAGGATTATATACAATAGACAGACTGCAATCAGACATTGATTTTTTTGCGAAAAATACTAGCAATTTTTTTTGGAATTAAAATATCAATAAAGCTATGAATTTATGATAAAATATGCATAAAATAGCAAAAATGTGACCAAAAATGGCCAATAGATGGCGCAAAAATTTCCTGGTTTGAAGTCTTGAAAAAAAATCATTCTCAGATACACTTTCACCAAAAAAGTCACCACGAATGTCTAAAAATTTGGCCACCCCTGAATATATTGTTTGTATCTAGTTGAATTTCACTGGAGAAGGTCTATTTGTTAATAGGTAAAACCATGGCTGTGAGAGAATTTCAGTAAAATTTTGTTTTTTGATTAATATTGCAATGTTATATGATTTTCTATTTTAGTATATATATATATTGTAACCCTCATGCCTGAGTTTACAGATTACTTTTATGTGAATATTTTTTTTTATTATATATTCTAAAATATATTAAAATAAATTTTAAAGTGTTTTCGAAATGATAATAATTGTAAAAAGTAAAATGTATTATAATTTTATTTTGAAATAAAGAATTATTATTTTAAAATAAAGAATGTCACTATAGAAACCAGTCGCAAATGACAGGGGGAGAAAAATAATACTAAGTTCATCTACTTTTCCAAGAAAGGGAGAGAATGATTGCTACTTCTTCATCAAAGCACTTAGTGAACAGAAGTCAATAAAAATTGGAATGATTATTTAAAGAAATATCATGTCTTTTTGGGGGTAGAGCTCTAGAATGCTTTCCCTAACCTTTCCATTGTGTAGCTAACCATGGAACTGTAAACAAGGCATGTCTTCAGATTAATTTTGATCCTGATGATCTGTTCATTGCTATCTAATGCTGAAGCTAAATATGTGACACTTATTTGATATAAGAAAAAATTAGCTATCTAAATTGATTATCACATAGAAAGTTTGTAAATCAATTTATTTCGATGCTTGGTCTGGGAAATCCTCATAGGAAAATTACAATGAAAACCCTCATAAGGAAACTACCATGGAATGAATCAAAATAAATTAAAACGTTATTTGTAGCAGTTGTTTAAAATTAATGATTTTAATGGCCATCTATCCACATTCACGAGACAGAAATATATATGATGTCACAAAGATATCAAGGCAATTAACTAAACTTTCTATTAACTTTTCTATGTCTGTTCAATTTGATTGCTACCCCCCCCCCCCTTCCCCCCCTCCCCCCCCTCCCCCCTCCCCCCCCGTTGCAGGGGGGGTTGCCAGGGGGCCCGGAACCCCCCGACACGGGAAAACACACCCACCACACTACTGTGGCCTATATACAATTAAAATGTTTATATAGTCACTCCATCATGTACACACAGTGACCCATTAGATATCTTTAAATTCCCCTAGACTAAAACTTAATTTGTGAATACTGTGCTTTCATTGTAGTGTTAATTTTATTATTATCAATTCTTAAAAGGATGATTACCGTTATAATATACATAGATTTTATGCATACTATAAAAAAAATATTTTACCAGTAGTACAAAACTTTGCAAAATACATGCTAATTTTTGTATGATTAAATCTTTACAAACAAGTATAGCAATTAAAAATCATTTTAAAATGTTATAGCATAAAAACTATCAAATCTCTTAAAAAAGGAGATATCTGCAATAAGGAGCAACAGTTGCTGTATAAAATTTAGCAAATTGACAGAAAGTGGACTCAAAGCTAAATATTCCAGAATTAATTTTTATTTGAATAACGTAAATAAGTCAGTTCACATTATTTTAGCGAAAATGTTAACTATTCAACCTATCACATATATATTAAGAGGAATAATAGACTATACTTATTTTTCTCCAGAACTATTAATTGAAAGCTTGCCAAATATAAATTTATTAATGACCTATAAATTCTCATTTTTCATTATTGGACATTGTTAGTAGAAATATTGTAAATAGAGTGAATCATTGCTGCTACTTTGCAAATGTTGAAAATAAGCAGAAAAAGACATGTGATAACTTGTTAAATGCATTTATCACATGAATTAAAATAAATCGATAATGATTTTTTTAATATATATCAACTCACTTTTACAACTTCAAAGATTAATGTCTATCAGTGAATAATAAATGCAAATGTTTGCACATTTTCATGTTTTACAATTTTTTCAGGAATAGCTTGTTCCGGGTATTGCATCACACACTAATAACTAAACATTTCAATATTCTAAATTAATCTTCAAATAAACAAGAGTAATATTTCCAATATTAATATTTACATTTTTTTCTATTAAATAAAAAAATTCTTTAACTCTAAATATCAATGAAAACAAATCTCAAATTTTCAACTGTTTTAGATTGTTTTTGATTTTTTAAAATTGTTCTCAATGTAAAACCCTTAGCTACTTTTATAAAAAATTTCATAAATAATTTATAAAGAGTTTTGATTTGTTTGCAATTAAATATAATAATGGATAACTATCAACTATACTATTAATAAAATGTTTATTTTTTAAATTCAGCAATGAAAGTTTTCATTTACACACATTTTTAATGTTCTTGCTTTGAGAATTGTCTCATAATATTGTTTAACATGAGTTATTGTCCAAATACTATAGTTAATTTGTTTTAATCTTTATTGTATCTCTAACAATCTGAATTGCTGTACCACAATTTTATTTTTATTTTATTCATGTATGCAATAATAAGTTAAGGATTAAAACATGTTTAACATTTGATAAGGGAATAAAATTATATAAAAACCGGTTCTCATCTGATCCTTCATGTCAGCCATGGGTGGCGCGATTTCTAACCAAAAACACATTAATATAACGTTCCCAGGCTAGCGATTATCTATTAATATTGACTTTTTTGTTTGTTTGTTTGTTTACAAACTTTACTTTCTTTCGTTTCTGAATTATTTTTCCCAAATAATATTTTTGACGATGGGATAATAATAGTTTTTTTTTTTTAATTTTTATTGACAAGAGGGTCTTTTTTGGTGTGTGTTCAAATAGTAATTTGTGTGTTTTTTTTTAAAATAATATTACTGTTTTTGTAAAATTGGATTGCCAAAATTTAAGAGAGAACGGGTTTTTTTTTATGGATCTTTAAATAATAATTTATGTTACTTTGATAGATTTCCATTTGATTGCCAACAACAATTAGTGGGAGGGGTGTTTTTGTGTACGATTAAATAATAATTTATGTTGTTACTTTTATAGGTTTACATTTGATTGCCGACAACAATTATTGGGAGAAGTGTTTATTTTTTTCGTGTGTGTGTGTGTGTTTAAATAAAAATTAAAGTTACTTTTATCGGTTTACATTTGATTGACAACTGATTTGACTTCCTTTCATTTATAAATTATGGTTTTGCTTCTTCAAATAAATATTTTTGACAATGGGACAATAATAGTTGTTGTTTGTTTAATTTTTATTGACAAGAGTGTGTTTTTTGGTGTAGGTTCAAATAGTAATTTGGGTTACGTTTAAATAATAAGTTACGGTCTTACTTTGATTGTTTTACATTTGATTGCCGACACTAATTATTGGGAGGGGTGTTTTTTTGTGTGTATTATTGTAGACAACAATTATTGGGAGAAGGGGTGTAACCGTTTAAAGAATAGTAGTTTACGTTCCTTTTAGTGGTGGTGTACATTTGATTGCTGACAATAATTAGTGAGAGGGGTGGGTGTTTTTGGGTGATGATTAAATACTAATTTACCTTCCTTTTATTTTACATTTGATTGCCGATAACAATTATTGGGAGAAAGGGGTTGTTTTTTTGTGTATGTTTAAATCAAAATTGAAGTTACTTTTATCGGTTACATTTGATTGACAACCGATTTGACTTTCTTTTTTTTTTTGTTTGTTTATAAATTATGGTTTTGGTTTCCCCAAAACCTAATATTTTTGACAATGGGACAATAATAGTTGTTGTTTCTTTCATTTTTATTGAGAAGAGCAGGTCTTTTTTAGTGTATGTTCAAATAGTAATTTGGGTTACGTTTAAAAAATTATTGGTTTACCTTGCTTTTAGTATTTTACATTTGATTTCCGACAACAATTAGTGGGAGGGGTGTTTTTGTGTACGATTAAAGAATAATTGTACGTTACTTTTATTTTTTACATTTGATTGCCGACAACAATTATTGGGAAAAAGGGTTTTGCGTTTTATTTTTTGTTTGTGTGTATGTTTAAATTAAAATTTAAGTAACTTTTATCGGTTACCATTTGATTGACAACCAATTTGACTTTTTTTTCATTTATAAATTATTTGGGTTTTTCCCAAATAATATTCGGTTTGACAATGGGACAATAATAGTTGTTGTTTCTTTAATTTTGATTGACAAGAGCGGGTCTTTTTCGGTATATGTTGAAATAGTAATTTGGGTTATGTTTAACTAATAATTTACGGTCTTACTTTGATTGGTTTACATTTTGATTGTCGACAACAATTAGTCCGGTTTTTTTTTTCTATATGATTAAAGAATAATTGACGTTCCTTTTATTTGACCGTCTGATTGCCAATGACAACAATTATTGGGAGAAGAAGGGTTTTTTGGGCTATGTTTAAATAAAATTTTAGTTACTTCTTTTATTTTACATTTGATTGCCGACAACAACAATTATTGGGAGAAGGGATGTATGTTTAAATAAAAATTGAAGTTACTTCTTTATTTTTTACATTTGATGAAGGCCATTTGGAATCTCTCAAACAAGCTTGCCTTTACGAAGTGAACATTCCCGTCGGCCACAACGAGACTTACAAATGAAAGTCGAAAGATGTTTTTGGACCTCAAATCTGCATATATTTGCCGCACAATCCAACCTTTTCTTTCAGCAGCAGGATGTTTTTTTTTTTTTCTGCTGTAGAAATATTCCAGCGCCGGCTTCCGTGTCTGGCAATTCCCATCTTTTCAAGTTTTCTGTTGTTTGAATTAGCCATCTTCTTGGTCTCAGAAAATTTCTCGCTAAAACGTGACTCAAAGCGTGTTCATTTAAAAATTTTATGCTACCCCACCCTAATTGAGAATTTAGGAGGCTTATAGCTTTACGAGGAACAATCATGACACTGTTTAAATTGTTAAAAGGTAACAGTACATCAATTCATCTTAAAAAAAAAGGCCCCAATGAAAATTTAAATACTTTTGACACGATCAAATTAACACACCCTCGTACGATATTGTTACATAAAATACATAACACAGCATTATGATATAGTGTGTGACACAAACAACTACGGCATTTTCCTCTGCATTTAGCATCGGAAAAATCCACTAAGCCGAGTTAACACTCTTTCTAGATTTTATCACAGAAAGAAGACTTAACTCGGAGTTAACACTCTACCTTTTAGCGTAAAAACAAGACTTAACTCCGAGTTAACAATCTTTCTAGGATTTATTTTAGAAAAATGCTTAAAGGCTTGGGTGCGGCCGCGGAAATAGCATATTTCTAGAAATAGCGCCATCCGCGGCTGACACGAAGGATCAGATGAAAACCAAAAAAGCTTTTAAATTATTTTATTATTTTTTATAATTTATATAAAAAAAATAGCATAATGGACTTTCTTTATTTCCAGTTTTGATATTATATGTATTGTGGTGATACCAATTGACTAGCCCCATAAGTCCAAATAACCACATGAGGGCGCCATTAGGCATTTGCGCTTAGAACCAGGTCTGCAAATCCAAATGGAACCTGGTCTTAATTTATTTAATTGCACGGCTATAATGTCACACCAAGCAACATCTTATTGAACCTGAATATCCACAACATAAAGCAAATCTCTAGTTTCGTTTTTATATAAATAAAATAACCATAATACAGTTAAGTTACTACCCACCCATATGTTAAATTTTAATCATATAAGAAAATAAGTTGTACAACACATGATATTAATTTTCTGAACCTAAATGTTTATTAAGTCTTAAAAGCAAAATCTGATAAATCTAAATATGCTGAACTCAACTTCTACCTTTATTACACCTTTTTTCTTTATTAAGAAACTAATTCTTTATATAACATTATTTCAACTGAGGGTATACACAACCATTTTAAAAAAAAAATTTCTTTAACATTGCAGATTGAGGCACAAAGTACTTCCTGAGATTCCCACCAATGAAGAATAGCTATAAAATAAAGGTGAGCTGTCCAAGCTCTGTCTTAGCTACCTGTCGTTACTCACCCAAGCACTCAATCCCTATCTTGGAAATGACCTGGAAAACATATAATTCAAATTGAGAAATTACTCTTGGTTTTCTCAAAGCCCTCCTCCCTTCTGTTGTAAGATCTTATTTTAGCTAACTCTATCTTAAATCGATAACAAGTCGCTCTCTTTCTATATTCAGATGTGCCTTCCTGGACTCCTTTAATTTAACTATTTAAGACACATAAGGCATACAGATTCACCCAAACTCAATAAAGACATAAAATAGTGATAAATCTCATACAGCAGGATTATTAATTTAAAATTATACAAATCAGTTAAGGTAAAATACAAGCTTTCTTTTGTGAAATATCCATCACTAAAAATTATATTAAAAGCTTATAGTATTTTTTAAAACAACTATTTATATTTACCATTCTTTCTCACATAGCACTGTTACTATTTGGCATTTATGACTCAGTTCTAGTTTAGAGTCATGTGGGATGTGATATTAAAAAAGGGGTCTCTCACTATTCTTTGTACGTCGCTGTTTCTTCGCATATGGAGTTGTACAATTGCTTTTGGTGACCTCCCCTAAGTTATAACACCATCAGTCTTTATCTGAAACTTCTTCCTTGGTAGCATAAGGATATTGCGAGGCATAGAGACTTCGGGGGGAGGAAGGCAGATGACGACTTTATAATGCTAGCCGGGCAACATTATTTTAAAATTGCTATTAAGAGACCTAATAATCTTCTGCCTTTTCCCTTACTGCACTATCTATCATTTTACAAGTCCTAGTAATCTTATGCCTTCTCCCTTACTTCACTATCTATCATTTTATACATAACATGACTATCCATATGACTATCTCGAACAAAAGTTCTTTCTTATAGCTTTCCACGAACACCCCTCTTTGTTTCACTTAGCCTTTTTAAAATTGCATTTTCAAAAAAAGAACAAAGAAAATGTGTTTAGGCTATTGTTAATGGATATCATATCAATTATAGATTTTTTTTTCCATCTTAAATCCGGATGTCTTTTTTTTTTTTTTGTTAATTATAATTAAAAAACTTGCTTATCACACATAAAATCATAACATTTCACTTTTAATTAACACTTCACAATAGAGCTTGATTTTAGTTTTGCTTTCCACCACATTCAACATTCCAAAAAGTAATTAGCAAAAAGAAAGTTTATATGCTTGATTAAACTAAAACTTTTTTATTTTAACAAAAAAAAAAAAACGTTTAACCTAGATTGCTTAAAAGATAAGGAAAATTGCTTAAATTTAAACTTTTGTTAATAAAAAAATAAAATTTCCAATACAAAAAAATAAAAAAAACATTAAATAATATATTATTTTAATATGATGGAAAAATACCATCTCAGTACATTTTTAATATTTTTGTATTTATGCTTTTTTGTAATTGGAAAAATTGGGGATTTTTTTTTTTGATGTTTTATATAGTTTCTATTCCAAAATTTCTATATTTTCAATCTTATATGCATGTCATCTTTAGGTATATTAAATTTACATCCTTGTGTTAAAAATTTTAAAACATGTATATTTAAACATTGTTAAACATATAAGTGATAGAAAATTAATCATATACATCTGTGTCTCGTTTTATGCGATAGATAGGTTCCTAGGAAAACACACCAAAAATAGATGTAACTGACCTTGAAAAAGGGGACATATGGGCTGTGATTTTTCAAAAATCGCGTAAAAGCAAAGCACCAACGTAAAATTACTTTAAAATTTGCGCAAAAAAAAAATAAGGAAATAAAATATGACTAATAAAAAATTTAAAATTTGAAAAAATTGATACAAAACAAACTTTTTTTAACTATAATATTTAATTTTATTCAAAACAATATATTTTTATGCATAATTTACAGTAATTTACATTTTTTTTATACACGTTTTAATTATTATCGCTATTTGCTGATAAACAGGTTCGTTTGCAAACTGGTAAAAAATCAGATTCTTCACAAGAGGAAATACAACTAGCGCCAACATCACCCTCATGTTATGTTAATGGTTTTCTGGTGACAACGTAATTAGTAATTAATCTAACAACTAAAAATTAAATTCTTATTTTTGTCTTTAATTTTCAATTTTAATTGTGCCCACTGCTATTACTCATCTTTTAAAAATAAAATTGCGGACACTAAATGATTAATAATTGATTACGTTCTTTTTTAAAAAGCAAAAACAGAATGTGATTTAAAATGCAAAATTAACACGCACAATGTTTGAACAAATTTACATTATAATCTTGCAAAATTTAATGTGTATATACATAAAATGTGGAAATCATGATTTTAATTTCATTTTTGCATAAAATCTTACTATTATAAAGCACTGAAAATATTGAAATTACTAAGATGAAAGTCGGATTCCAATAATGTGCTATTATTTTCAATATGACGTAAGTGCGCAAAATTTATTATTTAAAGTAATAGCGCATTATCGGAGTTCGACTTCCGGAGAAACGTGAATCGCGTAACTTCAAAATCGCGTTAAATAAATCCGCGTAAAAAGAGACCCAGGTGTATATATATATATTTTAACATTTTTTAAAATTCATTATTTTCTTCCCATTCACTTATTAAAACTATTTTTTCAAATCTCTACAAAATTTTATTCTTCTTCGTGCACATTTTGCAATGCTTTATTCAATTAAATTATCTTACAACTGTCTAGCAGACTTCTTCAAGGCTACTGATTTATTTTTATTTCTGGGAGAAGAAAGCATTGAGAAAAATGCCAAGGAGAAAATTTTCAAGAAATTTGTTACCATAAACAAGCAAAAAAAATGGACAAGATATTGAACTGTTTTTTTCCAAGCCATTATAAATTGCATTTGGCACACACACTGCGTTGTATATTTTTTTATATCTCTGCTCTATCAAATATCTTTTTCAAATTATGAGAAATACAACATCCCAAATTTCTTTGGTCACAATTTCACACATGATCAATGTCTTGCCATAATAAATCCTGTCCTAATCGTTTTTCTATGATAATAAATTTTCAGAAAATATTGGCTAACAATATTTCAAAAGAAAGACGGACAAAAAATAAAAACAAATAGCAGCATCTGTGTGGACTATCAGTGTCCATTTACCAATCAGATATTAATAGCATTAATCATCATCATCATCAACCATTATCAATCCACTGCAGGATGAAGGTCTCTCCAAGTTTATCTTTCTCCGATCTTTAGCTTCTCTTCTCCACAACACCCCTGCACATTTTCTTATTTCATCCATCCATCTCACATGTGGTCTCTTTCTGGGTCTTTTACAATCTCTTGGAATCCAGTTTAAAATTTCAATTGTCCATCTATTATCATCTCTTCTAGCAATATGCCCAGCCCAACTCCATTTCAATCTTTTAATTTTTTCAATAAGGTCAGTAACACCTGTTTGTTGTCTTACCCATACATTGTGTTTTCGATCTCTTCTTGTTACTCCCAACATACATCTGTCCATACTCCTTTGAGTGGTCTGAAGTCTCTGTATTGCTCTTCTATTAAATATCCAAGTCTCAGATCCATAAGTAAGAACTGGTAAAACACATTTGTTAAAAACCATCCTTTTCAAACACATAGGCATATTTCCTTTTAGTATCAAGTTATTTCTACCAAAAACACTCCAACCAAGTTTAATTCTATGATTAATTTCCTCCATTATGTTTCCATCTGTATTAATAATCTGACCAAGGTATTTGTAACTATTAACTTCTTCTAATTCTTCATAATCAATCTTTATTTTCATATTTTGAGCAAATCGATTAAACATTACTTTAGTCTTTTTAACATTTATCTTTAGTCCTACTTTTCTACTTTCATCTGCTAACTCCTGCAACATTTCCTGCAGCTCTGAAGCATTATTTGCAAAAACAACTACATCATCTGCGAAATCTAAATGACTTAAATACTCTCTATTTACCTTCACTCCTTTAGATTCCCATTTTAATCCACAAAATATGTGATTATTCATATAGTATATGAACATGGATGGGCTGCTCACCAACACGCATTAGCCAGTGTGGTGAGTTTATTGGCTTTTTACCTCTGAGTTTAAGATCAAGAAACACCATGGTCTTTCTTCTCAGTGCCTGATAAGGTAGAATGAATGTTTGTGTAAATGATAAATATTTTTCCAATATATATATATACAATTATGACAGACAAAAATAAAGCATGGCCCTTATTCCCAGGAGGCTATAAAGTCACCAACCAAGGCAGCGGTTGGTGGCCGAAGGCGGAGGGTGCTAAGAATTCCCTGATTGCGGACTCAGGCTGCCATTTGATGACGACTTTTTATTTAGGTATTTACAACTGCAGATCACTTTCAAGTGAAGGAAGATTGCAAGAATTAGAAGAAAAACTGTCTTATATTAAATGGGACATTATTGGACTTTGTGAAGTTAGAAGAACAGGGTAAAGAGACAATTGATTTAAAAAGTGGACATATACTCTATTATAAAGGCACAAATATTGGAAATACAAGTGGAGTAGGATTCATTATAAATAAAAAGTGGAAGAACAATATTGTGGAGATTGACAGTGTATCGGACAGAGTGATAAGATTAGTTATACAACTTAATAGCAGATACCAAATGCAGATAATTCAGGTTTATGCTTCAACAAGTTCTCATAGTGATGAAGTTATAGAAGATTTTTATATGGATGTACAAAAGATTTTTGATCAGAGTAAACAACATTTTAAAATTGTTATGTGAGACTTTAATGCTAGAATTGGTAGACAAATGAAAGCTGAAAGTGCTGTGGGTAATTTTGGTTATGATAATAGAAATGAGAGAAGACATAGACTTGTTGAGTTTGCAGAAACAGAAAAACTTTATATTATGAATTGTTTTTTTGAGGAAAATGTTAAAAGGAAATGGACATGGAAACATCCAAATGAAGGTACAGCAGAATTGGATTATATTTTGACTAACAGAAAATACATATTTCAAGATTGTAATGTTCTTAATAAATTTAACACAGGAAGTGATCATCGATTAGTAAGGTGTAAGTTACGTGTTAATGTAAAACTAGAGAGACAAAAATTATTAAGAAAAACAATATTTACAATTGATATTCCTAATCTTCAGAAACATTCTAATGAATTTAAATTAGAACTTACAAATAGGTTTCAAGTGTTAGGAGATTTTGAACATGATTCAGATTTGAATGAAATTAATATGAAAATAACTGATACACTTTTAAAAACTGCAACAAAGATAGCCGGTAGAAAAAAGTAACAATTGACTAATAAAATTTCTACTGAGACTAGAGAATTTATGAAGAAAAGAAGGAATATGAAGATATACAAAAATGATGTATTAAAAAGAATTGAATATCTCGAATTTTGTAAAATGGTATGGAAAAGAGTTGAAAATGATATAAGAAAGTATAACTGTGAAATAGCAAGGAAAGCTGTAGAAGAAAATAAAAGTCTCAAGAATGTTAAACAACATTTTGGTATTGGTAGGAAATTTATATCTGCAATAAGAAAAAAAGATGGAATTATTACTAAAAAGAGAGATGACATCATGAAATTGGTAGAAGATTTTTATCAAGAATTATATAGTAATAAAGAACAAGTACCTCCTATATCTATTACATCTTCCGAATTGCCCAGAATTTTAAATGAAGAAGTGAGACATGCAATTAAATGTATGAAGAAAAGAAAGGCTCCAGGAAATGCTGGAATTATAATTGATATATTAAAAGAAGCAGATGAAGAAATAGAAACAATTTTAGCAAAGTTATATACCAAATGTCTAAATGATAAAGATGTACTGGAAGATTGGAAGAATGCAGTAATAATATTATTATTTAAAAAAGGTGATAAAGAAGATATTAGAAATTACAGACTTATCAGCCTTTTATCAGTTTTATATAAAATTTTTACCAAGATAATTACAACTCGTCTACAGAGAACTTTGGATTTCCACCAACCAAGAGAACAAGCTGGATTTAAAAGTGGTTTTAGTACAATAGATCATATAACATTAATACATACTCTTTGATATCTTTGTAAGTAGGAAAATCTTGAATAAAACATTTTTTTAAAAATAAATAATTAAAACATGCCAATTTATTTTAAAATTCTGTTATAAAATTTTTTACAGTTATATATATATAAATGCATATAATCTTGCTATAATTAAAAAAAATATATCAAAAGAAATCTGAAAAAATTAAAAATGATGCACTTATACAAATTTAAGTTTTTATAGATGTATTAATTATAGAGGAAAGAATTATATAAATATATGAGCATATTTTTAGAACACCCAACTGTTTTAATTACGATCTGAAATTAAATAAAACAATTAAAAACTATAATAAAACAAAATGATTGATTAATATGAAAAGAAAATCAATTCTATTATATAAATTTCTAAAAATAAATTAACTTGTAAAAACTATAAACAAAGACAACATTCTAAAATTTAAAATTAAACTCTATTCATGTTAAAAATTACAATAAGAGCTTACTTGATCTTCAGGATCATCATTCTCTATCACACGAATAATATCACCAACTTCAAATGTCAATTCGTCAAAATCTTCAGCATCATATTTATGTGTGACTCGAACCTTAGTTATAAATAGAAAATAAAAACAAACAAAAAAATTATAAAATATTATTTTGAAAAATTTTATCAATTAAAAAAAAAAAGATTAATACAATAAAACAATAAGTTGATAAAAGCAAATAAGCAGCAGACTAAATTACCCATGAAGCAATTCATTCTATATAAGTGAATTCATTATACAGTCAAAAACAGTGGGAAGCTATTTTTTGGTATTGATTACATTATTATGGCAAATACTTAGATTTCATCAATAATATACTTCATATGATATTTAATGTTTAAACAATAACAAAATGACAATATCATAGTTATTTCAATTCAAAAAGATTTTAAAGTTCTACTCTCAGTTGTCATTTAATTAGATCTGACAATATGACAATTTCATAAAATGTTTGTTTGAATTTAGACAAGCATCATAATACAAAAAATATTCTACTCATTTCTTGCAAATACCTGCAGTTTCAATTATAAGCAAATCAAAAAAATATTAAATAAAAAATAAATAAATTAGAAATTAATAAAAAGATTTTAATTTTCTAATTTATAATACAATCATTGGGTCGGCATTGTAATTGTGAAATATCGCAAGCAAATAGCAACAATAAACTTTTTATCCTCTCACTACAAACGTCCTTGCATTTTTAAAAAAGTCACCCAAACCGCAAATTAATTTATAATCTATAGATAAAAATGGTAACTTGTCAAATATTAATTTTGATAAGGTTGTAACTCTAGTTTTAGCAAGCAAACAATTTTTTTAATTCTTTTTTTTCTTTCAGTGATTCCAATAGCTCTTTGCAATTAAACTTATTAATCTATAGATATTTACTGAATTTATTTGTCTTTAATTTTATTTTTAAATGTGTGTGTGTATATCATACACATTTTAATACATAAAAATATATCAATACATTATACAACTATCAATACTTATTATATTAATAAGAATATTTCTCTCTACTGTACTTTGTGTAACTATATCATGCATTAAATGTAAATGTTAAATATGAAAGCTAACAATCAATTGTATTTTAATTCCCCAGGTAAAAAAAAGAGTTAACAATCGAATACAAAACTAAGAATTAATAACATTTTCTTCTTTATTCTAAAACTTTAGTAAATAAACATTTTGTTCCAGTATGTGCATGTGAGTTCTTTACTTTTAATCTCAAACAAATATTTGGTACAAAACTAATAATAATAATAATAATAAAAATTTGTTAACTGATTGTAAAAATTAGTTTTGGAAAAAAAGAGGAGGGAAGAGAAAACAGTTTCTTAAATTTATCAACACTGCGATATAAGTTTTAATTAACTTTCAATTTATAAAAACGTGATATTTCAGAATAAGTTTGTAGTACTAAAAAAAAAATATTTTTAATTTTCTCTATTTTCCCAATTTCTATTTACAATCATGATTAGTCATCATAATTTTTTTCTTTCCTGGGTTTTTTAAAAAAAAGCATTGAAAATGATTTTGAGGTAGATGTTTAATTATGCTGTTTATTAATAAACACTTTATAGAGTTAGTTCGAAGTAATTAAGAACAAGCTACAAAAGGCTGTCAGTAAAAAAATTTAAATCAGTTAACATTTTGTGAAAACCATTTGCTCGTGTTAGTGTGTATTATAAATCATGCATACTATGGATTCACATATGTATAAGCTAAATTCTAAAAAAATGGCTTGCTAAGAAAACTTTAGTAGTCCAATTCCTCAACTGCATGGCACTCCATGAAGCACAAACTAGCATGAAAAAACAACAACAACTTAATTGCTCTATTCCATCTCTATAATACATGAATACTTAAATGTACCTTACCAAGAAAAAAAAAAGATTTACTGAGAATGACTAGCAAAATACGGAATGATCACTGAAGAAATACCATGATCCTTTGTTAGCTGGAAAAATCCATAAGTTTTCTAAAAAATCACATGGACAAAATTGTGTGATTATAAACTGCATAAGGGTAATTCCAGGATTAAGAACTCATTTTAAATTTGTGAATGAGAATTATATTTCAAAACTCTGTGAACTCACTGGATAAAGTGTTATGTTTTATTTAAACAAAGTTCAGTGTATTAGAAAAAAATATAGGTGCATTTGCAACTTTGTTTAAATATGCATCTTATATATTTAATATGAACAGAATATAGTACTAAAGTATATTTTTAAAAAAAAAATTTTCTCTTTGCAAAATGCTGAAAAATCATTTCGTATTTTGAATAGCATTGGTGGTGTTATATTTTGTGGAAGTACATTGTTTGCGGCTATAATTTTTTAATGTAAAAAAGAGCTATTACATCACATTTCAATTTGCAACTTTGTTTAAATAAAATGTAATAAAATATGCATCTTATATATAATTACCAGAATATGGTACTAAAATATATTTTAAAGAAAATCATTTCTCTTTGTCAAAATGCTGAAGAATCATTTATTATTTGATAATTTTAATTAAAGAAGAGTTGTAAACAAGGCAGGGCATTGAGAAACTCATAATTGTGTAAATGCCATCAAGTGTGTTCAAAGCTTCAAAATTCTGCCATCTTTGCTGTATTTTTTTTTACACAAAATAACCATTGTATGTTCAAAGTTTCAAAATTCTAAATCAAAATAATGTTCTTCTTAATGGATTTTTATGCGGAACACATTCAAGTGCCTACTACAAATGATTGGAAGGACTTTGGTGATTATTTTTTGCGTATTGCTTTTTTACATTGATTACCATTTTTTGTGTATTTCTTTTTAATTATTTAAATATTATTGATCAATTTAGATATGCCATAATTTGGGGGAAGGGGGTAGGTTTTACGTTTGACTTATTTTTGATGATATGCCATAATTTCAAACCAGTAATATTCTTTTTAGTTTATATAACCGTTGCTTTTAATTATTTTTGATCAAATTTTTTTTATTTGTATTTTAGAAATATTTGCTTGATTTAATTTGTCCATTTGAGTTATTTTTGGATAGAAATTCTTCATTGGGGGAGGCGGTAGGTTTTACGTTTGACTTATTTTTGACAAAATGACATAATTTCAAAACAGTAATATTCTTTTTACTTTATGTAACCATTGTTTTTAAATCTGATCGTTTGCAAATATTGAGAGATACTTAATTTGCCGATTCATATTTGCAAATGTTGAAAGGTAAATAATTTGATGTTTTTGGATTTCCCGCTCTCTCTCCACCATGTTTCTTAGTTTGTCAATTTCTTTTTTTTTTATTTTGAATTTTATAGAATTTTTTTTTTATAATTTGTACTTTCGATGTATTTCTTGGATATATATATCCTCAGGCAGTTTTATTTTTCGATTTAAGTGAAGAAATTTTGATTTTAGGGGGTGATGGTGATAGGTCTATCTCGTATTTTCATGGAATTTTTTTTTTTTTTATAATTTGTACTTTAAATGTATTTCTTGGATATATATATCCTCAGGCATTTTTATTTGTCAATTTTTAGCCACTTTCGTATATAAATTTATCACTTGCAGGCTTCGGGCTGGTTGTTGATGGTGTCGCAGTGCCATCTGATGACGGCAATACGATCCCTCCATGACTACTCCATTTATTTTAGAGTAATATATGTATTTATATTTTGTAAATTTTTTTTAAATACATGTGCATTATCTATTTTGTAATATGATTATTTTTTTTCATGTATATATTTTCAACCTTGATGTGATATCTGGATAATAAAATATATTATTTTTTGGATATATAATTACTTAACTTAAAAGAAGATAATGTAATTCAATAGAAAGAAAATGTCCACTATGCAAGAAAGATTATAAAAATTATAACTACTTTACAAATGTACAGCTTAGCACTGCTTTCAACCAAGCCAGTCATAATCATAGCACTAAAATAGATATGTAGACGAAAGAACTCATGGGTTAATATGTAAGTGCCTCTTGTGTGATAATGCACATTTCTTTGTATTTTCTCTTTCAATCATCACATTCAACGCAAACCATTTTGATGTCGAGTTAATTGAAATTGTGGCCCAAGTCAATCTCATGTTCTAAAAATACATATTATTGCCCAGTAATACTGAAGCCTAACAAGAGCTGTGATGCTAATTGAGAGGATGTAAAGACAATTTACATATTACTACTGAAATAAAATTGTTATTGTTATATCTGTTTTGACTTGTTCACTTTTCATTTATGCATTTCATCAAGTTAACTAAGTAGTACAACATTAGTGAGTTTCACGAGTTCCAAAGCTATGATCCGGAGCTAATAGGATCTCTTCAAAGGGTATAAGTTTAAACCTAGGTTTGTAGTAACACTGTCAGGGACTTTAATAATATTATCAACCAGAACTAATAAATATTCTAATAACCTTAGGTAGCATAAATTATTATGTGGATTTAATATTATTAGCAATGAACTTTAAGCTAATAATGTCCCTCAGTATACTCATCATAGGATATGATTAGGCTAGTAAGCTAGTTACAATTGTGACCAAGTGTAGCCTGATTGTGGTAGTGTAGAGGAGTCCACATTACACTATTCTAGATATTAACTGATAATTTAAGTTCACAAAAGATAGCATTAAAAAATAAATGCGCTTGATTATATAAATATATGTGATAAAACATTCTGATCTGTTTTGCATTGTTTTATTATTAGCAAAATACACTTCTATCCACTTTAATATAATGTTTTTATAATCTTTTATTTTATAAATCACTAATAGTTTGAATTGATCCACAGCATTCATCAGAGTTTTTCAAATTTATTTGAACAAAATGTCCAATTCAAACAAATTTGGAAAACTTTGATGAAAAAATTAATAAATTGAAACTATTGGTGAAATATAATAAAAGATTATAAAAACCATTGCATTAAAGTGCATAAAAGTGAATTTTTCAACTTTTTAAATATAGTGTTAAAAATGTGCATTTTATGCTACTTGCTACTATCTGCAATTTCATTATCCATGACTGATATAAAATACAAATGTACCGACTTTCAAATCCATTTCTCATATCTATTAACAAACTTCAAATTATATATAATTCTAGTGCTGTTTAATGAAAAGCTTCATCCCAATATAAAAGCCATTTGCAAATATTTTACAGTTTTAAATGTTATAATCTTTTTTCACAATATAAAAAATAAATAAATTACAATTTCCAACAAACAAACTTCCACAATAAAAAAGAAAGACTATGTAAAAAAAATAAAAAATATACAAAATGCAATGCAGTGGAGCCACAAACAACACTATATTTTGTTCTAAATTCCTCTTGTATACAAATGTATATAACATATAATAGCTCATGATTTGTTAATAAACTTCAATTAGAAAAGAATATGTATTGTTTATTGAAGTGTACAGTTCTTTTCAACATGCACATATATATAACACAGATGCTTTTTTATATGTATAGTATGCATATACAAATTAAGATTATAGAATAAATAACATTTTAAAATAATCAAATTATTATTAATAATAAATCGAAGGGACAAATTTACATATATGTTAGTGAGTGTATGTTGACTCATTCATTTACTGAAACAATAAAACTAAGAAAAAAATAACTATATGTACTGTACTTTTATTTTTTAAAGTAAAGAGTGAAATGTCTGATTTTTATTGCTATAAAATACAATCTGGGTGATATTCTTTTTTTCAATAACTTTTTTCTCTTATAGAATCATACAGTGATCTTGTTAGCAAAAAATTAGGATCTTTCTAATTAGTCATTATCAACTTAAGTATATTCTAAAATTTTTTAAAATGTTTTATTACACAAAATAACGTACATATAATAAAGAAAAAACAAAATGTATGTCCTTTTAACATAATCAAAGAAATATTATTAATAAATATGATTCTTTACAGTACTGGAGATATATTGTAAAATATATTTATAAAAAATGTATAAAATTTACAAATTTTAATATTTTTGTTTTGTTTGTTTACATTTTTTATTGGATAGCATATAATTGAAGTCATCATATACTTTGTTATAGTATAATTCATGGTTTCACTGTACACATTCTTCCTGCAATTACAATTTTCTGAAAATTTTATAAAAAATATTTTTAAAGATCTAAAATTGAAAGAAGTCAAGTCTCAAAACAAATGGTTATTTATTTAAATCATTTATAATTTGAAGATAACATTGTATGTTTTGCAACAAATCAGATAAATTGCAATAAAAATTTATAAATTAAATTTAACCAGTCTTGTAAAAAAATTTTAAAACACTAAAGTAATGTTCAACAGATTTAAAAACTAATAACTTTGTAGTGAATGAAATTGTAATCAGTTGACTAGCATTATCTATAAAAATAAAAATAAAATGAAATTTAAGATATAAGCAGAAAAATACATATTGATAAGTGAATTTGACCTAAACCTTAATATACATATATATTTCAAAAATGAACTTTTAACTGTTTTAACTTATATTTGTAAACCTGGGTTTTGTATTCGAAACACAGCAAACAATGCAAGAAATATAAAAAAATAATGAATTCATATATAAAATAGAATGGAATAATGCTGACTATATAGTAAAAAGAGAAAATAAATGATACTAAAGACTAATCAAAAACAGAATAAAATTGGAAAGTCTTCTGGGGTCATTACACAAAAATGAGTTATGATAGATATAGTTGGGTGCTGCACATGGGCTACTAATGGACTCCTCAAGTAGTGGACAGTGGGCTTTTAGATAAGAAAACTAGATGTGAATATTAAATAAATAGTGCCTGACCAAGAGCTTCTTATGCCTTGTAGGATAGGATAATCCGTTCATCAAAGGCTAGGTACTATTTCCAATACAATTTTTTCTGTCTCCCTCTTTTTCTTTTTCAATCATGTAAGTTATTATAGGGCCCAATTATCATGAATCTCTCATGCCATCAGACATTTCCTTAGAATAACAATGACAATAGGATTGAGTTTGTGCAACAATATTTCCAACTTTTAATAGCATTTCTGACTCCAACATTCTCTTTTTTTTTTAGCTCAAGCTCTTGAGAATTAAGAAAGCAATGACTGGGATAGGTTTAGTAGATTGATAGTCCTCAGTTGTGCCTTTGCTTAAGGTAGTACAATCACAAAACAGTTTGAAAGTCGATTAAAATGAACCAGTAGTTTCGCTGGCAAAGATTATATGTTTAAGCAGACTTACTGTGGAAATGGAAGGACATAGTAAATATGATGTAAAAATTGTCTAACCTCATATTGTCTGACTAGACTGTTATGACTGGCGAATTATTTATTTCAACAGTAGAAATAACAAGACTAATATCAGTAGTACTTGTGTAATAAGTAATAATGCCAAAGGTAAGCATCACAAATATAAAATGTAATTTTTTTCTAAATATAGGTACATAGAATGGGCAAAGTTTATTTGATACAAACTCTTCAAAGCCAGAACAGAAGACTGCACTGTGGCTAAAGAACTAATAAGATTTAAGATTGATATAGTTTGCTCTTAGTGAAACTCATCTCCCATAGGAAGGAAGTTTATTAGAACAGATTGATGGATACAAATATTTTTGGAAAGGCAGGTCAATCAATGAAAAAAGAATGCATAGTGTTGGATTTGCTGTAAAACCTAATTTAATATCTTCTATTCTTGGAATGCCTTGTTGTATCAATGAAAGATTAATGATCTTAAAACTTGCCTTGCATAATGGTACTAAAGCTCATTTTATCAGTGATTAGGCTCCAACCTTAGATTCAGAGAGGTAAAGCTTTTTTTCATTGTTGGATAGCATTATTATATGAATACCATTAAAAGAGCAAATTTTTCTCTTGATGGCTTTAATACATGTTAGTACAAGACTTTGCCAAAAATTTTCAGAAATAAGGTATTGGGACTGTAAATTCAAAAGGTTTGTTATTATTAAGTTTATGGATAAGACATGAAGTGACTATAACAAATACTTTCTTTAGGCAGAAAAACACTACCAAGGAACATGCATGCATCCACGCTCAAAATACAAGAGAAGTTTCCATTACATGGGCACTTACAAAATCAGATTGTTGGACAAATTATAGATATGTTTTAAAATTAAAATGATAGTTGCAAAGATTATTCCAATCATATTCACAAAAAAATTGATGATCGTACTTTAGAAGAATCTACTACTATACGTACTAAATATCAACATTTATTAACACTAAAATTGCTGATTCGGATTTTCAGAATTGTCATATTACTGAAGCATTCAATTCTCTTAAGAAATGTGTTATGGATGCAAGTAAATCTATTTCTGGGAAGAAAAATCATAACTGTTTTTCTGATAATTATCATATTATTAATGATTTAATTTAAAAAAAACCCCACCAAAACATGGCATTTTCTGTTTGTCAAAATAAATAGGCACAAGTTCAATGACCGGCAAAAAGATTTAAAAATAATTGGTGGATTAAAAATATAAAGAAGAAAGACATTTATTGATCATAGTCATTTAAGATCTTTTTGGATGAATTGAAAGCAACATATGGAACTGAGAAATAATATCACAATCCTATTAAATCCAGCAATGGCCCTCTCTTATATAATAATAATGATATTTTAAATAGGTGATAAAAGTATTTTGATCATTTTTTTGAATAAAGTTACAAAAATTAATATGATGACTTTTAATGAAATATCTATTTTATCTACTCATTTAGACTTGGATAAAGATATCCAGTTAAATGAAGACAAACCAGCTCTATGTAATCTTAAACAAGGAAAGGCTGCAGGTCCTGGTGACATATCTGGAGTTTTAAAATATGGTGGTGATAAATTAGCTTCAATAATATTGGAATTTTTTTAGAAAAATCTAGACCCATGAAGTTGTGCCATCAGATCTTACAGATGCTTTAATTATTTTAATTTTGAAAAACAAAGGTAATAGACAAGATTACAGTAATTATGATAGAATAGCAATTTATCCACTACAGCAAAAGTATTTTCAAGAATATTGTTGAATAGATTGCTTCCAGTTATATATGAATTATTACCAGACTCAATGTGATTTTAGGAAACCAAGAAGCAATATAGATATGAGTTCTGTCAGCAGGTAAATACAAAAAAAGTGTCTGGAATAGAGAAATGATTTATATATTGCTTTGGTCAAACCATTTGATTCAATTAATAATGCAAGTCTATGGCATTGTTTGAAATTAGTTGGTATTCCACCAAATTTATTCGTATTATAAAACTTCAATGTGATGGAAGTGAAAAATCTGAGGCCCATGAAAACTGGTGTTAAACAAAGATGTGTTGATTTCAATTTTTATGATAGTTGTCTTAGGAATTGTTTATAGTTGACCTAATCAGACAGGAATCAAGATATAACACAGGTTTGATGGTGGAATAATTAATTTGAATAGGTTAAAAGCAAAAATAAGAACATGAACTTTTTGGATTCTGGATTTACAGTATGCTGATGATTGTAATATTTTTGCCAGTTCAAAAGATGATTTACAGAATGTTCTTAATGTTTTAAATGCAACTTATAAAGATCTCAGTTTATTAATTGTTAAAAAAAAACTCAAGTTCTTTATCAGCTAGTGATGGGAAAAAAAATCCATGGCAACTTTCAGCCTGGATGGTTATCAACTTGAGAATGTAAACCAGTTGAAATATCTCGATAGTTTTATAAATAAAAAGGTGATCCAACACAGACTTCAATGTGCAACTGTTTCTTTTAACAAAATAAAAATAGAATAATTGTTTATACAGCTATCATTTTTCCTAATTTATTATATGGAAGTGACATTTGGATATCCTATCAGTGCAATATAAAGTAGGCATTAGAAAAGTTTCATTTAAGAACTCTCCATAAAATTTTAAAAAATACAATGGCAAGATTGTAAAATCAATCAATGTGTTTTTCAGGTTACAAGATATGATAGTATTGAGTTCATTATTTTGAAATCACATTTGTGTTGGATTGAATATGTAAAATGAAGGAACAATGGAAGACTTCCTAAAAGGCTGTTTTATGGTGAACTTGAACATGAGTTTCGTAGGAAAAGTATCCTGTTTATGATATAAAAACTTTCTCAAAGTCATTTTAAAGAAGTGCAATGTTAATTGTTTCCATTGGAAAGATATAGTAAAGAATACAATACATTGGAGAGCTACAATTTAACATGATAATGAAATATTTCAGAAAACAGTTCTCTGTTGAAGAAATTAAAAGACTTCACCACAAAATATCAAACAAGCAGAAAAATGGACAGACTTGTTCTATAGGTGGATGTATTTGTGATTCACAGATTGATTTGTGTTGTCACTGTAAAACTCATTTTTAGAGTAGTTTTTCCCCCCTCCTTCACTCTCTAAGCCTTTTTTTTTTTTACCTTGGAGTTAAAATAGCCATAATCATTTTTGAGTGGCTGTCTATTATTTATTATTATAATAGATACAAGTATTCACTGACTTAAGCAATTACTGCATTACAACACTTTTTTTTATTGATTATCATATATATGTTAAATCATTCTCCAAAGTAGAGTCAATTTTCTCAAATCTTCTAGTTTCTGAAACAATCTTATATAAAGTCATTGCAAATATTGTGCAATCATTTTCTATTTAAAGCATTTTTGTTCCCATTAAGCAAAAAAGAGAACTATTTTCTTTTGGAAAATTGCTTGAAATCTAAAATTTTATATTTAAAACTGATATAATGAGCAATCAGCATAACCAAGAAGTTTTTAGAATGAGTTAATAATAGTAGGTAATGATTTTCTTCTTATGCTAACATTATTTTAAACAAAACATCTATAAATAGACAATTTATAATTAAAATCATCTATTAAAAGATTTTTCAAAAGTACAGTAATTGTTTTTTAAACTTAAAAAATAATAATCCCTCTTCTAATAAGATTTAAGAATGGAACTTTTTTTACCTTGTAAAGAACCCCAGGAGGGAGACCCGTAGTAGTAGCACCAGCTGGAATTGCATATGTTTCTTCCACCTTTTTAGGTTGAGAGTATAAAGATTCTGCTGTTGTTGTTGTTCTGGGGACAGCAGTAGGTCCATTTTGAATAGTCTGTTCATGTATCTGTGGGGAGGGAAAAAAACCCAAAACATTAATATTGAATAAACAGCTTAAATAATTGTAGTAGATAAAAACAATGAATAAATTAAAAGCATTGTATTGCAGATGTGGTGTAACATAGACGAGAAATACATTATATTATTAAAACAAATGTCAATTATTTTATTTCATTTTTTATTAATATGGGACTTTTTTTTTTCTTTCAAATTTAATAATTTTGTAAAATAATGATTAATAATTTTGTAAAATAATGATGTTTCTAGAATAATTAATTTGAAAATTCTGAGTTATTAATTTGAATAACATATATATATTGTAAGTACTCAGATCAACTGTAAGTCAAAGTATTTAAAAAAAAAAAGAAGTTTGATCTTGTTTAGTTTTCTTTTCACTTGATCCATGGATAATGGAGAACTGAAATACAAAGTTAATTTGATATCCATGGCAACCTAATGTTTCAAAATAATAGTTTATTGCTAATTCTAGCTTCAAAATCCTAAATCTGTTGTGATCAATCTCATAAAATAAATAAATAATAAACAGATAAATAAGTAAATAGATTTTGGAAATAATTAAGTGTATAATAAAAGATTACTTGAATAAAATCAACATTATTATCAAGTATTACACATTTCAATTTCTGCTATTGCAATCACCATAGCGGCACCTATTACACAATTAAAAGTTTTATGTTTCACATATATTTGTTTGTAAATTAATTTGGGGAAAATTATTATTAAGAACATATATTAAAAATATTTATATCCATTAAAATGTATTAGAATTATAATAGAAATTCTTTATTTTGGTTTAAAAATGAAAAATCATATCAAACTTGCATTTCATTTTCACTGTATCCAATTCTTTTAAAATCTTCATCTCACTTACTTTGGAGGCAAAATTTTCTTGAACAGAGTGTTCATCATCGAGTTAAATTCAAGGAATTTTCAACAATTATTATAACAACACCAAGAGTATCTTATAAATAAAATGGAGAGGCTTTAATTTGAGATCTTATCATTTTGTCTTTGCATAAATCAGATGTTTTTCTCCGCCATTAAAAATTTATAAAACTATGGAAGAATAAAAATTTTAACTATCTGCTCACTCAATGGGGCAACTAGCTGATGAAATTCCAGGGGAAACTACAAAAATATGAAAGAAAGAAAAACCCATCAAAATGCATTGTATTGCAGATCAGCTATATAAATATATTCCATGGTTAAAAAAAATCCAGAATAGCATTCATTTATTTGTGGATATAAACCCAATTATGTTTCTATGGATATCATATTTCAGATCAAGGAATTCTACAGGATTGATATATGCGATAATAAGTAATTTAAGCTTCACATTTGTAATTCGAAAAAAAAAAGAAAAAGCTAGTATTGATTCTTTCCTTGATTATATCTGAATTGTGTCATTAAAGGCATTTTGTTTGAACATTATTGTCAGTGAAAAAAAAATTAAAGCCAGTGATATGATGTAATTTTGCATTTGTTGTTTGTTAAAACTGGATATTTATATACTTGAAAGAAAACATTGGAAATTAAAAGCAAAAGGAATTGAATTTGAATCTGCATTAGTTACCACACATGCTTATCTTCTCTACTCAAAGGAAATTCATCTCTACACCTTAGGATTGAAAATAAAAAACTGGAGGCTACCATGGATTAGTGGATAGTGAGTAAAAACAGACAGACTTTCACTTATATGGTATGATTTCTATGCATATATTTTTTTTGTTAAAGGAAAGGGAGTATTTACATTTTACTATAAAAACATAGGTAAATAGTATATATGGATATGATAGAATTCATGCTATAAAAGTGGTTGGGGAGATTCATTTAGTTATTATTTAGGCTCTTATCTGATAATATAAGCTAATACAACCTGATGTTTTCAAATATTTAATTTTTTTTTGTATGTCCAAAATTTAACTTGAGAAAGATTTTTAGATAAGATTTTAAAAAGGGGAGGCAATTTGAAATTAGGGTTGGTTTTTAAATTTGTATAAAAAGTTTCTTGGATGATTTTAAGATTTGTAGTTAAATAATGTAAAAGGAAGTGTAATAAAAAATAGTAGTGGTAGAGAGATGTAAGTAAAATATAATTATGTAAGATTGATATGTTTGTTACTGTTTATGTTGATGTAAGACAAGGGTATTTATGAAATATATAATTATGTAAGATTAATATATTTGTTACTGTTTATGTTAATGTAAGATGAAGATATTCATGTAATTGAGGTTTATTTATAAATATGTATTTCGTGTTGTTGTTGCGGATCCTTGAAAATGACTGTAAGAAGATAAAAACAGTTGAAATGTTGGAGTTGGTATTATATAAATGTATATATATGTTCAGTATTGATATAGAAATAAAGTTTTTAAAAAGAAAAAGGAGAAGATTTTTTTTTTAATTTGTTGATATTACTTTAGATCAGCGTTTCCCAACCTGTGGTACGCGTACCACTGGTGGTACGCGAGTTGCTTGTTGGTGGTACACGAAAAATAATCAATAATGGCGGACATAAAAAATAAAAAAAATTAAATCATAAAAATATCATAGAAACGTTTTTTCCTATAATTCATAAAAATTATTTTAATGAATATTATTATACAGTAAGGTTAATATGTACAGTCGATGATCAAAAATCCAGCCATTGATATCGTTTTTTTTTTTTTTGGAGTGCACTTTTAAATTTAGCCGTTAGCCACGAGTAACTTGAGATGTCGCCGCCACTGTTGTGATAGTGCTGCACTCTCATTCACTTCACCGCATGGCTTACAAGTGACAGGTTATTGTTTGTGATTGTATCGTCTTTGTTTATTAAAATTCATTGATCCCTATATAACCTGCTTATTCGAACTTAGACAAGAAGCACAGGTTTTTTTTTAAGACAATCCTTTTGATCTCTCTTCGAAATTGTATGATTTTGATTGGCTTCAGGTGCTTGCATATTTATCTGATATTTTTTGCAAATAAATGAACTTAAATTTGACACTTCAGAATAACTCGATAACGATCTTTAATGTTAATGATAAAATTGAAAGTATGATTAAGAAATTAGATTTTTGGAAACAGTGTATTGAAAACAATCAACCGGAAAAATTTGAAACTCTACATATTTTTTTGTTTGAAAATAAGGTTAGTCTGTCTCAAGATATACAGAAAATATAATAGCACATTTAACAGGATTAAAACTGTCTTTCATAAAATATTTTCCAAAACCCGAAAACACAAATGATAAGTGGATTTCAAACCCCTTCTATGAAGAAAATTTAGAAAAAGCTACATCATTATCAATAAAAGAGAAAGAAAATTTAATAGAATTATCGACACAATCTAATTAAATTTGGTTAAACATTAAAGAATATGAACAGTTTTCTGAGAAAGCTCTTAAATTATTATTACCATTTACTAGTATGGAATTAGTAGAAAGAGCTTTTTCTTAATATATTTTTTTTTAAAAAAAGTATTGAAACAGATTGAATGCAGCTGTAGACTTAAGGGTAATCTTGCATCTTCTGAACCAAATTTCAAAAAATTATGTTCTTCGAAACAAGCACAAGGATCTCATTAAATTTATTTTATAAAAACATTTGATTATGATAAAAAAAATAGATTAATTGGGTTTTTATAATTTTGTGTTTTTATTAAAACCATTTATTAGTAAATGAAATATGACAAAATAGTAGATATATATATGATACTTTGAACAAACACATACATATATGTTACAGTGAGTTTATAATTTCAGTGAGTTTACAATCCAGCATGACGTTTAAGCATGTTACAATGTAATTTGTCTCATTATGTGATGTGAATACATGGTCACTTTATAATATGTATAATGCAAATAAAATAACACACTCCCAATAACAAATTTCACAAAATACAATCATTTTTACGAAGTGGTACAATTTAGCATGATATACTACCAAGTGGTACGTGAGCCAAAAAAGGTTGGAAAACGCTGCTTTAGATCGTTGTTGAGATTATAATTATATTATATGATATGACCATATTTTCATTTTTTTTTAAGAATGATTTTACAAAATAATGATAAAACAGAACAAACTTGTTTTTGGAATATTAAATCACTGAATTTTTCTTTAGATAAATTATTAGATATTTTATTTAAATTAAGTATATTTCTTTTATGTATTTGGCTGAAATACATTCTTCCAAGAAAGCAACATTAAATTATGTTTTCACTAATCACAATAAAAACATGGAGTTTTGAGTTGTGATTGATATTCGTGTTACTTAGTTTACTAGAATGAATGACTTAGATAATGGTAATGCAAACAGAATTTAGTGTCGCTCTCTAGACCGGATATAAAATTAGATAAGGAAAAGCTATAAATCAGATCCAAAATTATTAAAAAAAAAACTTTATACAATTTTACAACTTTTATATTTGTTGCATTATACATGCAAATTCCAAAAAAAAATAGTAATGCATTTTACTCTTATTATATAATTACCATATATATATTTTAACAATGATCCATGTGGGCAAAAACAGTATCCCAGTGGGCCAGTTCAGTCCTGATTTGTAATAATAAAAAATTACCATGTTTTAAATTTTACTGCAGCTTATCAATGAGGGATTTTTACACATGAGAATTTTTTATTCCATTTTTAAAAACTGCTTTCATAGAAATAGTTGAAATAACACTTGATACATTAGACATCAATTCTCTATTCACTGTGAGAAACTTTGCAATAGTTTCTAATTTGCTGGATTAAGATCTTCTCAAATGATCATTCTGCTATTTATTTCAATAATTATCATTTTTTCTTTTTATACTTTTAAAAAAAAATATATAAATACCAAAATCCTAGAAGCCAAATATATAACAATTCATATCCAAAGTCTTTGATTTTATATTCTAAAAAAATATTAAACTCTGATAAAATTTTCTCTATTTGCACTTTAGATTAATCATGTCTTTTTAAGAAAATCCTAAACTCAGACAATGAGAAAGTGGCTTGTTGATTTTTTGAGTCATTATATAAATACTTATCACATCCTTCCAAGATATATTTATGCTTCCATTAGTTATTCTCTATGAATTCATTACACTATTATTAGAATACTGTACTACTATTGGTTCTGTTTCTTTATGCCCTTGAATTATTGAAGATCAGTAACATAAAAAAAGTTCACATTCAGTCACACTTATAAAACTCAAATCCTTGTTAATAAAGGTTATAAGTTAAAATTTATGGTGGGAATGTTAATATGATATCACTATCAGGATTAGAATGAAAAGACCTGCTTCTGAAAACTCAAATCAGACTAGGAATTAGTTTTCCTTTGGATAATTTAGTTTAACTTTATTAATTACTTTTTCTGTAGATTTTTACCTAAAGAATATTTATTTTTCATTATTTTTTTCCTCATTTCAAATCTTTTGCATTAGCCATCAAAACCCCAACATATGAGAATTACAAACAATGTTGAAATTCTTATAAGGTTGAGATTCTTCTTTTTTAAAATTAATTTAAAATTTTACTTTTTATAATTACTTAATTAAAAACCTGACAGAGATTTCATTACTGAATGTACAGTATATTGTTTAACTTTTTTCTCAACCAAAGCTAATAAATGAAAAATTAATGTTGTAATAATATATCATTTCATTACATATATACTTTTGTTGCTGTATTTCTTTATTTCCACTGAATTTTTTTTATTTATATAGAATATTATCAACATTGTGAAAATTAATAATTTTCTATTTATAAATCAGTGAAAATAAAATTATGTACAAACAAAAAATACATCTAATGGAAAGATATATTATACGTCATTAGTATGCAGATACACATATATTTACATGAATATTTTCATAAGTAATAGATATCAAATAGGACAGGCAAGAGATTATTTATATAGTGTAAGATGGAAGTCCTGATTATTATTGTGATTAAGTATGATATCTACAATTATTTATCAATGTTTTAATAACATTTATCTTCTCCAGATAAAATTCTAATATATAAAAACAAGAATTCAATTTTGCCAAGTTTTTTTTTTTTTTTTCATTGATTATTTAAAAATTTAACAAATTTTCAACATAATAAAATTACATAAACATATGTAAAGAATAACAGCATTACATTTATTGATCTCAGCAGAAGAGTCAAACAATATTACAAAAAAAGGAAAGCAATTAAAAACTACCTACATGCAGAGACCAGATGTCATTATGTTTTATATTTAAAAAAAGACCCATTTAAAAAATCATAATAAAGTAAATTTATAATTTTTTTTTTATAAATAAACCAGTTTTATTTGTCTGATTTATTTTTGTTAACAACATCTAACAACAGGTTTTAAATTAAATACAAAGGTTAATAATGAAAGAAAAATCATGCAAAATAATAGGAATTAAAAACAAATGTTACTTTAATGGCATAAAGATGATGATTAAATTCACAAAATATATGTTTTCCTCTTTATTTAAACTTTTCAAATACAAACAACTTGTTAGTAATAACACACAAATAGACAATACAGGTTAGTAATTACACAACGTTTCGAGTAGTATTATTCTCCACTCTTCTTCAGGTGTTGCCGGCCTATATGCACAGTGACAATATTCGCTTAGAAGTTGAACTCGCACCTTTAGATTCTTGTATATTGAATTTTAAGGCAAACGCTCTACCAACTGGCCTTTGACAGAATAGCTCAGTTGGTAGAGCGTTTGCCTTAAAATTCAATATACAAGAATCTAAAGGTGCGAGTTCAACTTCTAAGCGAATATTGTCACTGTGCATATAGGCCGGCAACACCTGAAGAAGAGTGGAGAATAATACTACTCGAAACGTTGTGTAATTACTAACCTGTATTGTCTATTTGTGTGTTATTACTAACAAGTTGTTTGTATTTGAAAAGTTTAAATAAAGTTTAAAATTTTCTATACATTCAATATTCACTCATAAATGATGGAAATAGTCCAACATATTACATCTTATAATATACCATCATTACAAACCTTCAGATAAATATATGTTTTCCTCTGTTCTGTATGTTAAAAATACCTGAGCTCCAACCTGTATAGGTTCATATTCACTTTTCCCATGATAATTTTCAATGGCACCAGGCTCTAGATCAGGTGCTGGTTCTAAATTTGACTCTGCTTCTCCAGTGACTTCAACTTCTACTTCTATATCTATAAATATAAAAAATTATAATTTTATAAATTTTCATAATACTTGTGCACAAAATGTAATTAAGCTTTTCTTTTTAATCAGTTGCAAAATGGGGAATATTATTAACTCAATGCAACCAATAATCATATACCTTACTTAATATATTATAACGGTCGGTAAAGAAGTAAAATATACCAGTCTTATTGTATCTGCATTACAAGGGCGCCATCTAGGCGTTTGAACCTAGAAAATTTATAAAGTAGACAGATACGGGCTGATAAGATCACGACCGCCAACCCAAGTCACTAGCTCAATGCAGAAACTTAATATATTTATTAAAATATATTTTTAATAAAGATTAGAGAGAAAAAAAAAAACAATCACTAGATCACTGCCAGTACTATTAACACACAAAAAATATTTTATTTACGTATATAATTAAGAACGCACAAACTTTTTTTTTTTTTAAAAAATAATTTTTATAACAAAAGAAGAAAGTTGTTTTATTCTGTTTCATTAGTTATTATTTTATTTGTTTTTAACTCTAATTTTAAATCTTTAGAATGTTGAGTACAAATGAGCTACCTAGACACATTCACAAATTTTCAAATCACTTGACTCCAGACTAAAAATCCGCAGCCACACCAATACTCACTTCCAGATATATATCAGCAACCAATGCAATGTGAACATGTTAGCATAGAATCACACCGACAGGAATGTGCATCTGAATAGCGTGATATTATTGGAGAAAACATGGCCTTATCCAGCAGGAATGTGCATCTGTCGGGCGAAGGAAACATGCATATAAAATAATAAAGAGAAACGCTACATATGTATGGGAGAGCGGTCTTATCTTGCCGGCTTATCGTCCAAAATCCATAGAGCTGGAAGGGGTCAATGGCGCAGGAAATACGTCTGTGTCCATTTCAACGATATGACTACCTCTTTGAGGTCATGCATTCAGTTGGGCTCATCGCCCTAGGTGCTAACACACTTCACATTTCATTGATATAAACGTCCATATACCTCTCCACCAGCATTGACACAACTACGAAACAAATAGTCCGAAATCAAAGCCTCTTTAAACTAACATATATTTAAACTAGTCTAGCAGCCATCTATACTCAACTAACATTTAAATCATTTTATTAATTTAATAAAAAAAAATATTTAGTTTACAGTATTTAACCTATTTTAAAATTATATTGCATTCAACTTATTTTTTTCTAGTTTACACAAATAATATTTTTGACATATTTTTAAAATCCCGTAATGCACAAATAATGATGCGTATATCTTTCAATTTTATGTTTACAATCGCAAACCCCTACCCAATTACAAACAGACCTTATACTAAGCTGAATAAAAAAAAAATTATAATACATATTTTAAGAGATTACGTTTTAACTTTAGATCTTGGTTTTAAAATTGCAAAGTTTATAAAAGATACAGAAAGTTCAGGCTTATTCAGGAAAGAAAGTTTACAGTTCATTTTTTTAGACACAAAATCCGAAAGATTTTAAGCTTAAGAGAGTTTATATTTAAGTTGATCATTTATAAATTTATACCTCTTTTTATCCATGCTCGTTCCTTCGTGACGAAGATCTGAGTTTACGCAAGGGTCATTTCTTGCGGACGATGATGATTTTATGAAGATTTCTGAAAGATGTTACTAGTGGTTCTATGCTGGGATCCATGGAGATGAAAGCTGCCTTCGGCCGGCCGGTCCAAGGAAAGCACGATTAATACAGATTACATTTTTGGTAACAGCGACAATATTTATTTTAACTTTTCAGCAACAGACGAAAGAATTTAAATTTTTCTAATCTCCAACTCCTTCATTATTGTTTTGGATTTTTCTTTTATAGTCCTCAGGCACCTTATCTCTGGAATGCAGGATTCATCAAACATATTTCATGTCTGTATTTTAATGGTTTATTGGGTTTGTGTCCAAGTAGATTTTGGGTTTTCCACTGAGGTCTGTGTCTATATCTTTGGGCGGGAACTCTTATCTATTTCGTAATCATCTTCTCAATGGTCATTTTCCCATAAGGATCTGTTTGTAATTTTTATTTTTAAGATTAAAACTCTCGTCATTTTTAAAATCAAAAGGTTTTTTATTATATTTTATTTAAATTATAGAATCTTTGTTTCGATTCTATAATTTTTTTAAAGCTTATTTTATTTTAATATTTAAACTAAACATATTAATAAATTAATAATTCGTTATTTGTGCATTTTGAATGTTTGCGATTTTAATTCAGTATTAGATATAGAATTTAAATGTAACGCATATATATATCCCGTTACAATATATATATAAAGTCGTAATTACTTATGTTGGTCTAAATTTAAAAGCACACTTATAAAATGAATTTTGTCTTAAAAGAGTAAAATGAAGATTATATTAATATTAAACATGAAAATAATGTAACTGGTAATGAAGATTTGGCAATATTTTTTTCTAGATATAAAACTGATTCTGTATAAAGTGGAGAGAGATAATAAATATTTCAAAAAGTAGATTTAATAATGAAAAAAGCTTACTTAATGATAAATATTAAAACTCATTTTGATATGAATAGATGTAAAAATGAGATGATAGAATAAACTGTGTTAAGGGTAGTTGCAAAAAATAATAAATTACCACTGCTAATGATCATGGGTTATCATGAACACTCTTAATTCCTTGTTATTTCCATCAATTTCTCATCAGAAATGCAACTTAATGCACTCACCTATTTTTTAAAGAACGAGATAAAAGCAAAAGCAAGAAGAAAAATATTTGCAATTCAGATGACATTCACACAATGTAAGTAATTAGATTGTTAAAAGACAATTTAATATTCTATGTAGAATCTTATTTTGTCCAGCTTAATATTTAAAAATCTAATGAAGATATGCCATTATTTATATTCAGAATGCATTATGTTAATAACTAATTCCAGATATAAACAAAAATTTCAGATGTAAAAATAAATTAAAACAAGCATTATTTAATTCCATTATATTACTAAAATAAAAATATACAATAAACAAAGAATCAAGTACTTTACAATCTATTGAATTAGCACATTTTTTTTGGGAGGAGGATCACACTTAGGTACTCAGTTAAAAATATGTTAAGGTGTTATTATTGACTAAGGATCCTATGAAGAATATCTTGTTCCTTTAAATCCACATTCATCAAGCTTTTTCTAGGTAAAAATTCAAAAGAAGAGAAAGAAACAAGAAGTCATACACATACAAATAAACTAACAACACTGAAATATATAATTAAAAAACTTACTCTGTTTAGACAACTGATTCTCTAGACTCAGGAGAGTCAAGCTGTCTGTAAACAGAGCAAAAAAAAACAACAACTTTATTAACAAGTCTTTTTTCCTTCCTTACGCAAAAACAAAAAATAAAAATATAAAAAAGAACAAAATATGCACACAAAAATAAATAGAAACTAAGAAAACAAAAAGACTTACTGTTAGCATATGATTCTGCTACAACAGGTACTAAAGACTTAGCTGCAATATAATTACATAAAAATAATAATTTCTAAATAACACTAAAAAGTGATAATAATAAAAAATATTACTTCAGAAAAGTTAAAAAAAAACTTCGGGTGATACCTATCCTTTTACTCCAAAAACAAAATTAGCAAGTAATGCATAAATTAAATGACATTCAATTGGTTTTGATTAATTGCATTTTTATTCTGGTAAAAAATCAAACATATATATATATATGATAAAAATAAGAGAAACTTTTTGCATAGCCATCATGCTATTATTTCCATTGAACTAACTTCTCAAGACTTAAAAATTTATCATAATTTAATATATTTAAATGTTCAATTAACTGGAGATCAATGTGACATTAGTGTTTAAATCTTTTTTGTATTTAATTAACATATTTATAGCAAATGCTTTCTCATTCATTATTTTCAATATTTTAAAAAAGATAATTGGAAATAATTTTTAATTTAAAAATATTAAAAACAAAATACATCTTGATCAGAGTAGTAGTTTCTAACAGAATTACTCAGATCAACACAAAAATTGGTAGAGGATATTATTTTATGAGAAGTAGTAAATCAGAATTTAGAATAAAATTGTGTATTTAAATTATAATAAACATCATTATAATTAAAATATAAACTTGTAATATAAATTAGACGTTTCTGCCTTTAATAACTATAATATTATTATTTATTTAAATGCGATTACATACTGTTTTTGACCATAAAAAAGTTTAGCAACTGCCCCCCCCCCCTCATGTTTTAATTCAAAATGCAATTATAAAATATTAAATTAGATAATAAAAATCTAATATACATTTAATCAAAAACAAATATAAATTACTATGTTACTTTTTTAAAAAATAATTTAAAACAAAAATAATTAAAAAAATAACAATAAAGGTTAAAAAATAAATTTCTGATTCCAAAATCATGGCAAATTATTATTTTTTAAATCACTAGTAGTCAAATAGTAATGCTTTAATAATATACTTTCTTATACTATGAACGCATATCTCTAAAGTATTACAGTCATTTAGAAACTTAACCAATTTTAAAAATATTAAATAATAATTTCAATATCTATTGGATATATATTTATCATATGCACTATATATTATATTAAATATGATTGTAGATAAATAAACATACACACACACACAAAAAAGAAAATTTAGCAATTACTTTTTATTTTTGTTACTTAACTTTCTATAGTTATGTTTATGAAAAAATAAAATAAAAAGGTAATCATAGACCCAAAGTTCATTTGAAATATGACTACTTATACCAGTGAATTCTATCAGCCAGCACACTGACATTCATCTAAATTATTAACCTGGGATTTTTTACTCTTAACAAATAATAGTTATGTATCCATTTGCTGATCTCTATTGGATGGCTATCAGAAGTGATCATGGGCTTGGGGTAAAAAAAATCCTAAATCTGTTTGTGATCTGAACTTTTTTTTTTAATCAAAGGTTAATCTGATCCAGAATAGCATCTCAAACCATAATATTTATGTCAGCTTTTTAATAACATTACAAAATAGTGCAATAATATAAAAAAATAATGGTTCAAGTTTGTTTCTAATTTTTTAGTTTTTCAGTTATTCTTTTGTAGGAATAGAAATCTATTTAACATCATTTCCATTTATGTAAGAATGAATAATCAAAGAACACCAGGTGGTAGTGTTAACAAAATTCCCAGACTAATTACTATTTATTAGTCTTCATCAGTAAGAGATGTTAGATTGCATATATTCATGCAGGTGCTACTCTTATCCCAATTTACTATTTAAACTAATAACCTAATTCTAGACATTAAGAACAGAGAATACAAATATGAGTTTTACAATGAAAGAGAACTTCCAGAAATAAAAGATGATTTTAAAAGCTAGAGACATTATTTCTAAATGAATACTAAATTAGATGATAAAGCCAGAAAACACCAAAAACATTCCATATGTGTTTTATTGCTTATATCAAGACCTTTGATTTAGATATCTACCCCCAATTTTGAAATACTTTTAAGAAAATCTATTTATAAGAACATTTCATTCTTCTTATAAAGAATTCTCTATATGAACCTAGAATCTACAGTTACAATATAAATTATGGAAAAATAGAAATGGTTTTACAAAGACAAAGAAGCAAGCCAGAGCTTCATAGCTTGTGTATTGAAAATATATTGAGGAAATATAGATTGTAAATTCAGGATTGATGAAAAAAAAGATAAAAAATCTTAGATAACACTGATGACAGCATAAATATATATGAAAGCAGAAAAGCCATCAAAATTGATTAGAAAACGTTAAAATAAATACATATGAAAAAAAAAATTATGACTATATATAAGTAAGACAAAGAATATAATAATATAATCAACCACTGACACTTACAAAATTGATGATATGAAGTTAGAAGTCACTGATAGTTTTTTATTATTAGTAATAAGGGATGCAATAGTCGAAAAATTTATTATGAACTAATATTGAAAAAAAAAATAATAATTTTTATATTCAATAATATATCTTAAAAAAAACAAACAAACAAAAAATAACTTTCAAATTATAATCATTTTCAGAGAAACTAGAGAAGAACATACAACTTGCATGAAATTCACCAACATTTCTCATTTAAAAAAATTGTGATAAAAAAGGACAACTCCTATTTATCACTGCTCACCAAATATCATTTTATTCTTATAATCATTTGCTTATCATAGTTTATTATGCATAGATAGTAACTTTAATCATCTTTACAAATCAATAATACCATTCATTTGAAAACATTAAAAAAAAAAAGATATCCCAATTATAACAAGACCTGACTTAAAAAGCTTTTTGAAACTTGAAATATCTATTAAGGAATATTTTGAAAAATGCAAGAATAAAAGTGAATATTAATTGAGATGCACTCTGTGTAATAAAGAATTCATACATTCAATTAAACTAAAAAAAAAGTAATGTATCATGCTAAGCTAATTGAAGGTCCTGATTAAATGGTGATAATGTTGGCCTGTAAGAGCTAAAAATTTCTGGATTGATTCTCAATCACGAAGAGAAATTTTTTAAAAAAGGGAGGAAAAAATGAGGTAGAGGGATCTTATTTGGTTAACTGAAAGAAATTGTTACACTTAGTTTATTATTTTTATGCTCAAACATATGATAAATGAATAACTAATTTTATATTTCACATTTTGTTAAAATAATTTTTTTTTATAATGCAGCAAATAGAAAAATTTTGAACAAATGTGGCCGTGAAAGAATTATAAATTTATTATTAGAAAAAATAAAATACCCACTTCAGTGACTAAATACTTACAACTACTGTAAAGTAAAATCATCACTTTAAGTATGTTAGTTAATGGACAATAAACTAATTCATATTTCTACCAACTATGCAAAAATAATAATTATACAATAATATTTTACAGTTGTAATTATAAATTTATTTAAACGCACATTGATTACATAAGTAATATTTACTAAGGCTGTAACCTCAAGAATATGCGTATAAAAATGCGATATTAATGTGTAATAAGAAATGTGGACTTAATCAGTGAAGTATTGAATAACTTCACGCTCTCAGATCTAACCGCTTCAGCTTCACCTATTTAAATAGAAAGTAGAATGAAGTAAAGAAGAGTTCCCTCTTTTCTTCCAAAGCGTAAGCTTGTGGTTAAGACCTGTAGAGGTCCCTAATATCACTTTTTACACACATATTCTTGAGGTTACAGCCTTAGTAAATAATAATATTTTATATAAATATTTATCTTATGTCAATAAATTTACTGACATAATACAAAGAATTTTAATATTTTCTTTTTTGATTTAAATTTTATGCCAGTTTCAGAAAACAACATGATTAATCAAACACAAATGCAATACAATTTCATGCATTCATTATATTAGTAAAAGCTTTAACACCAAACAAAATTTCTCAAAATAGTGTTTCTCAAACTACAAAATAATATTTTTTAGAAAAAACTTTCAATTTATTAGAAAAATAATTATAACAATCGTCTATATATTGCAATGTTTTCAGATAAAACAGAAATAATGATTTTTCAAAAACAAATCAAATATTTAATTAAAATAGTATTTCTTATACTGTGAAGTGGCATCTTTTTAATTTAAAAAAGTTATTAAGTAATACTGATATTATATCAATAATTAAAACAGAAATATGATTCAATAATTTTCAATATTGAGAAGCAAAAAGAAATAACTACTAACATTAGCATTTGTTAAAATTTCATTATTGGGTAAAACATGATAGTTTAGTTTCAAAAATCATGTAATAAATTTTCTTTAAAAAAGTATTATATATCCACATCAAATATAATTAAATGCATTACTTATATTATTATTTTTTTCTAATATTCTTATTTTGCTATTATGCTTTCTTTAATGTAAAATTTTTTTGCAAAAAGATGTGAATTTAGATATATCATTAGTAAAATAAATAAAATAAAAAAAAGCAAAAATACATAAATAAAAATATAACAGATTCAATTATGAAAAATTATAAATATATGTTTAATATATAAATACAGATATATTGCCTATACTGAACTTAATATAATTAGAAGGGATTTGAAGAAGACTTTCAACCTCCCTACAGCTATCCATTCCATCCCATACAACAGATACACATGACCACATATGTGTAAAAAAAATAAATGATCTCCAATATATGTATTTTGTGCCAACCCAGCCCTCATCAGTTGGTCTAAATCATCATCTCGCACACACACATATATAATTAGTACTCAGTTTATATTAAGATAGCATATCTCTAAACTTTAATGGACAGATTTCAATCTTCTCCACCCTCCAACTCTTCAGCCATCCATATCATTGAAAATCTGATGATGGAACACTCACAACCTTGTTAATGCCAATCTTATTGTCATACCCATGTTGATTTTAGGTCACTCTGACCTCTCACGTATAGAACCTTAATATGTAATATTTAAATACCAGTATATTGTCTATAATGAACTCAGATTTTCAAGCTCCCTACACCTATCCATTCCATCCTATACAACCAATACTACATACATGTGAAAAAGATAAATAATCTCCAATAAACATATTTCGTGCTGAGCTAGCACTCGTCAGTTGATCCAGATCATCATCTCTGACACACTCAATAATATAATCAGTACTCAGTTTATATTAAGATTGCAAATCTTCAAACTTAAATGGATAGGCTTCAATCTTCTCCACCCTAAATTTTTCAGCCATCCATACCATCGAAAAGCTGATAATGGGATCAACAAAGGCTTTGAGTATTCTATTATCAGATTTTCAATGACATGGATGACTGAAGAGATGCAGAGTGAAGAAGGTTGAAGCCTGTCCATTAAAGTTTGAAGATTTGCTATCTTAATATAAAATGAGCATTGACTATATATGTATGTGGATGATGATCTGGACCAAGTGATGATTGCTAGTTCAGCATGAAATATATATATTGGAGATCATTTATCTTTTTCACATGTATGCAGTCATAAGTATTGGTTGTATAGGATGGAATGGTTAGTTGTTGGAAGCTTGAAAGCCTGAATTCAAATTCCTTCTAATTACATAAGTTCAGTATAGACACTATACTTGAATTTAAATACTACCTATTCAGCCTGTTGTTTGTCCATCTCTCTTCTGTGTATTTAAATGGACATATTAAGGCCCTATACATGAAGGTCCGTGACAAAGTCATCAAGAGTATGGCAATTAGATTGGCATTAGCAAGAGCTTTGAGCATTCCATCTCAGATTTTCAATGATATGGATGGCTGAAAAGTTGGAGGATAGAGAAGATTGAAGCCTGTCCGTTAAAGTTTGGAGATTTATTATCTTAATATAAACTGAGCACTGATTATATATGTGAGCAGATGTTGATTTGAACCAACTGATAAAGACTGGTTTAGCATGAAATATGTATATTGGAGATCATTTACTTTTTCACATGTATATGGTAATGTGTATCGGTAGTATAGGATGGAGTGGATAGCTGTAGGGAGCTTGAAAGTCTGAGTTCATATCCCTTAAATATATGTTTAACGGGATATATAAATTCATTTCAAAAATAATGCAATCAAATTTCATTAAAAAAAAAAAAGGTTTATCATTCAGGAATCACATGATATTCAAGCAATGGGAAAGAGTTAAGATATGATTTGAAAATCTTTAGCTATTGGATTTGCTGCTCTACCATTACACAAGTGACAAGAGCAACCAAATTTCATTATTGCTTCAATATTCAAATATGGTTCATCATAAATTTTTGTAAAAAAAGTCTAATCTCCAAAAAAACAAATAAACTCCTGAATTTAAAAAAATAGATTTAAAAAAAAACATTGAAAGATAAGAGAATATAAAATATTCATGATTGAGAAATACTACCTTTGGAAAGTAATTAAACATATAAAATGTTTAAATCTATTATTTTTTTGCAAAAATAATTAAACAAACAAACGAAAAAAATAACACAATAATACATGCACTTGTTTATTTATTTAAAAAATGTTTTAATTTTAGATTATTTAAAATTTATTTATTTATTTTTTTAAGAAAAAAAAAACACACATGAAGATTTATTAAAAAATGGGTGAATATAAAACATTATACATTATTAACTTACTAGCATCCCCTATTTGAATATCAGGAATAGTCATTATAGGTTTTTCATCTATTTAAAAAACAAAATAACCGGCTGATACTGAGAACAACAATATCTAGTGTTTTAAAAAACTCAAGCATATGGATTCCAAAATAAAGGACTTACTCATTCCTGGCTGATTTCTCAAAGAAGAGAGATTTCTTCTACCTATGTAATAATGACAAAGCATGTATTATGATGAAAACAATATAAGTATTTTTTTTTCTGCCAAAATAAAAGTGTGGGGAAGGAGAAAAAAGGCCAAATGAACTTACTTTCAGGTGGCCTAGATTCTAATTTTCCAATTGCTCTTCTACCTGAATGATTAATATAATTTATAACAATGAATATATATATATTTAGAAATGAGAAATATGTTATTAAATATTAATTTCTAATAAAAACAAATCTCTGCTGTATATGTACATTGTGTGCTAACTACTGCCTGCCATATATATTAATGATAAAAACCTTAAACTGCGTTATATTTTTTACAAATAGTTTTTACACTATAACCCTTTCTCATTTTCTAACTTAATTTCAAAGACTATTTTTTATTTAATAAAAACTATATATACTTTTCCTTTTAAAAAGTCTTTTCCATTTCAAAACTGAGTAAATATCAAGTTAAAAATATAGCAACATCTAATTCTTTATTATATTACAATTTGCTCCCTTTTTTAACACCTTAAAGGATGCAAAACAATTTAAAAGTATTTTATTGTTTAAATAAACAATCTATTAAAGGATTTGCCACTGATATAAATAAATTATTTAAATAATCTATAATGCAAATATTCTTGGTTGCTGAATTTTTCCAGATTAAGAATAATTCAATAATATATATTTTTTATCTTTCCTTTTGATTATAAACCCTCTAGTGACATTAGAGCAATTTAAATTTTATTGAAAACTTATTTATTTTTATTTCTGCATTAAAGCCAAAAATAATTTTCTTCAACCATAATTAGAATTTTTATATTTAACATGAAATAAAAGTGTGGAGTAATTTAGAAATTAATTAATTCATTTCATAATTTTTACAACTAGTGATTGAATTAAATAATAATTGGGCATTCCATGCTTTTATTTCAAGTTAAATATAAAAATCCCAATTGGGGTTAAAGAAAATAATTATTTTTGGCTTTTTAATGCTTAATAAATGAAAGCATTTATTATAAAATATAATTTTTATATATTATTTTTATCTTCTTAATATTTAGATATTTTATGTATTATTCTTATTTAAAATGAAGAGAAAAAAAACAATATTACAGTCTATGTAATATTTGAAACAAAATTTTGCAGCTGATTAAAAATCGATTCCAATTTTATTTTATTAAATGAAAGAAGCATTAAAAAAAAACCTTTACAATTATAAGAAATTAAGATTTATTTTTATTTCTATTTTAATTTATCACTAGTGTATGTTTTTTTATTAAATAAAAGTATTTAAAAAATATAGAGCCTTCTTGTGCAAATTACTGAAAATTCATTGAACTGACATTGTGGAAATTCAGTTCACCAACAACTTTACACTAAACATATACACTCTGAAATATTTAATCATATTGCATTAATATCAATTTTTAACACATACAAAATTTATCTTAAACAATAAACAATCTTTAAAAATTAATAATATATGTCCATACACCAATGATAAAATAGATTGGTTTACAATGATCTATGAACAAGATTAATCAAAGATCTAACAAAGCAATTATGAAAAAATTTAATATGTCAGCATTACTTTAACAAATATATCAAATACAATAAAAAGTGTATTTAGGAGAAAACTGTGTAATAAATCCAAAAAGTTACTAAGAGAGGCCCATAGGATTTCTTAAAGAATCAATAAAATTAATTATAATGGTGAGTTGACAATTTTAAATGTTTCAAAAAAGTTATTGATGACTGAGAATAAAAATGAAAAAAAAAAGATTTAATCCAGGGGTTGGTAACTTTTTTTGTCTGCAGGTCAAAATCAACGAAAATGTGACTATTAAGATGTTTGGGGTCAGTGGTATTTTCATTTTAAAACAAACTTTTAGTGAATAATAAGATAAATTTTATTGAGAAAATAATTACAAAATGCTTTTAAACTTTAAACATAAAAATTCAAGATTATAATTCTAATTATTACAAAAACAAATATAATTATCAGGTTTTAGTTCATTAATTTATGAACTTTATTTATAAACGTTCTTTTCATGAATTTGTGATGTCAATTTAGTCACGTCTGGCTAATATTTAGTCACTTTAAGATGAATATAAGCTTCTGAATTTTCAGTACTTAAATTACTCCTGTTCTCACTTAAAATAAACTGCACACAAACAAAATAGCAAAGTCATTTTTTTTTTCAAAGCTAAAAACTTCATAGAAAGTGATGCCCAACACATTCATATCATGAGATGATTATCTTGTTTTTTCAAAATCTTTCCATAATTTCTTGAATGTATCCAAACACAATGTTGATCTTTTAAAATCAATCATTTCTAAATATTGATCTTTTAAAATTAATCATTTCTAAACTTAAATTATCAATTTTAAGATTTTCAAAATACAGCAAATCTAAAATATTTTTTTCTATTTCATTGCGCTTTATTATATATGTAAACATTTCACCGTGCTTCTTAAAACTTTGAAATCTAATTTCATATTCACTTTTGATGTTCAAAATCCAATATTTGAAAATATTTAGATTGCTTTCATCAATATTTTCTTCCCCTCGTTGGCTTTTTAACAAAAAAAAAAAAAAAAATTTAGTTTTTATAACAGTTTCAAATAATATTAATCTCAAAGAAAAACTCTTTCATTCCTTGTACATTTTCAAAATTGTGTGATTATTTCCTTGGAGTCATATGTTGAAATCATTACAATGGTCCATTATGTCTGTTAAGAATAAAAGTCTTAAAAAACATTGTTTATCATTGAGTTGGAGATCATTTTCACAGATTTTGTAAAGAAATATTTGTATATCATCAACACACTCTACAAATCTATTAAGAACTTTGCCTAGATTTTAACAATCGTATTTCAAAATATAACAGCAAATCTCCATATTTCGATTCAATTTCCTCTAAAAAAGCTTCGTAGTGCCTGTGTGTTAATGCTGATCATGCTACAATCATGTTTATGACCTTAGCAACCTTTTCCATTATATCCTTAAGTTGTTGCATAAATGCCTTTGTAAATAAATTATCTACATGTATGATACAATGGAATGAAAAAAATGGGAAGCCAAGTTCATTTTCTATTAGTTTCACAAATTCAACATTTTTTCCTTTCATAGCTGGAGCAATATCAGTTATTATGGAAAACGATTTACTTTTTAAATCTGATATTTGTCCATTTTTGAAATTTGTAAACTTTTGTACTTGACAGAAAATGTCAGTGCCTTTAGTCACGTCATTCATTGAAGCAAGAACATATAGTTCATTGACGTTCAAACTATTTACTGATGCAAATCTAATAATTGCCAGCCTACCCATACTATTTACATCGGTATTTTGATTGAGTGTAATGCTAATATGTCTCTAGATAACAAATCATTTTTGATCTACTCATATTTTTGGCCATCCATATATCTTCAATGCAGTGTTGAACTTTTCTGGCTGAAATGGCATTTCTTTAATTTGCTCGATTATTTGTTGTTTATTTGTGAAGTCATTAAATGGTGAACAACCTCATAAGTCAACCTAGTGTGACTATACATAATGTATGGAAATCACTAAACAACTTTGCTCTTATGAAAAAGTGAAGAAATCAGGAGGAACTTCATACATAAATATATGAAATTTCTATTGAGTGTTGCCTTTGACAGGATGGCTCAGTTGATTAGAGCATTATCTTAAATTTCAATATTCAAGAATCTAAGGGTCCAGGTTCGATTCCCATACTCATACTGTCACTGGTTAGGACAGCAACACCTGAAGAAGAGGGGAGAATAATAACTCTTGAAATGTTGTGCGCATACTGCTCTGTGTCCTATTATTAACAGTTGAATGTATTTGGAATATTTAAATAAAGTTAAATTTTTCTGAAGACATTCAATACTTATATTAGAGATGGAAATAGTTCAATATATAAATAGAACTAAAACACCACCATCACAAATCTTCAGGAAAACAATAAAATAGTATTATTTCAATTTTGATGTTTTGATGATTATTGGGCATGTACCACTTAAAATTATATATATAGTATTATAACGTTTTCCGTTTTGCTAGGCCTCTACACGCTAATATAAACTGCGCGTGAGTTGATCAAGCTATGTCAAAAAAGAAGAGTTATATTTCTATTCTAAAAACATAGCTATATTTCCTGATCAACTCGGCCTATTAATTGTTGAAAATTGTGCTATTGACGAAATCAGCTTTTAATTTATTTAATCTGGGCGCCAGAACTCCTAAGAATTCGCTGAAATCGTCATATAACATCACACAAATAAAAAAAAATACTTTTAAACTAATCGGTATTACATCATACCAGTAACGAGAATTATTTTTTTAAGATTATTATTCCTGGGCTTATTCAAACATATTGGCAAAGGTAAATTACATTTTTAAATCTTATTATACTACTAATAGATTTAATAATAAAAAAAATAATAACTATTATTAATAACGGACAAATGAAAATTGATATTAGAAATATTTTTATTATTATAACAGTTATAACAGATTAAAAATCTGTTTAAGTTAAAATGAGAATTCCTAATCAAGTAAATCAGAGAGAACACATATTAATTTAAATATGACGCAATCAATAAAATAAAATAATTAATTAAAAGGTTCTGGTATAAACAAAGTCTCTTGTACAGAAAAAATGAAAGTCTCTATCGGGATTATTTTAAGACTTGTTTGCAAACGCTTAATTTTGTCACAATCAGGAATAAGTAGTCTTAACTTACCGGTAAGTTTTGTGAATTCACGAAGGTTGTAGATAACTATGCATAGTTTTTCGGGGTTGAATTGAGCTCACGGCCTTTGATTATTAGTTGCTCTTGGTGCTGGTTCCATAGGCTAGTCACGTAAGCTTCTCTGGTGTCCATCGGTAATGATGTCAGCTAAAGCTCCGGTCTACTCTTGTATGAATAACTTTTTCATCGTAGAGTGGTCTGGATTCTCTAATCCAAAACCAACCAAAAGAATATCAGCTAAACCAAGACATTCCTCCAACTGAATTCCTCCTTTTTATACTAGAGGTCCCGTTGTCGGACTTCTGCGCATGCTAATATCATGGCGTTTTGTGTTTATAATCTTATACAGTCTTATCATTTTTCAATTACTAAGTTCTCATTTTTTTTTATCAAGTTTTTCGGCCATGTTTAATTGGCTAAAATATTTTTCTTTTAGCTTATCTTTTTACTTGCTTTTGGAATTCTTTTGTTCTCTCTAATTCTACTTTTATTTCCAGTTAAGTAAAAAAAAATACGAAAGAAAAATTTAACTTTCATTGTACGTTATTTTTTTTTTAAAAAAAAATTAGTCAAAAAAAAATCTAAATTTACTTTTATTTTTTAGCTTTTACCAAATGCCAATATATTTGCAACGTATATAAATAAACGTTACAATACCACCAGTGCTAGGAGATGATAATAAAATAGGGGTTTACACTAATTTTATTCTTAAGTTTTTTAAATTCATATTCGTGTTTTTTTTTTTTGTAGTAGCGTGCTGATATATTCCGTAGACTTGTTCAACAAGCGACGTTCGGCTTTAACGCCCACTTTTAGGTCTAACCCAGCGGGAATGGAAAATATTTCAACATTCATCTGTGTCCTTTCCACTTAGTTGTAATAGTAATGATAAGAAGCCCAAGTTATAAGCACTAACGAGCGTTGCTCATCGTTTTGAGTCTTATAGGCTCGCGGCAACTTGGTCTGCCTTCCCCTTTATTGGGATCCCTGCTAGAAATAGTCTGATGGGCATATAAAGGTGGTCTTATGTTAAGATACTGCGTACTAGGACTCGGGGCTATGTTTTTCTCCTCTTCAGTAACTGCCTACCCGGTCAAATACTTGTGACTTAAGTCTACATCAGCCACGATCGTGTTTTATTTTAGACATATCAAAAAAAATATACATACATTTTTTCTTTCTGGAAGTCATATTAAAAAAATATTTTTTTTTATATTTTAATAATCAGGGTTTAATTAGTTCGTTAGTTTATATAATTTTTTTTTTTTTAAAAATTACTATTTATTTTCCGGCTATGAGTTTCTTTGGGTCATCATTGTAACGTTCTTTATCATTACAACTTATCTCAGGTTGTAGTTGTTAAATCGAAGCCCGAGTTGGGTCGCCATTATAACGTTTTCCGTTTTGCTAGGCCTCTACACGCTAATATAAACTGCGCGTGAGTTGATCAAGCTATGTCAAAAAAGAAGAGTTAAAAATTCTAAAAACATAGCTATATTTCCTGATCAACTCGGCCTATTAATTGTTGAGAATTGTGCTATTGACGAAATCAGCTTTTAATTTATTTAATCTGGGCGCCAGAATTCCTAAGAATTCGCTGAAATCGTCATATAACATCTCACAAATATAAAAAAATACTTTTAAACTAATCGGTATTACATCATACCGTAACGAGAATTATTTTTTTAAGATTATTATTCCTGGGCTTATTCAAACATATTGGCAAAGGTAAATTACATTTTTAAATCTTATTAAACTACTAATAGATTTAATAATAAAAATAATAACTATTATTAATAACAGACAAATGAAAATTGATATTAGAAATATTTTTATTATTATAACAGATTAAAAATCTGTTTAAGTTAAAATGAGAATTCCTAATCAAATAAATCAGAGAGAACACATATTAATTCAAATATGACGCAATCAATAAAATAAAATAATTAATTAAAAGGTTCTGGTATAAACAAAAGTCTCTTGTACAGAAAAAATGAAAGTCTCTATCGGGATTATTTTAAGACTTGTTTGCAAACGCTTAATTTTGTCACAATCAGGAATAAGTAGTCTTAACTTACCGGTAAGTTTTGTGAATTCACGAAGGTTGTAGATAACTATGCATAGTTTTTCGGGGTTGAATTGAGCTCACGGCCTTTGATTATTAGTTGATCTTGGTGCTGGTTCCATAGGCTAGTCACGTAAGCTTCTCTGGTGTCCATCGGTAATGATGTCAGCTAAAGCTCCGGTCTACTCTCATATGAATAACTTTTTCATCGTAGAGTGGTCTGGATTCTCTAATCCAAAACCAACCAAAAGAATATCAGCTAAACCAAGACGTTCCTCCAACTGAATTCCTCCTTTTTATACTAGAGGTCCCGTTGTCGGACTTCTGCGCATGCTAATATCATGGCGTTTTGTGTTTATAATCTTATACAGTCTTTATCATTTTTCAATTACTAAGTTCTCATTTTTTTTTATCAAGTTTTTCGGCCATGTTTAATTAGCTAAAATATTTTTCTTTTAGCTTATCTTTTTACTTGCTTTTGGAATTCTTTTGTTCTCTCTAATTCTACTTTTATTTCCAGTTAAGTAAAAAAAAATACGAAAGAAAAATTTAACTTTCATTGTACGTTATTTTTTTTTAAAAAAAAAATTAGTCAAAAAAAAATCTAAATTTACTTTTATTTTTTAGCTTTTACCAAATGCCAATATATTTGCAACGTATATAAATAAACGTTACAGTATATTAGCATTAATATGTCTTAATAATGTTTATAATTATTGATATTTTTTATTACAGCTGTCTGCAATGGAATGTCGTGTTTATACAGCACTACACATACACAATACCATTTGAATTTGAAATAGCTCTAATAAAAAATATCAACCATAAGAAATAATTATTAATTTCATTAAAGCGCATTAATATTAGTACACTATCCATACATATAAAGAGAGTAAGTAAAGCATTATCATTTCTTATATATTTTATAATAGTGTTTGATTGCAATATGGTAAAATTGAGATAAGGGTTTCACTGATAAAAAACAAAAACCATGAAAATATATATTTGTAGAACAAAGATTGATCGCCCTTCTATAAATTATTAATAGTGGATAGAAAGCAATCTTAATTTGTATGACATGGGTATAATGGAGAAATATCGAGCTGTTAACATTGATGTGGAGATTCAGATGCTGGATATCATTAGAATATCTGACAAGTAAACATTAATCATAAAATGATTGCATAATGTCAATGGGTGATTTCTGCACTGATAGATAATTAGGAAACCATCAAACATCACATGATCACTATTTTTTATGCTTACACAAGCTCTTTTTTACAGAGGCTGATGTGATGTGATGCACTGTGACTTCTTATATGGAGTAAGGAATCTCTCAGCAACTATGCCCAGAGAAATCTGTTAGCCATTTTACTTACCCTTTCCATTCCCCACTCTAAGTTTTCCCAAACCTGCTTCACTCCATTTCCACAATATAAACTTTGTCAACTCCATGGCTTTTATATCTAAATCTCCCTTATCTTTTCCCAAGCCCAGCATAAAAATCAATAACCCACTTTTTATATTTATTCTTCCACAACTTTATTATTTGTATCCTTTCTACTTTTAGGCATTTACATTCAATTTGAGCCTTAAACAATAAACTACTTTCATTGCTATTATCATAAATTAACTTGCACCCAATATTCCGTTTACTTCTATATATATTTAAACTTTTTACTCTCCATACTAGTTCTCCATCTCACCAACTCCCTATTCTTTATTAATGCATCTATTCTTCTATCCCATTCCTTACCACTATAACACTCAACAATTCTTTTAACATAATCATCCCACCTTTTGTATAAGTATACTGATGTAAAATCTTTATACAAATCTTCTGCATTACCTTTCTCACCCATCTTGTTACCTGCCCTTTATTCATAACTCAATTAAATACTAATTTGCCTATTCCTTTATTATCCATAAACTGCAATCTACCAAATATTTTCATTTTGCTTTTTGCATCCCTCAAATAAAAACTTGACCATCCCATTTCTCCTTGAATTGCCTCCTTTGCTGTCCACATATCTGCATCTAATGCATGTTTCCCTATTTCTCTTTGTACTTTTTCCAAGTAATCTAATACTCCCTTACTTACACAATGCATTGTTACCATATGTAAATCCTGCTACTGCCACTCCCATACAATTCTAGCTACATCCTATTTATTATATGAAAACACTGTTAATTTCTTTATCAACCTCTTTCTTTTCTTTGCTTCATTTATCAATTTTTTCTCCCATTCATCCAAGCAGTTTTTCTGATTACTTAATACGATTCCCAAATAGTTATATCTATTCACCACACTTAACTTTATATCCTCCAATAAAAATTCTTTGTCATCTCTTTCTCCAGTATTAATCATCATTATTTTTTGATTTTTCTTCACTAAACTTAATCCCCATCTCTTTTCCCACCCTTGCGCATGTCCTCAGCATAACTTCCATATCTTCCCTTATGTATACACTCCCTTGCCACCTATTAAAGTATCTCTCTTCCTAATCTTTCTATTGCTCTCTCCATTTCTTTCAAATACAACAAAAACAAAATAAGTGACATAGGGCATCCTTGCCTTAGTCCCACCCCATTTTAAACTTTAACTGATTCTATATTCCCTAATTGATACGTATAGTAATTATTTTTCATATAATTTCTTAATAATATTCACTAAAGCTCATCCGTTCCCAAATTTACTAAACTTAACCATAATCTATTTACTCTACCATAAGTCTTCTCTATATCTATAAAAACCATATATAACTATCTACCTACTCATACCCATAAATTGTGTAACTACCAATAAACTATTTCACAACCTCTTTGCATTTCTCCCACTATATTATTTTCTTTCATCCATTTTGCAACCCTTCTAGCCATCATACAAGAGAAAACTTTATATAAAACTGATGTTACTGCTATTAGTCTATAATTGTTTAACTTTCTATGATCCTTACTCTTTCCTTTAAATAGAAGTCTTACTCTTGTATTACACCAACTACCCAGAAAATCTCTCTTCTGTGCCATCTTATTAAAAGATAATAATAATTTTATTTTTGCCCTATGTCCTAAATTCATTATCATCTCTGCTGCCCATCCATCTAAACTCTTGCCTTTCCACATTTCTATTTCTCCTGCCTCATACAATTCATTTTCTTTAAACCTAATATTCCCATTACTACATGCTTTCATGTTTGCTATCACTCTGTCAATCACATCTAACATATTTTCTATATCCATTACATACTTATTTAATATTATCTCTAATTCTTCTCTTAGAGCCTCCCATCTCTTCCACTTTTATTAATATCCTCCAACAATTTACTATTCAATTTCATTCTCTCTATATAATTATCTATTTTAGCCAACTTCTTTTTTTCTAAGTATTTTTTCCATTTAACAACTTTTTCACTTTCTGTGTTCTTAATAGCACACTTATATTCTCTGCGTGCTTTCCCCCCTCTCTTTTACACTTTTACTAACTTAAACTTTTTTATTACTTTTATTAGAGGAAAAAGTCTCCATGCAGTAGCGCCACTCAGAGCAAGCCAGAGTAATCAATGGATGCAGAAAGGTTTGTGCATTGATGAAACCCACAAGCTAGAAACTAGCCTGGGGATATTGGATGAGTAGGCACTAGATAGGAATTTTATGCACAAACCTTCCTGCATCCATTGATTACTCTCGCACTGAGTGGCTACAGTATGGAGAGTTTTGCCTCTGTGAAGATAATTAGGAGCTGAGATGAAGGATGCACTGAGCACTGACAAAAAGATGAACAACTGATTTTGTTGACAATTCCCGATAAAGAATAAACAATTAAAATAGAACTCCTATACTACCTTAGCCATGAGAATTATATTAGCAGTAACCAATAATAGGGTCTCTTAAATTGGATACATTAGAACTATTATTGACCATTCACAATCAAGGACAACAGCACTACTATTAATGAATTTAGGTAGTCTATGAATGACACTTGAAAGTGTTGTAAAATGAATAAGCACAATCAGAATACCTTCAATAATCTTTCTAAAGTAATATTTGAAAGACATGTTACTCTCCGTAGTTTATAGGAGAAGATACGGATCAATCAATCTTCATAAATTTTTATATCACTTTACAATACACATATTCACAAGTCTACTATTAATTTAAATGAATGTTATTATCAAATTCAAACTTTAAATTAGTGATGAACATTATTACAACTTCTGGAGTATATTTCACTATATCTTTAATACAGATAATGCAGTGAACTAAATACTTAACGACAATTATTTTTGCTTAAACAAATTTCATAAAAATCACAAATATATAACATATAGATTAAATTATGACTAAAAACAGAAATTATGTAATTATCTAAAAATAAAAAAGAATGTAAAATTAATAAAAAAAAAACTTTTAAACAAATTCAGTTTCAATAATATCATTTAAAAGGAGCATTAAATAATTTATAATATAAATTTTTATGTCCAAAAGTCTTTGGATTTAAACCACGGAATTTGCATTTGATATTCAGATAATGCATTTTGGATAATTAATTTACTTCCATTTTATTTCAGATGCCATCTCTGAAGCCGTGCTTATTATTGGGCATAGTTCACCAACAATGATTGACTTTAAGCGCAGCAAAAACATGAATTGTTTTGTGCATGCAGACCTCCTTTACATTGGTTTTTTTTTTTTAAGTTATATTTGTTATTTTCATTTTTCTAGGAGTCCCTGTCTTTCAGATAGAACATGCAAACTGATATCTTATTAGAGAAATAATTTTTCAGGAGCCATAGAAAACATATTTTCAAATTTAGAACATATTTTCAAATTTTTCAAAACTTCTTTCCTTTATTGCATAAATAAAATATCTCGTGTAAAAAATTAGATTGTACACCATTTGTATAGGTGTTATAAAGTCAAAAGTTCACAAATGTGACATCTATAATCTTTTCCATTCAAACTACTCAGATTTTGTATCATTATACTTTTTGTTATAAAGTTTATGACATCGCAATTTTTGAATGACTAGAATATATGCAATAATTATTATTACTGACTATGATTTCATTTCTTCAAGTTTTTTTTTGTTTTATTATTATTTTTTTTTTAAAAATGTATTCTTCTATGGGAATTAAAAATTCATTATTTGTCAGGAAAAAAAGCTTTTACTTTTGATAGCATTATCACAACTAATTTCAACATTTATTTTTTTTTGAAAATAAATGTAATTGACTATTATAGTAGTTTTCCATATTCATGGACTAAAATACATGTGGACTCAGTTAATTAGAGTGAAATATTAAATTAAAGTTTAAGAAATCCACAAATTTCATATGCCTATCCATCTGCATAAACACCATTACAAATCAGCTCTCAATCAGCCATTTTATGCATTAAATCATATAGTCTCTCTAGATTTATTGCTGCACTGCCTTTAATAACTGCATTATTTTATTTTTTTATATTAATAACTCTTGGTAATGTATAAAAAAAGTACAATTTATCCAGATTAAGATATCTATCTGAATTCGAAGCTTCAATTAATACATTTATATACATGGCAATCATTTCCAAACGAAAATGCTTACCATATTAGTCTTACCAATAAATCATACACTCTCTGAATAAGACCTATGATGCTTTACTTTATAAGATTATCTTACAGAATTATATTTACTAAAACAACAAGAAAAGCTTGTAACTGAATGCAAAAGATATGAGAAAATAACAGAATTTCTATATTATCATTCTCACTTTTTTTTTTGCTAATATAATAATAATAAAAAAAAAATCTGCAGAAACACGACCATGTAAAAAGCCTTGGCTATTCCATGTAGATAATTCATTTATAAAAACAACTTCTGTAAGATCAAACTTCTTGTAGAACTATCAAATAGCAATTATAATTTTATACATCAAATTAAAGAATAATTAAAAAAAATAAAATTCTAAAAAAGCATATTATTTTTTGAATTAAAGGTAATATAGTAAATTAATTACAACATATAATAAACTTCATTTTAGGCTGAACATGGTTATGGTTTATAGTTGTGTTAAAACAGAACAAAAACAAATAATTATACCTTCATGAAGAGAATCTGATTTGAGCAAACTCTCCCGGTTAGATGATACAGGAGACACAGATGATTTTGGTTTGTCATCTCTGGGTACAGCTACATCATAAAATGATGCTAAACCTTGACCAGAAGTTGACATACCAGAGAGATTATCAGTATCCTCATCTTTCGTTGTATCATATGTCAAAGAATTTTGTAATATTTTGCTAGGTGATCTACAAAAATAAAACAAAACAGCAATGCAATTTCTTTGTTTAAAATTTAATGTAAACCCATATACTCAAATATATGTATAACTGCACAGAGAAATACTGGAGATATTTCTGTTCTGAAGTGGGTTACTTAAAACTGTTTCTTTATGCATATACCCACCAATTTTTTTGTTTTTGTCTTTTATCCATCCATCAAATATATTAACTTTCATCTCAATGGATAGTTATTAGATACAATTAATTTTGATCTATTAGTACAAAAATTTGCCCCTCATTTCTACAAATAATATTTTGATTACTGAATATTAAAAAACAATTTGCAATTAGATATGCAAATTATATACCAATTTAATGCTATTTATTTCTTTTAACTAAAAGAATAACCAGATAAAATTTATGAATAAAAAAAAAAAGCATTTCTTGCAAAGAATATTTTATACAAGTTAATATAAAGAATTTTCATTTAGCAAGTTTTAAAAAATATTTGAGAGGATAGTCATTTAAAAAAGTGATTGCTTTTGATAACTGTTTAAAGTTTTTAATCTTTCAAATTTTGCTAAAGAAAAAAAACCAGCTAGGAAAAAAAATTCTTTTTAAATAAAATACCCTAGTAAAATTTGTTGGTTGTAAACAAAATATAATCAGTTTTCATCTTTATAAAATTATATACTATATATATAAAATAGTATAATTGAATGGCAAATTTAACATGTAATAATTTTAGAAGATGATGAAAATCTCCTAGCACAATCTTTATTGAATTTAATTATCTTGTGATTGTTATTATTTAACAGAATTTGCAGACAAAAAGGTTTATGTATGAATGTTTGTATTAAAATGGTAAATATAATAATCATATTTGCAAGACACATCATTAAATTCATGAAGATGTGGTTACAACCTAATTCTGTTTAGCTTTAACTAATATTCATGAGGTAGAATTTCAAAGTAGTCATTTTAATAACTTTGTAAATTTGCAATTCATCATAAATATCATAATTTAATATGCAATAATTTTAATAGTCAATTAAAATATCCTAGCACTATCTTTGTTAAATTTAATTATCTTACCTTATATTATTGTCCAGCTGCTCTAGCAAGTGAAAATTTAATATTTGCCTGCTTCTTAAGTTCTTATTAAAATGGCAAATATGAACAATGATAATTCATCGAGATGTTGTTACAATCTGATTCTATGTGACCTTAAATCCAAAACTAAAAGCTACAGTTAAGATATGATCAAACACTCTGACTTTTACTTTAGCCTTGGATTAAGGCAATAGCTTGATATTAACCTCTATTTTTTCAATTAAATAAAATAATCAAATAGTTTTATTGCTTGGGAGTTCATAAGAAGTTTGAGTGCCAGAACTGGGATTGATATGAGGAGTTTAAGTTTCAGACTCTGCCACTCTATCACTGCACCAAATGTGCAGAATATTTTTTAAATTTATAACTGAATATACGATGAGAAAAGCCAGATTAGATTACGAGAAGAGTTAATTTGAAGGTTTGTATAAAAAAGCATAAATATCCTTAGACCATATTCAAAGTTGAAAATAAAAACAATTATAATGAAAGGAAATTAACTGACTGCAAAACTGGTGATGAAAAGTTAGTAAGTCATTAACAGTTGTTTGTCTTCCTGAATCATTTATTAAAGAATCCAGTAGTCAATTTATTGGTATAAAAAGCCACAAAAAATTTTTTTTTACTGAAGGAACATATGTCTAAAAAATGAGGATCAAAATAATTCAAATATTAATATTATCAAATAATCAAATTAAATTTTACTTATTTTGGATTATAATATAAGATCTAATTTATCAGAAAAGTATAAAATGCAAAAAAAATTGAAGTTGGGAGAACAAGAAAATAACCAATAATGATGTGAATGACTTTCACATCATCATAACAATGTTTGTATCTTTGACTAGTCCGAAAAACCAAACATTTCTCAAGAAATGTTAATCATAAATAGAAATGATGTTGACTTGACACAAAATAAGATTGGTAGATAAATATATAAAGGGTGTTAGGTGATTCATTTTCATCACACATATACTTATACATTCGGATAAATCAATATAAGAAAAACAAAATAGAACTATACACACCCAATTCCCCTAAAAAAAAAAAAAAAAAAAATTTTTTTTTTCCCCACACAATTTTTGCAGTATAAATATTTTTTTTTAATCCCAATCTCAAAACTATTTACACAAAATGTTTTGGGTTGCAATTGCAATTAACATCTATATTATTTTTTTCATTTTCTGAATAACAACATATTTTGTAATCAAATGATGACATTTGAGATAAGATGCAGGCTGACTGATGACTTAGCAAACATTTTCAAAATCAAGTATCAGAGATCTGAAAAAAATTTAGTACAAGGTCTTGCATTATCATCATTTGATATATGGAACATTATGAGAAAGTAAGAAGTTAGAACTGATTTCCACCAAATTAAAAAAAAAAAAAAACGACTATGAAAAAAAGCAAAAGAATAATCACTATGATTACTGATGGATAATTTTAAATATAAAATTGATGAATCTACATGCTTCAATTGTTTTAAAATCAAGATGAAAAATGATGGACTCATATCATTAAAAGAAATTCTTTGAAAATGATAAAAAAAATTTAAAGTTTCTATTGAAAGATTATGGATACAATTGCAAAACATATTGTAGGTGAACAGTTAATGTTAAGAAGTCATCTGTCATATTATTAGTTTTATCAATGTTAAAGCTTTCCATAACAGAGAAAATTTTGAAAGTTTGTATGAAATTTATGAATCAACTGTTGATCTTTTTTTATTATAAAGTTTGTTCCACATATTAACAAATAACCAAAAGTTTAATGACCCATTTGTTGAAGCAATTTCTTTAAAACCAAAAACATAAAGGAGGAAAAGTTTCAATTAGTATGTCAATCACATTGCACATAGTATATTTTTATTTTTCAACTACTTGATCACAAAATTTGAGACTAATTATATATTTACAGTATTTTTTTTTATTTCTCTTTAATTTATGTTTTAAAAGAGTAAAAATAATCAATCAAAAATATTGCTAATCTCTTATTATGATTAAATATTAGTATATAATCTGCTGCAATGTGATAAGATCATGAAAATTGGCTAAAAGCAAGTTTCTGTATATATATATCTTTTAATTGATTAAATTTTTTTTTACATATCACTATAAAAATATGTAATATACAATATATATAATAGGTCCTTTATTATGCTAAAGTAAATTTAACATAGTTTACTGTTATTAAATTATTACTTTTAAAATTATTAAAACAAACTATCTCATGTTTACTTAGTAATGCTAGTCTTTATTTCACTTTAAAAAAAAACAATCTATCTATAATATTTTGAAATATATCATATTATTATATAAATGTGAAAGTTTGTTTGTTTGTTACTTTATAACTCAACAAATATTACACCAATCTTAATAAATCTCGCATGTTTTTCTTTTTTTTATAGAGAATTTTATAGGCTATGAAATTTTGTTCAATGGTAATTAATTATCTTAAAAACTTTGTTGGAATAGCAATCATTTTCTAAGAATGTTATAAAAATGCAAAAAGAGAGTAGCACTAATTAAAAGATTACAGATATTAGGAAACAATATCTTTAATTTCTCATTTTCATATATCATGATGTTAAAATTTCATAGCCATTTTAAGAATTATGTGAAAAATATAATTTATTTTAAAATTATTGTTTATTGCATTTAATAAAAGTTATATTTTTTGCTATACTGCTCTTAACAAGCTAAAAAAATGGAGAGAATTAGCAGGTAAAAAGTTTATTTGGTATTCGATACATCAAAAATTGAAAATAGAATACATAAATATATTTTAATTATCAAACTTTCTATTAATGCAAGGGTACAGCTAGAGTTCAAAAGTGAAATATGTAAATATATTTTAATTATCCAATTTAATATTAAACTGTAAGGGGAGAGTTAGAGAAATGAAGAGAATTAACAAGGGAACTTTTATTTGGTATCCAATACATCAAAATTGAAAATGAAATTTAGATAATAAAACATTAAAAAATTTCTACTGCTCAGAATATATCCTCCTTATTAATATAAATTTGAAATATATTTTAATTATCAACTACATTAAATTCTTTTATTTTTTATTATTATTCTAATGCGTTATTGATATCAATTTACTTTCAAATAAAAGCTCGTTCTTTCAAATGTCATATTGATGAAAAAAAAAAATCTTTGATACTATTTAAAATAATTTTTAAAATCATAGGTGAATTTATTGAGATATAATATGTTTGATATAAATAAATATTTAAAAAGATCTAAGCAGAAAATTCATATTTTAATTTATGGAAGAAAAAATCTGATATTTGAATTTAACTAATACTTGAATATATTGTAAATATCGATAAATCTATCTATACTTTAAAAATCATTTGTTGTTATTTAAAAAAATCTCTTCGAGTTGATGTTTATATATGAAGTATTATTATTGTTTATGGTTATTAGTTATAGTTATTGTTTGGAGTTATTATTTTATTTATATGTTGATAGTACATCGCTGTGAATATTTAATTATTAAAGATAAATAAAGACATATAAATTGTTGATTATAAAAAAAAAAAGAAAGATTATTTTATTTGTAGTGATCATTAAAAAAATGTAATGTTATTATTTATGTATATATATATTTTTAAAGCTGTCAAATAAATTTTCGATTTAATATTTTTTTTACATGATTAATATGTTTTTTTTTTGAATGTTAATTGTTTAAAAGAAAACATATGTAACAATGGTTTTCAAAACTGCATTTGCTGGTGCATGGAGAACAACAACAACAACAACAAAAAAAAGAAGCCATTATTATTATTCGGATAGTGATTAAACAAACAAAAGGATAAAATTTGTTGTACTTTGTTTCTTTGAATTGCCATTCTTAAGAATAGTGGAATAAGATAAATTTCTGTAATCAATACATAAATATGACTGGCTAATATATATATCACAGCCAAGGGGCTGCACTGTTTTCTTTCATTTATTCCAAGGCAGTTTAAAAAGAAAAACTAAGCAAATTTCAACACATGAATTTCATCGCATCTGAAGCCGAAATTTGATATAGCTATCTTGAATCTATAATGGTCAATCTAATAATAATCTGGAGGTAACTAAAATTAATATATTGGATTCAACATTTCAACTTATTTATTTGTTTTTCAAGGAAAGAAATTTTAGAAGGATAAAAATATACATACATCCAAGAATTGACAATTTTCTCTAACGTGATAGTTTCTTCACTTTAACTAGAATGCATTCTAATATTAAACGGATAAAGAAATAAAACAATGGAATAAGTTGACTTTTGAAGAAAAACTAAACAAGTGAACTTTGAAAGATAGTAAATAATTTTATATGTATAAATGATATATAAATATATTTTTGAGATCGATATTTTTTACTTTTATTTTTCATTATAAAAATATAACATTTTATAAATATTCAATTCAAGCGTCTTGTTTTCTAACAGCAATAAATGTTTAACAGGTGTCAAAATTAACACTTAAGTAATTTAAAATCTTAAAGTATGGCTTATAAGTTTGGGTTGCATATGAGTTGTTATGTATATTTTAATAAGTAAATTTATATTCGCAAATTTTTATTATAAAATTTTTTTATTATTGATTTATTTATTTTCATTTTTTTTTTTTAAACTTCATATAATAATTCTTATGCAGACCAAAACAATAATTTATATATATTTGCTGTATATAATATATATATATTATTTTTGAATGTTTGAAAAATATAAATATGGATTTGTGTTTATATTAATGCATACTTGTTAAGCACAAATATGTCTTTATCTATTTAATATATATACTTATTGCAAGTATATATGTATATTTATTATTTGGGTTTGTATTTAAAACATTGATATTACCTAAAATTAAACCATAATATAAAATAAAGGATGTACTATTTGTTTTATAAGTAATACCATTGTAATTTATTTGAAAGAGTATTAATATTTTATTCTTATTTTTCTTTTAATGCCAGATTCATTATAAAATTAATTGAATTCACAATTTAATAGAGGATAACTTCGTATTTCACTTATTGTTTAGTCTTTAGGTCATTTATACATATTATTATTCATTGATATGTTTAGATATACATAAATTTACTTATTGGATGTGTATATTGAATTTAATAGAATTCCCTTTGTTTCTGATATATATTTGATTAGTTAGTTATATCAACCTTAAGAATAAATTATAATAATAGATCTCATTGCTCTATATGATTTTAAATTTATTTCATGTATAGCTAGTTGGAAGGGCATATAAACAATTTATTTAAATATAACTGGGATAATTTTATCTTTCTTCATTTAAATCATACAATCTATTATATTAGGCTTTCTCAACAATTGGATTTATTTAATTACATATATTCCATTACATTTATCATCCAATGTTTGAAGCATTATTTTCTTCTCACATATTGACGTTCCATTACATTTGATTTATAATATGTTTGATTTATAATATGTTTATATGATATATTGTCCATTACATTTGGCACCACAAACTGTGGGACCTAGTTAACTGGTGATTGGTATAATAAAGATATTTTCCATTACATTTGACACGACAACGTGGTCAGCATGATATGTTTATATACATATCGTATAGTTTCCATTACATTTGGCTTTCCCAATGTTTGGAGCCTTCTTTCTTCAATTTAAATGGAATGCAGCATTTACATTCCATTACATTTGGTGCCTCAAAGTTAGGAGCCTGGTTAACTAATGATTATTGTTGCAAAAGTTCATATGTTTATTTTCATTTGAGATCATATAAAGATACATTCCATTACATTTGGCACAACAACTAGGGCCTGAAATAAGCTAATTAGGGCTTGAAATACCCCACATACCTGAGAGATGTATAGTTTAAAGAAAGAGAAGCATTTTTGCGTAATTTTTTTTTATATATATAGAAATATTTTGGCCTTATGTTTAGATGGTGATTGTTACTGTTATTGTATTTTTTTAATGATGAAAGATAAATATAGTCATGAAGCAGTTTAATTTCAATTTAAAAATTATATTGCTGGTGTTAAATTATAGCGTAATAATTTTGTCCATATTTGGAAAATTTATGTTGTAGAAAATCTACAATTTTTAAGGTTGGATTGGATATTTGATTGTTGGAGTTTGGTTGGTTCTGTTGCAAGTATTGATGTTGGATGGAGAATTTTTGTCATTGTCTTGAGGATGTGATGCATTCATGTCACTTGTGATTGATTGATCTCATTTACTGCTCCAACCCAAATTTTGATGTTTATTATTATTTATCATGAAGCAGTTAACAGTAGTCCTGCCGTGATTTTACCTTTAAGACTCCAGAGAGAGTAAGGTATAGTTATTTTTAATATATGTATAATATTTGCCTCTAAGACTCCCAAAGATGAGCAAGGAAATATTTTATAAAAAAATAGCTCCTAAGACTTGGATGTAAGCAGGGCAGTGTAATAGTGTTTTCAGAAAATTATTATGGGTTGTAGTAGCTTGGATAGAATGAAATGTGATGATCATCTAAGTGTTCTTGAAACATTGTATGCTTTAGGAGTAGTGATTGAATTCTTTTATCTATATCAAAGTTGTGAAGTGCTAATCAATCTTTTGGCTGTCAGTATCTGTCGGATCTTTGGAGGAATAGATAAGTATATAACCTAAATATATAGCACCAAACTTAAGGGCTTGGTTAATTGATTATTGTTGGTAACAAATAATCTATTACATTGATTATCAATTAGGGTTTGAAAACAAGCATATCAATGTTATATTTTCCATTATAAGTGACTTTTAAACATGAAGTTCAATTAGTGAATATTTCGAGCACAAAAGTTAATAATTAGTGAAGTTGATTTTTTTTTTTTATGTATATAAAATGGTATTAAGTTTTAAGGTCCAGAAAATTTATAGGCATCAATTTAAGCATTTTATATTTAACTACCATTATTTTGAATTAGAAAGTTGTCTCACTATATTATCAAATTAGTTATTTTTAAGGCATGTGAACATTTAGTTGTATTTTAAATATTTCGAGGTTGTATTGAATTTGGTATGAAATTTCTACATTTCAATATTGTATAAGTGTAGAATCCTCAATATCATTACATATAGATAAATGTTAGTTGGTGATCTCAGTTGTTACTCTATATATATTTTAGAGAAATTTGTTGATGTTATGGTTATAGATGAGATCTTTTTTTTTATAAGCCAAGAAGTTCATGAGTTTAAACAACTAAAATTTAGATTATTGGATAGCTATTATGTATAATAAAATTAAAAGGGTTGTACTTTGCTTGGTTGAGTAATTGCTTGTTGGGATAATGATTGGAGATGGTGAGCTCTTGATCTGTGGTAATTTTGATTTAAGGAATTTAATGGAGAAACCAATAACTTCTAAAGTAGTTGCTGATAATCTTCACAAGGAGATTGAATTGATAGTTGATAAATACACAGATAGTATGTGTGAATCTATAAATCGTATACTTGAGAAGAGAAACCAAATAATTGATAAATACACAGATAGTATGTGTGAATCTATAGATCATATATTTGATAAGAGATTCCAAATAATTGATAAATATATCCATGAGTTCGTGAAGTTGATTGAAGAAAGGATGTGGAAAGAAACTCAATTTATTAATAAAAATGTTGAAGAAAATAAATCATCTGTTGAGATAGTTAGTCAAGATGTTACAATAGTAGATGCTAATTTGAAAAATAAATTAGAGGAGAATAATAAATCACAAAATATTGAATCTAAAAGTATAGAAACTGAATCTAAGCCATCAGTTGAGATAATTGATAAGGATATAGCAAATCATAAAGTATCTTTCAAAGTAAATGATAAATCTGTTAAAGTAACTAGTACAGATTTGAAAAAGCGTAAAGAACCTATTAGTTTAATTAGTAAAAGTATGGCAGAAAATAGACAACTTGTTAAAATAATAAGAAAAGCAAATCCACAAGTAATTAAGATAGTTAATGAAAATATTAACTTGTATAATAGTTTGACAGAAGAAAATAAAGATACTGTCAAGTTATCTTTTGTTAAATTAGTAGATGAAGATTTAAGAAAAGATGAATCTGTTATTGAATTAACTAGTGATGAAACCCAGTTATCTGTTGAAAAAATTAGTACAGATAGTGAGTTAATTCATGAAGAAATAGAGATTCAAAAGGAATCTGTTCAATTGGTTACTAAAGAACTAGAAGCAAATATATCGTCTGTTGAGTTGATAGATGATAGGGAAAAAGATAAACCATTGATAGATTTAGTAAATGGGAAAAATTTTAAAAATGAAGAATTAATTAGAAAGATTCTTGAATCGGTTGATGAAAAGATAAAAAAGCATAAAGAATCTATTGAAATGATTAAGAAAGGTATAGATATGAATGTTGAGATACAGAAGAAAGGTCATAGTTGTGTGGAGGTAAAGTTAGATTTTCAGACTATGATAAAAGAAGTAATGGCAAAGGAGGTAGAGGCACAACGACGAATAGAAAGGATAGATGAAACGATATTAGAAAATCAGAGATATAGTCAAGTGTTAGAGGAACATAAAATGGAGATAAAGAAAAATAAGGAATTACAAGAGAGATTACTAAAACAGTTAGGGATAAATTCAAAATCTCAAAATTCTATTGAGGAAATAGTATCGAATGTTTCTAGTAAATCGGAAGGAGAGGGCTTGATTTTTCAAAGTCAGAATAATAAAGAGTCTGTTAAAATAATTAATGGAAATAATGAATTATATGATAATATATTAAAGGAACCCAAGGAATCTTTTAAGTTGAATAATGATATTATAGGAATGAATAAATCCTACAAAAAGTTAGTTTATAAAGAGGATATAGATAAAGTTAAAACTTTTGATGAATACTATAGTGAGGATAAAATAGTTGATAGATCCTTAGAAATAAAATTAAATCCCCAAAAGCAATCAGAAGAAGTAGAATTAAGTTGTGAAAGATTAAAGGACATTGTTCAGAATTTAGGAATTGGACAGTTAGGTTTTCAATGGTTAGACAAGAGTACTCTAGAGTTAAGAGAAATAAAAATGCATTATAATAAAATGAATGAAGGTGTTCAAACTTTAGAAGTTGAATTAAGTTCACCAGAAAAGATTAAAATTAGCTCTCAATAATTACTAGAAAGAACAGAATGTGTTTCTCAAAGTCAATATAAAGAAAGTGTCATGATAGATCAAAAATATTCTGATAAGTTCTTTTTGTACAACAATTTTAAAAGTAACAATCAGAGTTTTGATCAGCAGTTGTTTAGTACGATTCTTCATAGGAGGTGTATGGATCATGTGTATGCATATAACTTGGATGGAAGGGATTATTACTATCGTAATAAACCGCTTGAAAGGCAAAACTTAATATATAAATGTAATTCTTCTCAATCTATAGCCAATGATGGTAGAGTGCATGCAAAGTGTTTAGTATATAGTAACATGAGTATTGAATTCAATAAATTTTGTCTGGATATGACACATTATCTTAATCATAAGATGTTATCTTATAAAGAACAGTATCACGGTAATTTTGTGTGGTACCAAGAAAGTATATTTTTAGATATATTAGAGAATAAGTATTTGAATGAGAATTTGTACCATTGTTGCAATAGAAATGACTTATTTTATAAGTATCCCAGCAGGACAAAGTTGGTAAGATATATCTTATTAAAATTTGATAGAAATAAGAAGGTAAAGAGATCTAAAGAGAATTTTCTTTATGAAAATTGTAATAGATGGAAGAAAGTAGGTAAAACCAGGGTAAAATTTAAAACTAAAAATATGAGAAAAATTAAAGTAAAATTCAAAGAGTTGAGTAGAGAGAAGATTAAGATAAATTATCTTAAAAGAAGTATAGACTTTATAAAAGAAATTGGCAAAGCCAAAATTAAACTTAAAATAATAAGTGAGGATGTGATTAGTAAAGATTTTCTTCGAGAAAATATAGCTAAGGAAAGAGATTTAAGTAAACCTAAAGTTAAACTGAAAAAAATTAATATAGAACAGAGTGATTTTCAAAATGATTTTCAGAAATTTTTTAATGTTGAAATTGTATCACATCAATCTGATTTGCAATTTTTAAAGGATTATTTAGAAAATTTGAATGAACACCATTCAAGATTGCCTAAAGTATTGTTTTTAATTGAACATAGAACAAGTGAAGTAAAACAAACACCTACTCAAGTCGATGATGTTTATCAAGATAGTCAAATGAAAGGTAATAGATTATCTGATAAAATAGCAACTGTTATTGATAAAATTAAGAGTTATGTTAGTGCTTATGATCAAGTTAGTATTTACGTAAAGGATATAGAGGCAGAATCTAAGGAGATCATAGCAAAATATTTAGATACTTATCCCAAAATTATTCTAAAGCAATTGAATTATATCAAAACGTTATATAAAAATTTTGTAAATCAAAGTAAACTTCTTCACAGAGTTCAAAAAATTGAAAATTAAAAGGCACTTTTGATTATTATTTTTTTTTTTAAAGAAAACTTGGACAAAGATCTAGATGATCTGAGAGATAGATATGAACCAATGAATATGGTTATTAATAAGAAAAATAATATTCTTTAAACCATGTTAGTCCTTAGAAAGATTACAAATTTGAGAAGTATTTTTTTTTTCAATATCTCATAATTCATTAGTTATTTGCAAAGACATTTTTTTTCGGTGGATTAGGGGGTATTGTAAATATCGATAAATCTATCTATATTTTAAAAATCATTTGTTGTTATTTAAAAAAATCTCTTTGAGTTGATATTTATATATGAAGTATTATTATTGTTTATGGTTATTAGTTATAGTTATTGTTTGGAGTTATTATTTTATTTATATGTTGATAGTACATCGCTGTGAATATTTAATTATTAAAGATAAATAAAGACATATAAATTGTTGATTATAAAAAAAAAAAAAGATTATTTTATTTGTAGTGATCATTAAAAAAATGTAATGTTATTATTTATGCAAAAAAAAAAAAAGCTGTCAAATAAATTTTCGATTTAATATTTTTTTTACATGATTAATATGTTTTTTTTTGAATGTTAATTGTTTAAAAGAAAACATATGTAACAATGGTTTTCAAAACTGCATTTGCTGGTGCATGGAGAACAACAACAACAACAACAAAAAAAAGAAGCCATTATTATTATTCAGATAGTGATTAACAAACAAAAGGATAAAATTTGTTGTACTTTGTTTCTTTGAATTGCCATTCTTAAGAATAGTGGAATAAGATAAATTTCTGTAATCAATACATAAACATGACTGGCTAATATATATATCGCAGCCAAGGGGCTGCATCGTTTTCTTTCATTTATTCCAAGGCAGTTTAAAAAGAAAAACTAAGCAAATTTCAACACACGAATTTCATCGCGTCTGAAGCCGAAATTTGATATAGCTATCTTGAATCTATAATGGTCAATCTAATAATAATCTGGAGGTAACTAAAATTAATATATTGGATTCAACATTTCAACTTATTTATTTGTTTTTCAAGGAAAGAAATTTTAGAAGGATAAAAATATACATACATCCAAGAATTGACAATTTTCTCTAACGTGATAGTTTCTTCACTTTAACTAGAATGCATTCTAATATTAAACGGATAAAGAAATAAAACAATGGAATAAGTTGACCTTTGAAGGAAAACTAAACAAGTGAACTTTGAAAGGTAGTAAATAATTTTATATGTATAAATGATATATAAATATATTTTTGAGATCGATATTTTTGTTTACTTTTATTTTTCATTATAAAAATATAACGTTTTATAAATATTCAATTTAAGCGTCGTGTTTTCTAACAGCAATAAACGTTTAACAGGTGTCAAAATTAACACTTAAGTAATTTAAAATCTTAAAGTATGGCTTATAAGTTTGGGTTGCATATGAGTTGTTATGTATATTTTAATAAGTAAATTTATATTCGCAAATTTTTATTATAAAAATTTTTTATTATTGATTTATTTATTTTCATTTTTTTTTTTTAAACTTCATATAATAATTCTTATGCAGACCAAAACAATAATTTATATATATTTGCTGTATATAATATATATATATATTTTTTATTTTTGAATGTTTGAAAAATATAAATATGGATTTGTGTTTATATTAATGCATACTTGTTAAGCACAAATATGTCTTTATCTATTTAATATATATACTTATTGCAAGTATATATGTATATTTATTATTTGGGTTTGTATTTAAAACATTGATATTACCTAAAATTAAACCATAATATAAAATAAAGGATGTACTATTTGTTTTATAAGTAATGCCTTTGTAATTTATTTGAAAGAGTATTAATATTTTATTCTTATTTTTCTTTTAATGCCAGATTCATTATAAAATTAATTGAATTCACAATTTAATAGAGGATAACTTCGTATTTCACTTATTGTTTAGTCTTTAGGTCATTTACACATATTATTATTCATTGATATGTTTAGATATATACATAAATTTACTTATTGGATGTGTATATTGGATTTAATAGAATTCCCTTTGTTTCTGATATATATTTGATTAGTTAGTTATATCAATCTTAAGAATAAATTATAATAATAGATCTCATTGCTCTATATGATTTTAAATTTATTTCATGTATAGTTAGTTGGAAGGGCATATAAACAATTTATTTAAATATAACTGGGATAATTTTATCTTTCTTCATTTAAATCATACAATCTATTATATTAGGCTTTCTCAACAATTGGATTTATTTAGATTACATATATTCCATTACATTTATCATCCAATGTTTGAAGCATTATTTTCTTCTCACATATTGACGTTCCATTACATTTGATTTATAATATGTTTGATTTATAATATGTTTATATGATATATCGTCCATAACATTTGGCACCACAAACTGTGGGACCTAGTTAACTGGTGATTGGTATAATAAAGATATTTTCCATTACATTTGACACGACAACGTGGTCAGCATGATATGTTTATATACATATCGTATAGTTTCCATTGCATTTGGCTTTCCCAATGTTTGGAGCCTTCTTTCTTCAATTTAAATGGAATGCAGCATTTACATTCCATTACATTTGGTGCCTCAAAGTTAGGAGCCTGGTTAACTAATGATTATTGTTGCAAAAGTTCATATGTTTATTTTCATTTGAGATCATATAAAGATACATTCCATTACAATATATATATAAAATCTACTAGCTGTAGTTATACTTTAATGATTTCCATTGTCTAATATTAATTATTAAATAATTTTTAAAAAATTAAACTTTTAATTAAACTTTTCAAATATATTCAGCTAAAAATAATAGCACACATATTAAGATATAACCCACTGTTTTGAGTGGCATTTATTCTACTCTCTTCTTCAGGTATTATTGGCATGACCTAAGATAGTACTTGCAAACGAACTGAACCTGGGACTTTTAGATTGTGAATACTGAATTTAAGGCAAACTAACTAATTATGCTATTCTAGTAAAGCAATAGTCAGTAGAAATTTATCTATGAGGTTTCTCCTGATTTTTCCACTTTTTTCTTAAGGGCAAGGTTAATGAATGGTTTCCAAATAGTATAAATTATCAAACTAGGTTAACTTTAAAAGGTTATTTACCATTGTCATGTGAGAAGCTTCTTTAAATTTTGCTGCTCACATGACAATGGTAAACAATCCCATAAGTCAATATAATTAAAATCCATAATGTTTGGAAAACATTCATTAACCTTGCCTTAATAAAAAAAAAAAAAGGAGAAATCAGGAGAATCTTCATAGATAAGTATATAAAATTCTTGCAGATTGTTGCCTTTGACAGAATAAATTTTAAAATGAGGAATCAATAAAATCATAAGTAAAAATAAAAAAACGTAACTAATTGATAATTAAATTATATTTAAAGAATATTTACATGAAATAATAATATACGACTTATCAGCAGGAGTTAAAAATGACCTACAACATTGTTTATAAAAATACATTATAATAGTCATTCTTATCTGCTATTGATAATTCATGTATTATTATTTCATGTAAATATCAATTAAATATATTTTACTTATCACCTACATTATATTCTTTTATTTTAGATAAATGCTTTGCTTGAGTTGGTTTTTTAGATCTAATGTCCCAACTCCTCACTGAAGAGACCCATAGGTCGAAACCGGTCTGGGGATGGGGACAATTCAAGATAAAAATGATTTGAATGCCTTCTCTTGTAGTAGCATTTATCATAAATAAAAAAAAAAGCTTGTTTAGAGTTATTAGCATGCTCTTAATTTTACATATTTGTAAGTGCAAGCTATATATAAGTCATGTGACATCTGACTTGTTATTATTACTATTTAATAATGTGAGCAAAGCTGCAGGTATAGCTACTTATTATATAAAATAAATCATTCCTTGATATTACAAAAGTTATTTTATATACATGAAAATAGTCTTGTCAAACTTATTAAAAATGGGGGAAGGGGGCATTTTCTAAATAAAATACAATCAATTTTATAATTACACATATTTATATATAGATATTAGTACAGTTTAAAAAATATAAAAAAAAAAAATGGTGAAATGAATGCTGTGTGTGAAATCAGTATACAGAAAACATTGCAGTATTTTTATAATGAATAGCATCCGTATTTTTATCTGGTAATAGACTAATTTCATATATCTATCCATTAATAAAAAGATTTTAAAATATTTGCATTGGGATATTTCTGCATTTTTAATTGTTATTCAGATAAAATTTTTATTTTATTACACCTTATTTGTTTCTTTAACAATCTTATAAATAAAAAAACTGTTAAATATAGTTTTAACAGTTAAATATTCTAAGAATAAATAAACTGCAAAGGAGAGTTTGGAATTACTCATCTCAGATATCAAATTGATTCAAGCATTTAACTATAACTAAAAATATTATTTACAGAAAATATGCATTATTGATATCAGAATAAATTCTTTGCAAACATCACAGCTGAGATTATTCTCTCATGCAAGTTAAGATAATTCGCAAACTTCAATTATGTTTGTTTAAATTTTGAATTATGATTTCTGTTGCTTAATAATTGCTTATTTTCTTTCTTTTTTGGAAAAAAAAATCATCAAAATTTCCCCTGAAAAACACAAAAAATGAAAGAAAACTGATGACAAGTACATAGATACTATATATATAGAATAAACTGCATCTTAACCCACTGCCTTCTAATAAAAGTAGTTGACTTGTAATTTTCTAACATGCTTATTTTTGTTAGAAGATGCATTGAAAATATTTCAATAAAGATGAATATAATAAAAGTTTATTATATTCATCAGATGTTTTCTTATTATATTATGCAATGCTATGAAAGGACATCAAATAATCCATGAAATTTCAATACATATGATGGAAATATTTCTTTCTGTCAAATTTTCAATATACCATTTGAAAAAAATATGTGTAAAATTTTGACCGGCAATAAAATGCTAAAAAACAACAAAAATAAAGTGGAAAATGAAATTAACATTAAAATTTATATCCCACTAACAATAAAGGCTAAATATAAACCATCTCTTTGTATAATAAAATATTTCAAAATGACTATCAATAATTTATGTATATTGTGATAGATAGATACAATGCATTCTTTAAAATATATAAAGCTAACATATAAACAAAGTTATTGTTAGCACGATAATATAAGTGTATTTACATTTAGGAATCTAATGTAGCAATTTTTACTTAGTCGTGGCTGCAGCCAAAATATAATAATAAAAAAAATATGCAATAGATTTAAACTTTAGTAATATTAATAGTCATTTATTTTATAATAATGGTAATATGGTATGTGCATATTTTAAAATGATGGAAATACTCTTTATCAATTTTAATATAACTTATTTTTCTAAAAATGTAATATTTTGTGTTCTATTTTTCAATATGGCAATGTTTGAAAAGTTAACACCAGATTGTGTGTCTCTCTTTAGCTAAAACAATAATGACATGAGGCATGTACATGACATTATGGGTTCAGAGGATCCTATGCAAATGCCTATGTCAATCAGAAGTAATAAATATATATAAAAGTGTTCAAAAATGATCACTGCTTACTTACTGCTGTCATTGTTACTACTGCCGATATCCTTATAAACTTTAATTTTGTGCAAGCAATTAATAAACATGGGTAGATTTAAACTAGATTTGTTTAGAAGTTCACTAACTTTTCAACTGCCTTGTCAATTTTCCATCTAGCATGATAAAAACATCCTTTAATCATATATTTAAAAAAATAATCTACCAAATATCTTGGGCAGAAATATTTGAAATCAATTGTACAAAATTTATAAAAAAAAAATTTCCAAGAAATTACTAACTGACTTCATCAGATTGCTGACATTACTTGCAAACAACACTTATAAACAATAGACTAAAAGAACTTTTAAAATTTTTATCTCTATGTAATAATGAAACTTTTTATACAATCTTCACAGTTTTCCATGTATTTTATACTGCCATGGAACAAACATTCAAGAACAACTTGGAACTGTATTTTAAAATAGAACTGAAAAATTAATATAGTATTATTATTTTTTTTTAAATGCTAAATTTATGTAATATATATATTTTTTATTATTTTATTATGAAAGTATACTTCAGCACTTCTCTCCAAAGTCATGCAAGTATGAAGAACAGGTATACAAGTTTATTTAATAATTATACAATTATATTGCATACAGCACATTCATTTTGCGTGAATGAATTAGTCTTGGCTGAATGAAATTTAATTTAATAAAAGTTATATAGGTTTTAAAAAATTTATTTTCCGATAAACTTTTTTTAAAGTTTAATTAATATGTTTTTAAGGGTGAAATGAATTTTGATGTTAAAATATTATGTACCTTTGAACTTATGCAGATGATATTTTATGTTCACAAATAATGGCTATTCTTATGTCATATACGATCCATATAATTTTATATTAACATTTTTTTTTTTTTGCGGTATGGAATTATATTTTTTAAGAGCTGAAGCATTCCTCTTATTTATTGCAGATAAAGAGGTATGTGCACATTTTGTGTAATTTAAGCCAGCATGTGGAATTGCTGCCATAGTACTTTGAAGATAATATTTATGGCATTATATTAGAGATTTAGAAAGAATAAATAATATTTAGAGGAATTAAGTTTAAATTAGTTGAATCATCAATCTGAGAAAGCATATTTATGATATATTTGAAATTTTATTTAATACTAAGCAATTTTAAGCTTAATGAAGTATAATCTTTGTTATTATTTATGTAGAATCAATTATAGTGAATAAATATCATACCTAGGAAGGCTGCATCTACTTGTAAATTATTGAGCTTATTTAAATGTTATGTATAAAAAACAGAAAATAATAAATATAACCAGTCATATTTTAAATTAATAACTCATTATTCTTTTTTTTTTTGTTGTTTTATTAATGTAAATAAAATTGAATTAATTTATTAATTAAACTTGGCTTTCATATTTAATTTTTTATAAGATTATATTATTTATCAATCTTTTAATGGGGTACATATGAATGGTAACTTTGCTAATATATATACTTAGTTTACATTTACTTTGAATATTTAAATAAACATTACTTATTTGAAGACTGATTAGATTACATATTCAGCCATAATGTCTTTGGAGAAATTAGTATTACATATTATAAGAACATATTTGGAAATAGTTACATAGAATATAAGAAACATAAACCTAGATTATTACTTAAGTTTAAATTTAATTATCATTTATATTATTTACTTATTGAATGTAGTTTGGATTCAATAAAATATCTTTGACTTCAAATTACATTATGATTGTGTTCCATATATTTAGATGCTCTATATTTGTTACATCTCATGGCTCTTGAATATTATTATCTTCAAAACATTTTTATTTATTTAGTTACAGTTTAGCACTCAATGTGGGGCTTGACAAATCTATTTGTAGGGTTATAATTTTTTTATGTGACCTGATAAGTGATCCATATAATATTATGTTAACAATTTTTTTGTAGTGTGGAATTAATTTTGATTTAAGCGTAATATTTTTTTTTTCTCCTTCTGAAACATTTAGTGTAGTGGATAAATGGCAGTTGATAATATTTATTTTTAAAAAAAAAAACAGATTCCTTGGAGATAGTAGTTAAAGGTAGATTTATTACATGTATATATATTTTTGTGGGATATTGCTTCTTAGGTAGTAATGAAAGACGAAGTGGATTTCAGACAAATGTCTGGTAAATATATTTTATATAATATTATTTATTTAGAATGTTATATATGTATTTTGTTATAATAACTCATTTATAATTTAAATAATATTATGGAAGGATCTAGTTCTCAGGAGTTGTTTGACTGTATTGATTGGGAGTATGAAACTAATTACCTTAACAAAGATCTTCAATACCGGTTATAAATTTGCCATGCATTTAGCTAAATCATTGATGCGATGAAAAGTTTCAATAAAGATCCTGAAAATGTAAATATGAATTTTAATAAAGAAATAGGTCCCCTCAAAAATATATATTAAAGATTTAAAAGAATCCATAGCATCTAAAAAAATGAAGAAGCAAAAAAGTTGTTAATGAAAGTAGTAATGATGAAATAAAAATAGATGTGCAAAATAATAACTCTGAAGTTAAAGATTCTATAGTTAGTGGTAAAATGATTTTGAGATTGATGATTATTTCGACAGTAATGAGAAAAAAATTGCTTTCAATGAAGAAAAAATAGATATACAGAACAATAATTTTGAAGTTAAAGATTTTTTAGTTACTGATGGTAGTTTAGTAAAGTAGAAGCTTAGCAAAGATAATGAATGATCTTGTAGTTGATAATTCTTCCAGTAATAAAGAAAAGGTTATTATAAATGACCAAGTTTCTTGAAAGAAAATTCTGTCATAAGTTTAGGCAGTAATAATTAATCTTACTTATATAATAATAATAAATATAAGACTTTATCCCTAGAAATTAAATTCCTAAAATCTAAATGGTTTTGTTATCATGAAGTATGTTGCCGTGAATATGTAAGTATTTTGATTTTGAACAGAGGAACTTTCTTTGATCACAGAATAGACAAAAGTTTGAAATAGTTAATAATGAGTTATTTTCAATGAACAATTTTATGAAAATGTTTGTAAACTGCAGAAAAGACGCATTGTACATGAAATTAGTTTACATACAAAAAGATCTTACAAACTTATTTTGATGAATAAAAATGATAATAAAATTGAATTATATGCAATATTTTTCAATATTTAGAAATCTTATAAATATAATATAAATATGAGATAATTATATCAAAAGCTATAATCATTGGAAAATACCTAAGTGAATAGATTAGGCTCGTCATTTTATAGCTAACAATTGTTGAGCTAATGCTGTTTAATAGTTATAATAACTTAGAAAATATATCTTATTACAAGGCTATAATAAAATGTCAAAATTGCTATGAATGTAACAATAAATATCCAATTTATAGTAGAGACTATAGTCATAATTCTATTTGGCATAAGGTAGTTATATTTTTATGCTAATTAGAAATTGATCGTATTATTCAAAATTTTAAGAAACAGCATAATGCCATGAAGAATTTCCTTATTAAATGATCAGTTAAATTGAAATCCAAATATTGTGATGAGAACAAGCGTTAAAAAGATTTGATATTTATTAGAAATAAAGGAGTTAACTGTATTAATTAAAATTTATGCAACCATTATAATGTTATACATATATACTACAAGCATTTAGCCAAGATTAAATTTAAAATACGAATAGATATAATTCTTGCAGAATTTTTATTTTATTGATCTTTATTCTATTTGAAAAAGATACTTGTATATTTAAAATTTTAGTCAGTGTAAATAATCTTATAATGCTACTGATTGGAAGCCTATTGTCTCATTATGCATTAAAAGTTAGTATATTATTTTGATTTAGTTATGTAGTTAGTGATAAATATTTTATGTTTGTCTTTAATTTGAATAAAATTAACTTACTTATTTATAAAAGTAGGCCAGTTTTTCTTTTGTTTTGTGAGATAATAATTCTTTCTCAAAGAAAATCCTGTTTCACATTAGAATCAATTTTAGTTGTTGTTAAGTCAAATACAATTTTTTTTTGTTAAAGAGTAATGTGATGGGTAGATCCAGTGCAATCTTCAAAATATATGTGATTAAAAATTTTTTTTTTTATTAATCTGATACAAAACTAATTTATAAGCAAAATATGTTTAGTTATAAAAATTATTGATAATGCAATAATATAATTGTATTTATAATTAGAAATCTAATGTAGCAATTTTTACTTATTTGTGGGCAAGATTATTTTAAAATATTTATAATTGATTTATTTAAAGTTGACACTTTATTTTTCATTCAAATATTTTATGTAGGCAGCCAAAATATAATAATAAAGGAAATATGTAATAGATTTAAACTTTAATAATATGTAATTATTTTATAATAATGGTAATAGAATGTGTGTGTGTGTGTGTAAACATTTTAAAATCATGAAGAAATGCTTTACCAATTTTAATATAATTTATTTAAAATAATTTATTTATTTTATTAAAATGTAATGCTTTCTGTTCTATTTCTCAACATGGCAATGTTCAAAAAGGTTAACATCAGATGTGTGTTTCCCTTAAATTAAAACAATATGCAGTATGTGGCATTTTCATGACAAGTGGAGATCAAATTGTGTTTGAAAGATCCTATGTCAATTGGAGGTGATAAATATATGTAAAAATGTTCAAAAATGACCACTGTTAAAATCTTTATAAACTTTTATTATGTGCAATTAATAAACATGGATGGTTAACTAAATTTGTTTAAAAGTTCATCTTTCAACTGCTGGCCAATTTTCCATCTGGCATGATAAAAACATCTAATCTTATATTTAAAAAATAATCTACCTAATATCCTAAGAAGAAATGCTTAAAATCACAGAATTAAAAAAAAAAAAAAAATCCAAGAAAATGATAACTGACTTCACTGGATTGCTATCATTACCTGTAAATAGCTCTTATGAACAACACAGACTAAAAGAACTTTTAAAATTTTCATCTCTAAGTGCTAATGGATCTTTTTCTACAATCCTTACAGTTTCTCATGTGTTTTACACTGCCCCAGGACAAACATCCAAGAACACCTTTGAACTATATTTTAAAACAGAATTGCAAAATTAATGTCTTAATATTTTTTTAAAAATGCTAAATTTATATAATACATACTTTTATTATTATTATTTTATTAAAAAAGTATATTTCAGCATTTTCTCAAGGGGGACCCAAGTCTAAAGAACAGATATACAAGTTTATTTAATAATTTTACAACTACACTGCATACAGCACATTTATTTTGTACAAATGAATTAACCTAGGATGAATGATATCTAATTTAACAAAGGTTATATATTAAAATTTTTTACTTCCTGATAACACTTTTTTTTATTTACTTATAATATGTTTTCAAGGATGAAGGAAATTTTGCTGGTAAAATATTTATTCCTTATTGAAATATTAGAGATGATATACCTCTGAACTTACATAGATGATATTTTATGTTCACAAATAGTGGCTGTCTTTGCATTGTATACATATTTTAAAAGATGAATCATTCCTCTTATTTATTGCAGATAAAGAAATATTGTCATATTTATATGTATATTTTTATAGCTTAAACTACTTGATAAATCAGCATAATGTGTGGAATTGCTGCTGTAATACTTTGAAGATATATTACTAAATTCACCATTTCCTTTATTTTGCTGTAATATCTTATATAAATGCAAACACTTTTTATCAAAAAATTTGTTTATTGTATATATGTACACACAATCTTACATTTTGATTGTACATATATATATAAATTTTTTTTGCTAAAAAGTGTTCAAAGTATGGTGAATAAATTGTATTTTGAAGATAACATTTATGGAGATATACTAGAGGTTTAGTCAGAACAAATAATATTTATAGGAATTAAATTAGTCAAATCACCAAGTTGAAAAAACATGATTTATTTGAAATTTTATTTAATACTAAGTAATTTTAGACTTAATAAAGTATAACATTTGTTATTAATTATGTAGAATCAAATATAGCAGATAAATATCATACCTAGGAATGCTGCACCCACATATAAAATTATTGAACTTATTTAAATGTTATATGTAAAAAGCTGGAGATAATAAATATAACCAATCATATTTGAAATTAATAACTCATTATTATTTCTTTTTTTTTTTTTGCTTTATTAATGTAAATAAAATTGAATTTATTTATTAATTAAACTTGGCTTTTGTATTTAATTATTTTATAAGATTATATTATTTATCATTCTTTTAATGAAGTACATATTAATTGTAACTTCACTAACACATATACTTAAATTTATATTTATCCTGAGATATTTAAATAAACATTTAATTATTTAAAGACTAATTAGAGTACATATTCAGCCATAATGTCTTTGGAGAAATTAGTATTATATATAAGAACATATTTGGAAATAGTTACTTAGAATATAAGAAATATAAGCATAGATTTATTCAGTTTATTATAATTAAGTTTAAATTTAGGTTATCATTTATATTATTTATTTATTGAATGTAGTTTGGATTTAATAAAATACTCTATGACTCTGAATTACATGAATGCTTATTAAACAAGGCAAAACTCTCTCCATACAGTAGTGTCATCCTGTGCCAATCAGAGTAATCAATGGATGCCAGAAGACTTGTGCATAAAATCCCTATCTAATGCCTACTCATCCAATATCCCCAGACTCATTTCTGGCTTGTGGCCATTATCAGTGAGGATCCTTGGATCTGAGAGCACTGCACCTAGATCTTAGGATCTAATGCAACTCTCCAGCAACCACCTTTTATCTCCACTTAACTACAAAACTATGAGAATAAAATTGAAAACACAATAATATTTTCCATCTAAGCTCAATAGCTTATATTGTTAAAGAGCCAAAGCCACCAAAATGTATGGGTACTGAATTGAGTTCAGACCCATATGACTATATAAGCTATTGAGCTTAGATTGAAAATATTATTGTGTTTTCAATTTCATTCTCATAGTTTTGTAGTTAAGTGGAGATAAAAGGTGGTTGCTGGAGGGTTGCATTAGATCCTAAGATCTAGGTGCAGTGCTCTCAGATCCAAGGCTCCTCACTGATGATGGCCACAAGCCAGAAACTAGTCTGGGGATATTGGATGAGTAGGCATTAGATAGGGATTTTATGCACAAGCCTTCTGGCATCCATTGATTACTCTGATTGGCACAGGGTGGCACTACTGTATGGAGAGAGTTTTGCCTTGTTTAATAACAATTATGTGCTAGTATGAGATAGTGATCATGTGATGAATGCTTATGTTCTATGTATTAAATACTCTGCATTTATTACATCTCATGGCTCTCGAATATTATCATTTCCAAAACATTTTTTAAAATTTATTTACAGTTACAATATATATATTTGTATAGATATTTAGTAATACATCACGTAACATGAGACATATTTTGCTTTTCATATTGCATTAGAAGCTGATTTTTTTTCATTCTTATATTGGTGAATAAACTTGTCATAGTGACTTCATAAAATAAATGTCATTTCATATATATTTTTGTCATTGACAATTCTTAATTCATAAGTGTTTTTTTTTTTTTTAATTTCTAAGAATATATATTCAATTTTCTGATAGCTGATTTTTTTAGTCATCTAAGATATTCAGTATCAGTTATTTTATTTGTTATAAATTGGTTTATAATTATAATAACAATTAAAAACAAAACAGATATCACAAAGCATATTATGTATTTGGTGTTGTGAAAAAATAAGTGATCACTAAAAACAAATTAGTGAGCTATATATAGTACAGTAAACGCAAAGTAAATATATAGTGTATACATAGGTTATGTACATGGTACCCATTAATTATTTCTAGCATTACCCTTAATCATAAACTCTTTATTTTACTCTTAAAATTTTAATAATAATATGAAATGTTACAATTAGACTGGACAGGCATCTTCAGTCTAATTTTTTTTTTTTTTTTAAATCTATGAAAAACAGAAAAAAAGATTGGTGAATACTGTTTAGTAGAATCAAAAGCATTCACAATAATTGGAAATAAAAGTATATAAAAAAAGTGAGTTTTATCTGATATAATATAAAAACTATAAATAAAAAGTATACAGTTGTTTGCATGCATTATTTTTTTAAAATAATGGTTACTAAGTTAAAAAAAACTTTAATATCTATTAATAATAATTACGTTATTTGCCTCCTAGTTGTATATGTTCCTTTTGTATTTTCGTCTGCTAACCTTTCCATCAATTCACTCATTTGGTTGTTCAACTAAAAAGTACAATAAATTTATATATGTATGTACATATACATATAAACATACATACTGTTCATAAAAAAATATCAATTAAGTTTGGATTGATATAAGGAAATGACCTACTTTTTAATGATAACAAATGTATAAAAATACTTCACTGTATAAAATTATTTGTCTGAAGTAAAATTTTATTAGGGAATGGATTGTGGAAAGTCGTGAATAAACTAAACTTTCATGCTTGTTATAAAGAAAGCATTAAAAACAGACTGCAAGTAAATAAGAAAAGAAACAAAGCATTTGTTTCCTGTTTTTAAACAGATCCTTTATAAATTACTTTCAATATTTACAACAACAGTTGACTAAAATAAATCAAAAAATATCAAAGACAATACATGATTATTTAATAATAGACAAAATTGTTTTAATATATATAAAAAAGATAAAACAATTTTTTTAAATGGTTAGCTATAGCAACAAGATTTCTATAGTCTCCCAAAGATAATCAGTGAAAAAGATAACATTACTCAATAGACTTATAAGCTACCAAGTATCAAAGATTTTCCTTTCTTGTTTAAACCTCTTACTAAAAATAACTAGATAACTGATTACCAAATAATAATTGGTTAACTAGCGAGATTTAGGTTGAGTTTATATATATGCAAAATCAATATAAATAGCAACTAATATATGTATTAAATAAATAAATCACAGTAACACTTAAGTTTTAAATATTAAATCAACTGCAGTAGTACTTTCAATAACTGAGAGTTCTCTACATTTGTTTAACATTTAAAACTTTAATAATGCTATGATTTATTTATTAGATATTCATATATTTATATCATATAAACAATAATCATTTGGTTTGCACTCTGGGGATTTTTTACATACTTAGAGGAGCTACCAAACAGATTCTGAACACTACTGAAAATATTAATGATAAATTAGATGCCTATTTTTGAATGAAGATGTTGTTTGACAGGTTTTGGTCAAACAACAGTCAGAAAGACATTGATCATTTTGCAGATTTTGGTTAAACAATAAACAGAAATGAATAGTGATTGCCCTCTCTTCTCTGTTAAAATCTTAAAAATAGTTACTATTATTTGTTCATAGCATATAAAAGTGATTTCCCCGCTGACGAAGAAGCTGCAAAAACCAAAACAATTAAATGGGCCGAACGCTTTCGAGGTTTTCCCTCATATTCATGGCCAACATTAAGTTATAAATCATTTATGTAATGTTGCTAACCAATAAAATATGCAAATGTGAATGCAAATTAGTTAGTTCATTAAAATTACCTGTTCAATGTAGTATAGTTTGAGACTACACATGCACAGTCATTATTTTGAATTCATTTGTTTACAAAAAATAAAAACAAATTATTACACCTAACAATCATTACCTATTTTTTTTTTTATTCTTTTCTAAATAAGAACGTTCCACTTATTACTTTAAAATTATTAATAGTTTTTATACATCTCTCCAGTATAGTTTTGTTTTGATTAAAACATCACGGCCAAAAATTATTATTTTCACTTTATTTTGATAAACAACAGAAAAATTATTTCTTTTCATTTTTTTCTCTCCCTCACTAAAATCTCACAAAACCCCTCCATGTATCAATTTTTGCCATCTGTGTAAACACAAAAAAATCTAGCACACACATGACCTTAAATCTATGATAAATCTCAAAAGAAAAGTTGTACAAACTAATAAAATCTACCAGATGCTTAACTTAACAAAAAAATAGAGGTGATAAATCCTAAAAAAAAAGAAGCCAATTCTACAAACCAACAAAATTTAGCAGTTACTTGACCTACAAAATAATAACAAACACTCCTTGTACTTTCAATAACAACAAAAACAAAGTCTTATATGTTCATTAAAACTGACTAAATTTTTTTTTATCATCCATTCAATGAAGTCTTTTATAAACCTTATTACAAAAAATAATTATTATTTAATATTAAAATTGTCTTAAGTTTTTGGTTTCAAAGAAAATCCATGGAACACACAATTTTTTTTCTCTTTACCAAACAAACAAACAAACAAACAAACAAAAAATACATTGATTGTTTAATATTTTCAGTAGTATTAAGATGGCATCTCCTGATTAAAAAATCCCAGAACATATATACTAAATCGATACTATAGCAACTATATTATTTTTTCAATTATTTATATTAAACACCTTTGCTTATATGTAAATTATATGTGCTACCTGGGATATATATATATAAGCAGATAAAGTAGGCAGACTGATATAGCACATTACATTTTCTAGATTAAACAACTGCAGCTAAGTAACTATTTTCATTTTATTTTGTATTTCCTTTAGTTAAAAATATCTAAATAATCTATTACTAACCAATGAAAGGAATGCTAATAGAGACTGGCTATCTGAAAAAATTTTCAAGTTCCACTTCATTCATTTCAGGTCAGAATAAATAAAACTTATAAATTATATTTCATATCAATCACATAAGATGAATTAAAAGCATATACATTTCAGCAACATTATTTATGCATAATCACAGAATCAAAAACTAAGAAATTATCAAGAATATAAATTATGGACAATAAAGTGAGCATAAATTCTTTCACATGAAAATCATATATAAATATAGCCATACATTCATTATGTTACAACATTACAAAAAATTAACTACTGCACAAACAACACATAAACAACAGAATTTAAATGGAATTAAAAAATTGTATTTGATCATATTTTCTTATTTGATGTGGGGCATAATTACTTCTTTTCATGAATACCACTGATGTGTTAATACAGTTGATGTTTTTTTTTTTTTAAAAAATAATGTTATAGTTCAAAATATATTTTGATTTTAAGTAATTACTCATTTTTATAGCAACAATATATGTACTTCAGAGCAATAGAATTATAAATTTTTGTTGAGATGACACAGTAATTCATTATTTGATATTAGGAAAATCAATAAAAGCATGGACAATGATATGGATTTTATTCATTCACAGAATCTTATAATTGCTTAATTTAACTTTTTAATGAAAAATTGCAATAAAACTATTAAAACAGAAAATAAATGAGATTAATTAATAAAATATATATACTATAAAACAATTTTATGTTTTTATTCAAATTAAATTTTTATATTTTTACAATGAGAGAATAAGAGATCTGTTGGAACAGAACAAAAATCTCAACAATGTAAAATAATATTTTGATATTAAAAAAAATAGTTTGAATTATAAAAATAAAAATGGCAATATTACTAAAAATTATGAAGCATGGAAAAAAGATGTATAATATGTAAACTGGCAAAATTGTTAGTTTGGAAAACATGCAGAATCATGAATGTCAGATTAATGATTTTATGTAAAGCAAATATAAAAAAATCCTCAATATTTACTTCATGATGTGAAAGATTTTAACCACACACAATTATTTACAACACCCTCCAAACAATATCATTGCTTAAGATAAATAAAAGCATACAGTTTGCATAACACCTCTCATGCATATTTTAACCTTCATGACTTAGTATATATACATGGCTTTTTGTATAATGTAGATGGTTTTTTATTATTATTATGTCTTTTAAAATGTTATAGAAGTCATGTGTGTAAAATAAATTATTAATAAGTTTTTTTAAAAAAAATATTAATATAAATGACAAAGTTATTTAATTGTTCATGGAAATTATAATGGAAAATAAAATTGAATATTTTAAAATACCAAGTTACTTGGAAACCACAGTTGCAAAATGAATGAAGAAAAACAAATCTCTTCAATCATTTGCATTTCAAACTAGAGTGGGAAAACTGCAGTTCTTCTTCAGTGCTGTTTACTGAATGGAAGCCAGGAAAACAATTTTTATTTTTACCTATGTATATATGATGCAAATAATGGGTTAGTATTCATCTTAATCTTTTCATGAGGGTAGTTTTCTTAATATGGAGCTTTTAAAATGCTTTAATATTCAATAATGCCTCACTGCCAACCCTGAATTCATTATAGATGCTATGATATTGCATAAGAAAATCTCCATTTGACTAATAGTTTTTTAGAAGAAATGGATTAATATGTTCTGTAGATTTCATTCCTAAATCATAAGGAACCATTCTTTAAAATGAACTTAACAGAAATAAACCATTGATAAATTAGAAATATTAAATGATGATCATTATGGCGTTACATCTCAATTTAAAATTATTTTGTGAAAGAAAGTTGAGTTCAACAGAAAATAAAATAGGCAACTAAAATAAAAAACTCTTAGAATAACTTTACAGTAATAAGATTAATTAAGAATAGTTTCAACAGTGTGTGTTCTCTCTCCTATTATTTTTATGTAAATATAAACTGTTATATTGTTTTATTCGATTTAAAAAAATTATTGCTATAGTTAATAATCTTGTACTTATATATTTTCTCATCCGAATTATAAGTAGACAATTTTAAATTGCCTTAAAATAAAATTATAAATGAGGAGAGGGTAGTGATCAGGAAATATGGTTGGATTTGCATAAAGGCTTGTCCTTAATGTAAATCCAGTCTGATCATTATATGTGACTTTATTAAATTAATTATTAAAAAGAAAAATTGTACAGTTATTCTACCATGTATGCAGTCACCCATTTGGTAATCATATTCCCCTAGACTGAATCATGAGTTTTTTCATTTTATCAATATTGTTAGTAGTATTGCTGGGTGGTCTATAGAATTAGAAAGAATATAAATTATAGACAAATTCCCTTTGCATTAAAATATAGTTATCTGTTATACTGTAGATATAATTTAGATGCTTCCTAATCTTCAAGTCTGTTATACCTGATCCAACATTATTTTTTAATAAATTTAAAAAAAAAAAAAAAAAAAAAAAGAAGTAATTCCCCCCAAAAAAAAAAACCAACCGAAATCTAATCAAATTAATATTAAGAAATGAAATGTTTTATTTTTTAAATGTTATAAATATTATTTTATTATAAATTTTTTTTTTATTGAAAAAAAAGTGAAAAACCTGTTTTTGATATAATTTATTACAAAAAATGAACTATTATAGATGTATCTTCTTATATTGGTAAAATAAAAAATATAATTCCATTTAGTATTTTGATTAATATTCCAAAGAAAATTATGTCTTAATATAAAAAAACAAAATTGAACTCTATGTAAAACAAGGGACCATTTATGAAACAAAAATATAAAATATCACAAATCACATAAAAAATCTGTTTGCTATAGAGTCATTAGAGAATTGAGCAAAAATATGGGTTTCCATATGATGGTCTTCGAGATTTATGTCTCATTGTGGATTTTCAATGATTTTGAATAGGAATTTTGCAAATTTGTGATTTTCACATTTGGCTTCAAAAATAGCACTGTTTTCACAATCTTATACTATAAATACATATGTACATTTTTATAAATATATTGATAATTGCATATATTTATTATAAAGAAATAACAATATATTGAAACTCATTTGATAAACTGCAGCAATTGCAATAAAAAAAGGTATAAAAATGCTTTGAAAACATAGGCATTATTCTTAATTTGAACCATTTGAATGCAATTATAATTTTGTCAATTAACTATAAAAAATATCTTAAAAAGGAAGCTGAAAAAAAATTTGTAGTCATTACTTAAAAATCTTTTTCTAGTAAAGAGAAGAACAAGTTCTGATATGCCTTGAAAATTTAGCAAGGTCTGTTTCTTATTACAATAAGAATTTCTATTTATTATTCTTTTTTTTTTTAAAAAAAAAGCTGCATTTTTTTTCCTCCAAAAATAGTCTTCAAAAAGTTATAATCTCATATTTATTTAAAAAAAAAAAAAAAATCTTAAAAATGTTTACAATAATAAGAGTAATAAATTTGTCTACATATGTGATAAGTTCATTATAGTGCCTTAACCTAACAAGTACTAATGTTAAACTTTGATACAAAAATAAAACTTTAAGGCATAATTAATATAAAACCTTTTTAAACATCACACACTATAAAAAATATGACAAAAACAAAAACAAAAACAACAAATCTAATCCAATTGAATTTTACAATAAAATAAGCAAATGATAAAATAACATACACAAATAAATGTGTATTACTTTAAAATAAATATTTGAAAATAATCTATTTAATATTTTATTAGTAGGTGAAATCAAGTTAAAATTGATTTCTAGCAATCACATGAAAAGCATATCTTCATATTCATTTGTTTAATTTTTCAAACTTCTCATAATCTCATTTATTATTATGATCATTTACTTCATTACCAATGGCCTTTTTTTTCTTTTCACTATCAATATTTTTGAATGTTATTCAGACTTTGTAATGAATAAAAATCAGCAATGGTAAGTCTTTTCTTCAGTAAATCTCATTTCAAATATTTAATTTGAATAATTAAAAAAAAAAAGTTTATAAATTTGTAATATTTGATTTTTTAGATATCAGAAAAATAATAAATCTTATACAATTGAACAGAAATTAATAATGTGATTATGATGTAAAAAAAAAGAAAAAAGAAATTCATTTAATAGAAAACCCACTGATGTTTTTATTTGATATTTTTCTATCTGAGGTTTGAAATTTATTCTTAGTTATTTCTGTGCCAAATTGTTTTCTTTCTGCAGATTTAATAAATTTCACTGAAGAAAACAGATATTCCATGCATATGTTGAACGAATCACTGCTAAAAATGCTTACAAAGAATTTCATTTTTGTAATATATTTTCAATTCTTTCTTCCACTGATTTATTCTCAGCAATAATTTTATAAATCTTTTTTTCTAATTTTGTATTTAATTCTTCAGATTTTTTTTTTTTACATAACATGATTTTAAATGCTACTAAATGCCATCTCTAAATCACCAATATTTAGCCAACTGAAGTATATCAACACATAGTTTTTGAATTCAATTTTATGAAAAAAATCAATATTTTTATTTCCAGTTGTTTAAACTGATTTAATCTTTCTAAAATGCTTGCTTTATTTCTTCTTTAGTATATATATTTTTAATTCTATTTTATTGAAATTTAAAAATGCATCTATAAACATAGAAAATATTTTATTATTTTCATATTTAGATCATTTTTGTGTTTGCAAATATTGTCAAATTGATTTGAAAATGTCTCTGAAATTTTTTATTCACTTCAATAAAACATAAATAAATCATTAAATAATTAATTATCCAAGATTTATAAATTCAGAATACATTTTAACATTTTCATATAAAAAAAAGTTTTAATTCATGAATAGATTAAAATGATTTAGAACTTAACTCTAGCTAAGACATCAAACATTCCTGCACTTTAGAACCTCCGAAAATTTAAAAATCAATTTCTTTTGAAGAACAAACTGATTCTCACATGTTTAGATAAAATTGATATTTGTAACAACTGACATTACATTTGAAAATGAGTTTAATCCTTTTTTGTGTGGATGAAACAATGAAATTTAATTAAAGAATATTTAAAGTCTTGTTTGAGTTGTTTAATAAATACAATATACTGTATACATAGATAAATTATTGTTTTTGGGAATAAACCATGTATTATTTTGCATTATAATCCAATATTTTGATGAATTAGCAACCGCCATTATCAAGGTTAACTTTTGAAAGAAAAATCATTAGATCTCAAACAACGTGACTCAGTGCGAGATGAGAAATGAGATTTAACTTGAAGTAGTTCAGCATTTACAATATGAGGCTTATCAAAATGTTTATTTCCCTCAGTTTTTTCACCTATTAATTTTAAGTTAATATTAGATAAAATGAGAGGTTTCCACATAGCTGGAATACATTGTGCTTCATCAGTCCTATTTAAACCAGTAGGTCTCTTTAATATTTCAATTGAAAAAACTGAGGGAAATAAACATTTTGATAAGCCTCATATTGTAAATGCTGACTTACTTCAAGTCATCTCACACTGAGTCACGTTATTGTTTGAGATCTAACGATTTTTCTTTCAAAAGTTAATCTTGATAATGGTGGTTGCTAGTCCGTTGAAATATTGGATTGTAATGCAAAATAATACATGGTTTATTCCCAAAAACAATAATTTATCTACATATAGAACCGTGAAAAGATTAAATATAATATATATATATATATATGTTTCTAATGATGCATGAAACACCATCAATTGTTACAGCAACAATAATTTTTAGACCAATGTTCTTGTATGTAAAGCTTTCTATAAATTTATTTATATTAACAATGTCAGTAACTTTTCCTCTTAATAGATTTTACCAATTCTTCCATTGTAATATTTCCACATTTATATATTGCAATAAATACAAGTTGATTATAATTATGAATTAATTGAGAATTATCTTCATTAAAAGCTAATATTCTATCTTTAACTGTGTTTTAAATTATTGGTATTTCTTTAAATAAATAAATTATTTAGATTTTTAAAATGATAATTATCTTATCAGTTATAAACTAAATAAAAAACACAAATCATACATACAAAAAAACTTAATGTTTTCAAAAAAGCCAGTTAATCACATAAAACGATTGTATTTAATGAATAATAATTCATTAATAATATATTGATTATAGGCTATTCCCTTCAGTTTAAATCAACAAATGAACAAAGAATATTTTAGAATTTTTTTAAGGTGAAGAATTTATTGTTAAAAGAAGATAGAACCAATTTGTAAACCTAAAATTAAAAACATAAAATTTATATTACAATGAAATGTTTCATCTCCAAAATACTTTCTACCTTCACATTGTATTTTCATACTTGTTTTTATTTTGCAAATTAAAAGTATTTCAAAATTTTAATATTATAGTAAAATTATTTCAACAAGTTTAATTTATAATAGTTGTAGTGAACAAATAAAAAATATCTTATTTATTTTCATTAGCTTATCCTAATAAATCTTCACAGAATCATCTTATATAATTATTTTATAGAAAACCAATTTATATTTATAACATGTATTTACCATTTAAACACATAACAAATGCTTTATTATATACTCTATTATCGATTTTATAGGTAGTCAGTTCTGAAAAAATTATTTATAGAGACTTTCTTAAGAAATATGAGTTTCTGACTTATTTTTAAATAAATATAATTGATAACCGATTTTATAATATTTATAAATGTGCAAATAAATAAACCAAAAATTGTAAAAGTCATATCATAGTTTGTATTCAGAAAATAAAATTCTTCATGAGTAGTAAGAGAACTCATTAAACTATACTCTGATTTATTTATTAATAAGTAATTTAAAATAATTAATTTATAAAACAAAATTGATACACACAACTCAATATAAATAAAAATTATTTAATTCTTATTGGAATCTTACCAAGGTATTTCTGTTTTCAAAATCACATGATCAGCTATTCTATTGCAACTCCATCCAATGAACATTATTTACATTACAATAAATATAACTAATAAATCACATACATGTGTATTACAATGCTTTTTTAAATATATATATATATATTGAACCAACCGATAATAAATGAACCAACCTGCTAACTTTAAAACTAACCTACTTCAAACAACAACTAAATTTACTACTTAACGATCCCATAAACTATACTACTTCTTTTACTTAGAATTTACTACTTAAAACGACACGGGAAACAACAAACACTCAACATCGACAAATAAAATATTAACTAATATTTTATAATATTTTGTCCATCTAAATTTCCCTTTCAGGAAATGGTTGGTTTTCAGGCAAAGTATTAACTATTATCAATAGCCAACTATTAATAACATTCAACATTTGACTACCAAATATATACCGATCAAATAAACACTTTATTATTATTTTTAAAAGAAGAAAGAAAATCCCTTAGGCGCCAGCTAATTACATTAGAATTAGCATGTTCATCTGATCAGCATAATCTTGTTCCTGAAATGTCTGCTAGCTCATTTGGTTCCAACCACCCACTAATAAACAAACAAAAGGTATCTTAAACGCCCGCCTGTTCTAAAATGCTACTATTTTCTAAAACTAAATAATTTTCCTCCGAACTATTCTAAAATAATACTTCGCTCCTTTAAAACTAATAATAACAACATTATACTGAATACTAAACATTTATAGATTTAACTTGGCGAATCTTTTCTAAATACTATTATTAATAATTGGATTTTTCCCCTCCTACTCTTATTAAGAAAATAAATATTCATACTTACCCGCACGTATCAGAAATAAACATAAATATTTTAAGAAAAAAAATTTAATTTAAATGTTTTGCTTTATTTTAAAATAAATGCATCTTTTATCTTATAATGAAACACACATACACTTCTTTTTTAAAAGATTAAAATAAGCATTTTAATATACACGTTACATAAAATTTTATTAATATTATTTTTTTAAGTTTAAGTTTAAAAATCAAATCACACATACGTGCATGCCAAAAATATTATTTAATAGAAGTTGCTTTTACTTATTTTATTATTTCAAATATTATCTGTTGAAGTTTAAAGTTTATTCTTTTTTTTAAAGTTTAATTCAAAAAGTTCAACAGTTCTGTCAATAAAGTCTATCTTTATTTTTAAAGGAAATCGGAATGTTTAAAATCAAAGTCAAATAATTACCTAGGTTTTTAAATACGACAGAAACAGATAATGGAATTATCTCTGAACTCATTGGCGACTGGTAAAATTCTTTCGTAGATCTTGTGTCCTAATATTTCCGGGCTGGTTTGGCGTTTCCTGCACTCCACTGTCCGGGTAGTCTATTTTAACATGATTACCTTCCGAAGTAATCGCAGATCTTAGATGTGTAGAGAGCGGCTTTTCGGTCAACTGCAAATACGTTGGTTTTTAACAATGCATCATTTTTGGAAATATTGCTTCAAAAATATTTTATTAAAATGAGAAAGTCCGAACCAAGAATGAACAAAATTTGAGCTATTTATACAGTTTTAAACAATGGAAAACTTTATTTTTAGCAGCAGCGTTCGTCTTGCAAAAAATAAAATCAGCTTCTAGCGTCTACTTTTTATTAAAAATTGCATACACACACGCACATATATTTATTTATTTTATTATAAAATAAAATGAAATCTCTTTATTATTTTATTAAAAATTCATTTAAAGAATATTAAATCATTTATTTATTATAAGATTTTTTTCTTCTTTTAAACAAAAAAATCTTTTATTTTAAACAGCGTTTACAGTTTATTTTACTAAATACAAAATCCCCCTCCCCTCCCTACTCTTTAGTTTTTACATTTTATTCTCTTAATTTTAAACTTTTATATTTTTAAAACATGGAATTCATAATAAATTAATTACATTTCAATGTACTTTGGTACAATATATATATCTACAAAACATCTTGATAAGATTCCAATAAGAAATGAAAACCAGGTTGATATATTAAATAATTTTTATTTATACTAAGTGGTCTGCATCAATTTTGTTTTATAAATTATTTTTAAATTTTATACGTAAAAGGCAAAATTATGGACAAATTTTAAAATTGAAATTCAATCATTTAAAGCAGTGTTTCCCAACCTTTTTTGGCTCGTGTACCACTTGGTAGTACATCACGCTAAATTGTACCACTTCGTAAAAATGACGGCATTTCATGAAATTTGTTATTGCGAGTGTGTTATTTTATTTGTATTATAAATATTATAGGATGACCATGTATGTATTCACATCTCATAATGAGACAAATTACATTGAAACACGCCTAAACGTCATGCCAGATTATAAACTCACTGAAATTATAAACTCACTGTAACATATTTATATGTATGTGTTTGTTCAAAGTTTCATATTTTTTCCAAAATAATTTATTAAAGATTACATTATTACATTAAAGGTTATTTGGTACATATTTTGTTCAAAGTATTTTCTCATTCCTTCATTTGGTTTTCCTGAATTTGAGTCTGTTTTCTCTTTTTCGGAGCATCTTGCTATTGGTTGGGCCATGGAGAGGATAAATCCACCATGTCCCAAGTCATGGTAAAAATAACCTCATGGGTTATCAGGCTATCTCTTGTTCTTGTTTTTTTTTATATTGTTCAGCATAAAGTTAATAGGATTAAAATTTTGATGATTAAATACTAGCTTACATCTAGTAATCCACAATAGATGATCAAGATTTAATGAGAGTCTAATTTCTGGGTATGATCCTTTTCTGATACATTCTTTCAAATTAAATAATTTAGATTGATTTGCCTTGATCCGACTCATTATTTATCTACTATTTTGTCATATTTCATTTACTAATAAATGGTTTTAATAAAAACACAAAATTATAAAAAAACAATTAGTATATTTTCTTATCATAATCAAATATTTTTATAAAATAAATTTAATGAGATCTTTGTGCTTGTTTCGAACAACATAATTTTTTGAAATTTGGTTCAAAAGATGCGATGTATACCCTTAAGTCTACAGCTGCGTTCAATCTGCTTCGATACTTATTTTTTAAAAAAATATATGAAGAAAAAGCTCTTCCTACTAATTCCGTACTAGTAAACGGTAATAATAATTTAAGAGCTTTCTCAGAAAATTGTTCATATTCTTTAATGTTTAACCAAAAATTAATTAGATTGTATCGTTTGAATTCTACTTGTAAAGTTCTGTCACATGATAATTCTATTAAATTTTCTTTATCCTTTATTGATAATGATGTAGCTTTTTCTAAATTTTCTGCATAGAAGGGGTTTGAAATCCAATTATCATTTGTGTTTTCGGGTTTTGGAAAATATTCCATCAAGACAATTTTAATCCTGTTAAATGTGCTATTATATTTTCTCGTCTATCTTGAGACAGACTAACCTTATTTTCAAACAAAAAAATATGTAAAGTTTCGAATACTTCCAGTTGATTGTTTTTGATACTTATATATATTACTGTTTCCAAAAATCTAATTTCTTAATCATACTTTCAATTTTATCATTAACATTAAAGATCGTTATCGACTGTACATATTAACAACTTTACTGTATAATATTATTAATTAAAATATTTTTTATGAATTATAGGAAAAAAAACATTTCTATATTTTTATGATTTAATTTTTTTTTATGTCCGCCATTATTGATTATTTTTCGTGTACCACCAACCAGCAATTCGTGTACCACAGGTTGGAAAACACTGATTTAAAGTATTAATAAGTAATATAAATGTACTATATTTTCAAATAAGTAATATTTTTAAATGACTACATAGCATTTATCAATGGCCAAATAATACTTATAGATAAATGACTTATTAATTGTAACATGCATAAAAATAAAAATTGTACAAATTGCTTCCTCGTTATAAAAAAAAATTGTCATGAAAGTGAAGATAGAAGGGCATTCATTAAATTTTGTTTTATTTATTAATGTATAAATAAATAAATATTTTACTAAATGAATCCATAATAATTAAATCATAAATAATGATTTGTTTAATCTAACATGCTTTATTTTAAAACTGTCTATGTCAATTGTTTAAGGAAATATGTCAAAACAATTTGCAGTAAAAATGTTTATAAATCATTCTGACTACGAAATGAATGATCTTTTTATTTTTTTATGGATGAAGAAATACATAATGCATGTCTTTTTCATTCAAACAAAAGATAAAAGTTAATTTTATTTTAAAATGTGCAAAATATTTTACTTCATTTCTGTGAATAATAGTTTTTTGATGCAATGATGATTTTATTATTTTGCATGTATAGCATTCATATCTATCTGCTACTAAAAGATTTGAAGTTAGCAATTTAAAGGCAAATCTTTTTGAGATAGATCAGACAATTCATGACCTTCTGGATAAAAAGCTTCACCTGCTATGAATTAATCAATATATTAATATTATTACAATGAGCTACATCAATTTCAATCACATGAAGATTCACGATAAAATTTATTTAAATAGTACAACTAATATGAAATATCTTCTCCATTCATTGAAATAATGAAGTGAAAAAATTTATAAATAACTTGTTTTAAATATTTTAAATCAATTTAACTAACTTACGCCTTTCAAAAATATTATCATATTAATTTATTTAAAGAATTTATATTTTAAAATCAACTTGATAGAAATCTAACCATATATATAATTACAACAATCATCATATCAAAAAGTTATCAAATCATGACAACTCTCTCTCTATATATACATACTAAACACAAAAAGTTTGTAGCCAAATTATTTTCACTTAGTATATGAACAAACAAGAATTACCACAAATTATAATTTACTACTACTTGGATTGTATTAATTTATAACTCAGTAAATCTCATTAAAATATATATTTAAAATAATGTTTTAATATATATAATATATATGCACACTCATACAGTAGACTTCCATATCTGCAGTTTCAGTTATTTGAGAAACAAAATATAAATAAATTGTAAATTACTTAATAAAAATTTTACTTTTTTAAGAATGTGTATAATACATACACATCTATATATATATATGTGCTACATATGCTTTCAGCATGTATATATACAGTATGCACACACACCTGTAAATATATGTTCAAAGTACATAGTTTATAGATATTTCTACTATTTATGAATTTCAGTAAGCTTGAAACAAATGACCAAAATTAATGTACATGCAAGTTTAAGCATGCACATATATACATATTATGATTTTTTTTTAAATTTATAAAAATATTCTAAATCACTTAACAAAATTTTTTATTATAATAAAATTTATAAGGGATTATTTAGAATATTTTTAATACATTTTTCCCATTGTACATTGAAAAAAACTAAAAGATCTGTCATTAACAGGAAACAAGATAGTGTACACTGCAAAAAAAAATATAAAAAATATTGACTAATTACTTGCATTACAGACATTTTCAGAAGCAACTGCTCATGTGCCAGCTGAAAGAAGAAGAGCACCTTTGCTATGATATCATATTGTACAGTTATATATTTGTAAACATGCACACATGTAAACATATAATTATACATACAGTTAATATAATTTAAATATATCTGAGTAATAAAATATTTGATAAAGAAAAAAACCAAAATTTCTTCTCAATTATTAATCAATTCATATTAAAACTATTTTACATACTATAACTAATATTATAATGATCTGAGACAGATCACATATATATTTTAAATATATCTGCCTATCATCTTAAGATCTTTTAACATGTTTTTGCTTTCATAATTCCATTAACTCCAAGTAAATGCTCAATTTAGTTTTACTTCTTTTTTTTTTTTTAAAAAAACAACAACAAAATTTCAATTAAGATTTTTTGGACATCATTTCATGTATACTTACAAGTGTTTAACATTAAGTGTTTTAAAATGACTTTTAAAAAAATATAATCAGCTTAACATTTTTTAAAATCAATGTTATTGATAAAAAAAAAGAAACTAAATTACTGATATGCTATTTTTTTTATAAAAAAATATACATTAAATTAAAAATAATATCTATTTTTCAAAAGTACCCAATACTTTTCATCTTTTCTCTGATGATTCAAATGTCAATTGCAACTACAGCACTTTAAGAAAACATTAAACAAAAACAATTTCCATCTAAACTTAATTGGTTGTAAAAAGTCCTTCAAATTAAAAACACATCTTACTTTTAAAAAATTGGCAAATGAAAGGGAAATAATTATCAATGTTACAACTCTTATTAGAAACAATGGATAAAATTATAATTTTTTCCCCGATTATAACTTCCATCTATTGTAAATTTCTAAAACTAACAAGTACAATTATTTAGTAACCATTTATGGAATAAAAATTGGGTTTCATAATGAAAGAGGTCAAAAATAAAGGCTCTCTGAGATGTGTTCAATTATTATAAAAATTACTGTAGAGCAACATCCTGAATCCATTAGACATAATAGTAGATGGGTTAATTTGTTTAAAAAATTCATGAAATTTTAAAAGCATCTTAAAATGATAAAAATAGCATTTCCCCCCTTTAATTGTTGGCAAATATAAATACTGTTGACTTTATTATTAAATTATTATAGTAACCATATTAAATGTATAATAAGACAATAAAATTGATTTCCCATTTCAATGATCAAAAAATAGTTCATTTACTAAAAGTTTGTTATTAAATAAATATTATTCTAACAATAATAACAGCCATTCATAAGCTATATCTCTTCACTTCATCTAACCATCTTTTTTATTATTGTTAAAAATTTGCATTTATTATCATAAACATAAATTTACAACAACTTCCTTTACAGCTTTCATCAATTAATATTGGAGTTTGTAAGAAAAATATAATCAAGCATAAATTTGATGTTAAAAAAAGTTTAATGTTATATAGTGTCTGATTTTTTTTTTTAGTTATAAATTATAAAGCCATCAACAAGAATAATTAATAAAAAGCCAGTTAATGGTGTTAAAATTAAATTAGCAAGAATTTAAAATGCTACTATGATTTTATCAATATATATACACAAGTATCTGCAAATTTCCTTATTTGTGATTTAAGTTACCCATAGTTAAACAAAACAAAAAAATATGTAAATAGAAAAGAAATCTAAATTTTCTCAATTTTAATTTTTTAGTTCCCAGAGCACTGCTATCACAAACATTGCAAATAACTAATAATGACAGATCATTGCATCCTCCTATTTTTTAAAGCACTACAAATCTGAAAATTTAAAAAATATTAATTCAAGTACCCATAGTTTTTCATATATATATAAATATTTTTAGTATATAATAGAAATTTATTTTATAATATAAACCTTAAAAATATCATATATACTTATTTTTATATAAATGCAAAATTTTAATTTAGCAGCAATTAAAACAGTAGTTTACTTTTAATGATTAATCTCTCTTACTTTTTGTTTCCTTTTAAAAATACATGTCAGCTTATTCAATGTAATTTTTAAAAAAAAATTGTGATGTTGAAAAAATTTTTTCTTCTCAGTAATTTCTATTCCCAATCCACATAAAAATTAATTAATTGCAACATTGATTATTTACTGAACCTATTTTTTCTTTAATATTATTTCTGAATGTAAAAAATAATAATTTATTTTCTAATAAAATTGTATCACAGATGTGTTTATATTACAGCGCTGAAACATGTGTTAAATATATATTATATATGATTGCTATCATCTACAAATTTTCGTATCTATGCCAATGCTCGAACTAAATATTGTGAATTACAGAGTAATTACTAAATATATATATATTTCCATGTTTATAATTAATCACAACTCAGACATTGCACACTTCTTCATGCTATACTTTATTTTAATTAACTCCTTAATTTACATTATTATTTTAAATACAATTATTATTTATTTTCCTGTCTTCTATTTTTTTTTTTTTTCCATTTACAATTCCCTTTTACTACACTCGGTAATTCTTTCCAATAAAATCAGATTTATATAAGTATACATACTGAAGTTGTATTTTTTCACATCATATGGAAATATTTTAGTAGTTTAACTTATTGGTTTTAGTTTCATATTTTTTTATTTGTCTTATATTAATAATTTAATAAATTTTGAAGTGTACAATGCGCCTATCTTATATTACAATCAGCTTTAAAAAATACTTATCTTTCCTTATAATCATGTTTTTAAAAAAGTTTTCTACTAATTATTTAAAAAGAAATATTTTAATTATGTAATTTGAAAAGTTTTGAAAATCCTGCTTAATTATTAATGGCTTTAGAAGGAAAAAAAAAAAAGGATGGGGGAGGGGGAATCTAAATTGTTAAATCAAGCTCTATTGTGAAATGTTAATGCAAGTTTTTTTTATAATCGTATCTTATTAAAAAGAATTCACGTGATAAATTAAGAGACAAAAGACAAAATATATTTTGCTGTTTCTATTATTTATGTCTCTAAAAATACCACAGAAGTGCAAATCTTTTTTCAAAAGAAAATCAAGAAAATTAGAGGGGAGGGGAGGTGTAGAAAAAACTATAAATTGAAAAACTTTTTTTACTAAAAGATTAGTAAGCAGTATTTACTGAATGACAATCTATCCAGAGAAACCCTATAGCAGTGATTCTACAATGTTTTCCGGCTAGAGAAATCAAACTCTTCCCCAGGAAGCTCTGCCTTTTTTGCTGAATCCGATATTGTCGCGGGAATTGATAAACCCAAAAAGGAAAGATGCCAGTCAGCTAGCCAAGGTCACACCACTATAAGCTAGGACATTCCAGATACATGCAAGAAGCATACAAGCCCATGATTTCCAAACTCAGGACTTTCTCCCTCATGAATGAATTTGGCAATTAGATAACTGCCAGTTTAGTATGATGTGGAGGGTCAATGCCAATTCACTCAACAATAACAGTGCTGTAATGGAGTAGGTAAAAATGAACTGCTTCTTGAAGTGAACTCTATGATATTACTTTTTTTTTTTATACAACTTAAAGATTCATTCCATACTGTCTAATAAGGTATACTTAGGGAATTGGCATTTTTCTTAATAGAGCTTGATATTAGGAAATTTTGTGTGTATGGGTTAGTATTAATTTGAAACCATATTAGCTTTTATAAAGTTTATATTTGTTTTGCTATGCGTGTGTTTGTGTAGCTGAAAGAGATAATCTTGAAAAGTTAACGCTAAGGGGATAGGTCAATAAGTTGATAATAGAGCCACAGAGATACTTGTTATCAACTTAGAATCATTACTTCTTTTGATCAACCTAGAGGATTTGAGTTGATTCAATAAGATAGTGCTCAATTACATAATAAGTCTAAGCCAGGGTACTTTTATTTGGGCGGGAATCTCAGGAAACACCTCATATCTCTACTGATCCATAAAAGGGGGTGACAGCATATTCCTTCAGATGAGAATAAATGTTCAAGAATTATATTGAGGAATTGCATACGTAAAGAGAATCAAAGGGGCAGAGCTCTGGAGTAAGAAAAGTGAAAAAAAAAGAAGATTGTCTCACTTAGATACATCATTTCACAGGTTATTAGAAAACTTAATAAAAGTTTGATTTGATAATTTTACTTGCATATGTCTTAGTTTATAAATTATATGTATTAAAGATATGCTGTATGTTAGTGGGTTTTCAGGTACAGTGAGTCGGTATTTGAGGGTTTAGGTGACCGTGCTACATAAATGAATAAAAACTAGGATTACGTCAGATAAAAAATTAAGATTCGTTCAAACCTAGTTCTAGGCTATTTGCCCAGTGGCGCCTTATAATGGTCATTCGGAGCTCGTAGCTTAGTAAGCTTTACAGTACTTGTCAATTTATATCATAACAATGCATAGTTTATTTATAAATAACTATGTGAATGGGCATGTATATACACATACCACACATACAAATTGGGCAAATAATTAATCTGCATACGATAAATAGAAGAAAAATAAAAAAATAGTTATGAGTATCTGAAAATTAAAGCAATGGATAAAAATGATTAGAAAAAGTAAACACACTTGGAGTTGTCATATCTCAGTTTTTACTTATGCTTAGATCTATAAGAATTTAAATTCTATTATACCAAACCAAAGTCAGATTATCCATTATGACTATAGTGGGAATTTCAAACTATTAAGCACTTTGGTTCCAATTATCAATCAAGTCTGTTAATAAAATTGTGGTACTTATGTTTTAGACCTGTAATGTAGGAGAGATGATATATTTTTTCACATTCATGATAAATGTATAACCTTGCGATCCCATTAAATAAACCCTGCAGTCCCATCTGGTCTTGTCCAATAAGGTGATAAATTTCCACTTTCATTTATTCTCCAGATTTAGTTTGAACAAGTTCTTCTCAAAGTGTTTTTTACTTCGATGCTGATTTATTTTTCCACTTTTCTGATTAATACTACAATTTTTTTTTTAAAGCAGTACAAAATGATAAATAAACATTTGGAGTTTATCTGCTACTGACATCAATGCAATCGAGTACATCCACACTTCGGATAAGCAATTGTGTTGTAACGCTTGCGGATATAATAACAAATAAGTCTTTGTAAGGAAACATGGTTGGAGGGTTCCAGAATTCCATTTTTAATGGCGATCCAATTTATTTTACAGCTGGGTTCGCAAATAAACATACATAGAATGAGGGAAACAGCTTGGTTTAGTAAAGAAAAACATAAAATTGGAGGCCCTAACAAAATCATTAAAAATTGACAAGAGCCTTTTGCACAAAGAGAAGAAAAACCCCAGGCCAGACGAATTCTTCCGGAACAGTGGATGTGTGATGGCTTGTGCATGGGTCATTATGAGAATTCATGATAGAACAGCGGCAACTCTGATGGAAGCCATCAAACAAAATGTGGAAGATGAATCGACAATTTATTCAAACTGTTCAAAAGCCTATAAAACTGCTGAATTATGAGCTGTCGGTTACTTACCATTTTTGTGTGCATCACGTGTTAAGTAAGTCTCTATTTTGAAAAAAAAAAATTTTTTTTTACTTTAAGCCTCCATTTTGGAACTTTAAAATAAAGTAGAACAGACAAATTGATTGTTTCATTGTGACAATTCCTGTTATATATTACACGGTAAATACCATATGTTTTCATTTTAAGCATATTGTAATTTAGTGATTGTTTTGTCCATATTTAAAGCAACATTTAGGAATTGCATAATGTCGTGTCGTATTTAATATTTTTAGTATTTTTCAGATTTATTTTTGCGTGAAATGCATGTTTTTAGTATTGTTAAAAATGCATTTTTTCACATTTAGTCTGGTGCAATTACTATCATGTATTAGAACTGCTATGCTCTTTCACATACATATTCAGACTGCCAATAACTTTGTAAATCTTGTGAAAATATCATGTACTTGTGGTTCCTTTTGACGAATTTACCATTTTAGATTCATATAAGTTCCATTGTACACATTATTTGATCAGATCGAAAGATTAGAAAGTTTTCAACGGATTGATATGGATGTGAAAAGGCATAACAAGTCTAACACGTCAGTACCAAAATTATTATTAAAGCAAAATAATATATCTCTTTTTAATGAATATTTTAGTACTAACTTTTAAGTTTTAGTAAAATAAATGTTAAACTCTATGTTAAATGAAAGCAAAGAAATTCATATCATTTGTCCAAAATGAGAAATTTAAACGTGACAAATTTAAAGTTTTGAGCCCAAGCTTGTTTTTGATGTTATTATTTTCCAAAATCCAAGTCTTTCATATTAAGAGTTATCAAAAATTATCATTTAAAAAAAATAATAGAATAAAATAGCTGCTGGTACATTCATAATCAATTCTTTTTTAAAAACAATGAATGCCTTAAAAATTTAACAGTACCACAGACTGATTCAAAATGCATATTTATCTTGCTGCATGAATTTTTTCCAATAAAAGTTTATTTCAAATACAGATGCAGTCTCCAATTAAACACTTCTGTGACCTAAATAAACATCAAGAAAAGATGATGTTACATTTATTTCCAAAATGTATTAATTTATTTAATAAAAGTAAACAAAATTTTTTTGAAAGTTCTAAAATAGATATGAATGCTTTTAACTTGTTTATAATAACCAATCATTAAAAGATTAAATATACTTATTCTAAACAACATGGTTCAGAGTTTATGATTTTTCGAATCCTTTACTATATTTATTTTAATGCCTATTTTACAAATTTATTTATTTCATATAATTAGTATATATTATTATTGTTAAATGTTAGCTTTTGCAAAACATTAATATTGAAATTATGCCAATTTTATTTAAAAAGAAAACAAATAAACAAAAAAATAACTATAGCTATTTTGAATATAAAAAAATAAATCTTTGTATTTAAATAAATTAATTCAAACTATATAATATTTTAACTTTACAAACTTATTTAAAAAGTTTACTAAAAAGAATCATCTATAATAATTTTTTAACTGCTTAAATAAATATTCTAAGCAGTGACATTAGTTATTAGAATTTGCATTTTTGTTCTCTTTAGCTATTCTAATCATAATTTCGATTGCATTTCAAAAAAATGAATCAAATTATAAAATAAATAATCGAATCATTCACACAGATAGTGTAAATAAAAATAAAACAAAATATCTCCCCATAAATTCAATGTTTTTGAATTGAATAGGTGGAACTTTAGATAGTTGTATTTAGTTTTATCTGCTTATTAATATATTGAGCCATACACCTTCTTTATTTTATAATAATAACAATAGAAATATAATTTTATTCTTCCCTCATTAACAAACTATCCTATCTCTGAAGGTTTCTGATTCCTCAGGTAGAGTGAGCAATATCATTGGCAGCAAGCTACCAATAATATAAACACTCAGCTACTAAATTGAAACACTGGCCAACAAAACACTTTATTTATTTTGAGGTAATCCCTTTAGGCAGCAGTTAATCATGGAGTAATTAACATGTTTACTCGACCAACAACGAATCTGATATCTGAAATCCCAGCTAGCTCATCGAATTGTAGCTGTCTTTAAAATCTCTGCCCACTCTAAAATTCTATTTTTAATAATAATAAAGATTTACCGTACGATAAACCTTTGGTGTCATTCAAAACAAATCCCTATTTAAAAAAAAATACTCCCTACTCTTTTAGTTTTAACCTAATCAGTTTTTAATAACAATTAAATCTTTCAATTCCCGCTTTATTAAACATATTATGTCATCATAAATATGTATGCTCGTCTATCAGTATAAATATTTCAACGATAGTTTAAATCTCGCTTTTTTTCTTTAAATAATCGTTTTGTTTTATAATACAACCACGCACACTCTTTTCATTTGAATAAATATTTTAATACATTATAAATAAATAAAAATATACAGAACATATTGAATTAAAATTCACACATACACACAATTAATGATTCTGAATAAAAAGTTGAACAATGGAGCTAATATAATTTATATCTTCAAGATACTAGTTCGTAAAGTTAAAAGTTATTTATTTATTTATCATGGCTTAAAGATCAATAATTAGAGAATAGAAAAATGAAACATTACCTAGGATTTGAATCTGACTTGATGTGAGTACGACAAAATGTAACTTCTGTAGAATGTTTGTTCTAACCGGTTAGCGTTAAACTCCACGTAAATCTTTCCTTAATTTATGATGTTATATGACACTCGTGAATCTCGGCATGAACACTACGCTGTTCCTTCGACTTCATTCAAACATGGTTTGTCCTTCGAACTATCTGCTGATGGTGCTGCAAAGAAGGTTTCAGCCAACTGCATGATACGATGGGTTCAGCAGTGCATCATTATGTCCGAATAATAACTTCTACAGTTTTTATTTTGATTCTTTGATTCTAAATTTTTATTTTGACTAAAATTTATTAATTTTGAATTTAATGATTTTGAATGAATCTATGAATTTTGATTCTATAAATATTCTGAAATATTTTTAAATGGAATGAAAAAAAATGGAATATTGAAAAAGAATGTTTTAACAATAACAAAGTTCTTTTTTTTTTATCATCCGGCGCTTCTTATCTCGTGGATTCAATATACATTTAACTCTGCTCCGATTGGACTTCTGTTTCTTTTCTTTATTCAAAATTTTTTATACACGCACACATTTAATCCTTTTATTATAAGACAAAATGAACTCCATCTTTTTTTTATTACTTTTATTATGAATTAATTAAAAGTAATATTGAATCATTTTTATTTCACTTTATTTTTTATTTTTTAAAATCTTACCCTCCTTTTAAAATCGTTTATTTATTTTTCTTTAACATTAAACCCCCCTACCCTAATCTTTTGTGTGTTTTTTTTTAATTTTCTTTTTCTTCAACTTTTAAAACTTTTATTTTACTTTAATTTTTTCCGTTTTATTTTTAAAGACAAAATTTACTAAATATTTTTACTCTTAAAGAATACTACATGTAGTGTTTTGTAAAATGGCAGACATGTTTGTGCACTCCAGAAAAAACTAGAATTTATTCGTAAGGCTGTTTTTAGATCGCGCTCTGATAGTTGAGGAATTTAATTAGTGCATCGACATAATGGCGATTGACAATTCCTAGAAATATTTGCTAATTACAAATGTTTCTAGATAAGAGACATTACCTTATTGGTCAGTGCATTGATTGATCGTTGCAGTTGTCAGAGAGCGATAAGAAGACTGGGTAACATCTAGCAGTGTGACATAGAGAGCAGTCAAGCAGTATTGAGTAAGCAGTAATTAAGTAGAGATATCTCGCGTCAGTGTTGGCGGTTAATGATCAGCGCCCAGTGGAAATATAGTTCACGGGTGTAGCTGAAAGAGACTGCAGCGGAGATATTGAGAGCATTCGTTGGAGAGCTTCGTTGCAGACCAATTCATTGGAGAGCTTCGTTGCAGACCAATTCGTTTGGAGAGCTTCATGGCAGACCAATTCGTTGGAGAGCATTCATTGCAGACCAATTCAGCGGAGAAATTGCAGACCAATTCGTTGGAGAGCATTCATTGCAGACCGATTCATTGGAGAGCACTCGTTGGAAAAGAACAGCGTGGGAATTGTATAACGTTATTGACTGACCGCACAGTATGACTTGCAGATATAACAACATTGGCACAATTGTAAGTGCGGATTTAACATTGGCACAGTCGTAAGTGCGGATAGAACATTGGCGCAGTCGCATTTGGAACCTGGGAGTAGCGAATACGTTGAACTACAAGTTTAGCCGTAGACGGAGAAACCGGGTCCAATTAGTAACGTTAGCAACAAGGGTTTTTCTGGAGTGGAGGGAGGTGTGTAGTGTTTTGTAAAATGGCAGACATGTTTGTGCACGCCAGAAAAAACTAGAATTTATTCGTAAGGCTGTTTTTAGATCATGCTCTGATAGCTGAGGAATTTAATTAGTGCATTGACGTAATGGCGATCGACAATTCCTAGAAATATTTGCTAATTACAAATGTTTCTAGATAAGAGACGTTACCTTATTGGTCAGTGCATTGATTAATCGTTGTAGTTGTCAGAGAGCGATAAGAAGACTGGGTAACACCTAGCACCGTAACATAGAGATATCTCGCGTCAGTGCTGGCGGTTAATGATCAGCGCCCAGTGGAAATGTAGTTCACGGGTGTAGCTGAAAGAGACCGCAGCAGAGATATTGAGAGCATTCGTTGGAGAGCTTCGTTGCAGACCAATTCGTTGGAGAGCTTCGTTGCAGACCAATTCGTTTGGAGAGCTTCGTGGCAGACCAATTCGTTGGAGAGCATTCGTTGCAGACCAATTCAGCAGAGAAATTGCAGACCAATTCGTTGGAGAGCATTCATTGCAGACCAATTCGTTGGAGAGCTTCGTTGCAGACCGATTCATTGGAGAGCACTCATTGGAAAAGAACAGCATGGGAATTGTATAACGTTATTGACTGACCGCATAGTATGACTTGCAAATATAACATTGGCACAGTTGTAAGTGCGGATTTAACATTGGCACAGTCATAAGTGCGGATAAAACACTACACATACAGTCACGATGTACCTCGGTACAATATATAAGGAAAGAAAACTTCTAAAAATTCTCACCAGTTAGCAATTGGAAAATTTGTTGAGTAATGAGTTCTCATTCACAATTTCTAAAGTGAAAAAAAATTGGAGAGGATTTTGCCTAGAATGATCCACTTCAAAACTGATCTACTTTTCACAGGCTACATAAATATATCAACCAGTATTTATTAAAATGTAAAATATTATATTTATAATCTTAATTTTATGCTATTAATAGATAAACATACACACATATAATAAATTAGATAGGGTTGCAAGCATCATAACAAACTTCAAGGAGCATAAAAAGATGCGACAGATATTTGCATCAGTTCTCCAGATTTCAATTTGAAATGTGTCATTATGTATATATTTTTGCAACATTACTTTAAAAATCTTGATATCTATAAATAAAATTACAATGAATGTTGTATAAGTACTTAATGAAGATTTTAAATATAAACAAAAATAAAAAGATAACTATATCATATTAAAATTTCCATTTAAAAGTTTTCATCAATTAAATTCACATAAGAAAGCTATTTTGAAGTTCTATTGCTCAATCAATCAAAAGAATTCTAGAAATATTTTTTTCTGACTAAATATAAATATTTATTTTTTACTTAAAACTAAAAGTAAAGTATTAAATAGATTGTATAGTATTTTGAGTAAAAATTTATAAAGAACATATTGTTAATTTTGATTAGAATCACATCATTGAATTAAAAGAATTTAAAAAAAACCAATATACTGAATATTTCATTTCAAACCAACTGAGAACATGTGATATTATTAACAGTTCGTGAAACACCAAGACTGTCATATTCTAGATGGATAATAATAACAAAATAGTAAATTAATTAGTGAAATTTGATTGAGATATATAAAACTGAAACTAAAATAATTTAAAATGAAAAATTATTTCCAAATTATGAAGTAGAATACGTATTGGAAGTAGATTTTTGAAATATATGGAAATGAAAACAGCTTAAGTATATAGTAGAAACAATCACAGATGTAATTATGTTCAGGTTTGTAATGTTTATTATTTTTATTTTCTGAAATTTTGTAATAACTTTTTGTTGCAGTGATTTTTTAATTTAATGGGTTTTTTTTTCAAGCTTACTAAGAATCTGAAATAATTCTATTAAAATAAAGGAAGACTAAATGACTGCTAAGAAGAAATTATTTAGTTAGTTTTAAATTTGGTGATATGTCAGTATAGTTATTAGTTTTTATCCTTCTGATGCAGTAGATTAATATGCAAGACAATATCTTGACAATTTCTCTAAGTTTTTACCTTCATGTTTTACGAAGTATTCTTTACAATCATTTCTTTAAAGCTACTTATAAGCTTCTTCCTTATTCTAATTATTTTCTTTTCATTCTCGTTGTAAAAAGCATAAACAACTTAAAAATTACAAATTCAGTTCAGATTCTATTAGACAAAATAAAATGATTGAAAGAACAGAATTAATTATCATGCAGATATATATACAATAATTCAATTAATTTAAGATTTTTTTAGATAAAAAATCCAAGCATTAAAAAAAAGCACATTTGTTTAAAGAACTTTTTTTTTCCCATTAATTCCATGATATCAATGTTAAAGCAAAATTTAAGAAAAAAAAAATATCCATCAATTTTTATTTTTTTAATATTTAAATCAAATACAAAAAAATAAAAAATAAACTATCATGATAAGAACTTTGAACTCAAGTGACAAAATTAGAACCAGCTAATCTGTTTCTAGAAAAAATAAAACAGGATTCTCATTAAGTCAAAGTCAAATTTAGTTTAGTAGCTTTTCTTATTATTATATTCCTTGGGGGAGCATTGAAACTATGCAGAGATTAGAATTTATTACTTTTATGAGCTTTAAATGTTTCAATTTAATAAACATGTAAAATTTAATCCTACATAAAGTTGATTTTTATTTATTTTACAAATAAAAGTTTACACTAAATACATTAAAAAAAACCTAAAAAAAAAAAAAAAGAGTAATAAATATTTGCAAAATATTTATTATTTCTTTAATGAGAGTAAGATAATATGGAATGGATTTTTGCTATAAAAATTTGATGAATATAAACATCAACAGTTATTTCTTCTAAACTTATAATCTATACATAATTTTAAAGTTATTTCTATTTGCTTGAATATTTTTTTTCACATCTATATCTAAGCGACAATTTTTTCAGAAGTTGAAAGTTTGAGATAATTTTCCTTTCAAGAATAAAATGTAAAGTGAAACTAAAAAACTTTTGATAAATGTAATTAAGTTATTTAAAATTATATTGAATATTTTTTGAAGTAACAAATGTGCATATAGTACACTGCTATTCCAAGTGTTAAGCAGCAGAAAAGAATACAGTAGATAATTTCTGCTAATTGTGGAGCTAAGTAATTGTAGCAAAATTTCTGCAGCCTCTAAGAATGTTTTAATAGTTTCAAAAAAATATTATTTCAAAAGCACATGAATTAGAACTTTATATATATTTTAATGAAATTTTTGAAATATTTCAAATTAAATGAAATTGTTTTTTTATAAAAATGTTACTGAAAATGATTTGTTTGAGCAGGGTAGATTCAATCAGTATTCACAAATTAGTTATTCTTAAAGTAAGAAGTGACTTATACATTTTTATTTTATATAACACTTTGTTAATAAACAAATGGAGATTGATTAATATAATTTTTCAGCAAAACAATCTTCCCTGCCTCTACTAAAAAAAGTTACCGCCTTATTGCATATTAAAAAACCACAGTAAGATTACCTTAGCAGTTTCAGCATGGAAATTTGCTTCGGCAGCTCCAAGAGACTGGAAGTTACTTGCATAGAAAGAGATACGACTGAAAAACAAAGACATTTGACTTTTAATGCCAAGTCAATTAGAAAAATAGTTGCAATGAAGATGATGAATATTTGAATATATACATATAATTTTTAATTCAAAAACTTTTAGATCAAGACTGAGAACGATTTAATCTAGTACTATAGACAGTACATAAATTCTCCTGTCAAAGCTATTGGTGTGCTTTATTTCTTCTTTAACCTACTACTATTCTAGTACATAATCTAATTCTATGAAAATATTAAAATAAAATGTGATAATCATTTGATGCAATTTGTAGCACATTTTAATCCATTTTCTTAAGTTAAAAATAAATTTAAAAAAATATTTATATGATTTATTTTATATAATGCATTCCAGGAACAAATTATTTTTTTAATTACAATTCTGCCATTGGTAGTATGATGGTACTTCTTTTAAAATCCTTCATTAATGAAAACCATAAAATAAAAACTAATCTAGGGTATGAATAACAAACACTAAATAGGAATAAATATTCATTGATTATGTCAAGCTTATAATAAATGGCAAAGTTTAAGTAGAGGTAGAGAAAAAAATAGAATTTGCTCCAGTAGTTGTAAAAATTGGAATGAAATTTTTAAAAAAATTCTTCTAATAATTTTTTCCAGAATATTTAATTTATTCCTTTAGTTCATGCTATTATAAATCATTTAAAAATGTCCATAGGCCTCTCTCAGTAATCTCGGGTTATATAGACAATTTTCACAGTAGATACATTTAATTAAAATTCAAACTGTTTTGTTAATTTAATATATAAATAAACAATTGCCACAGTAGATTTTTCTTTAATTTCAAAAATGTGTTATTACATTTTATAATAATGATTTTACAATTACTGAGACTTTATATTTATAGCATCTATGAAATCCTATGCTGTGTTTTCTGTCAATTATGCATCAAATAAAGTAATCACAAAATCAATATCAGGAACAAATGTTTCAGCATTTATATGCACATTTAAGTAATAAAATACAATGACAATTTAAATTAGAATTTTAATTCTGGAACCAGAGATTAACTAAGGGAATTTTATAGAGATTTTTAAAAATCCCAATAGCATGAATGAAAAATGTGAATTAAATACTATCTAAAAAAAATATTAAAGAAAAAAAAGAACTTTTCATGAAATTCATGCAAGGGTTTTTGAAAAACAACAACAACAACAAAATTAAAGAGACAATATATAGTCTTATATATAAATTTTTTTGATCTAATACCCTGAAGAAAGTGTATTGCAATCATATAAAAAAATATTACCTTTTATTTTTACAATTTTCAAATTAGGTCACACATTTGGCTAGAAGTTTCCGGTCAGTTTCAAAATATATAGAGGAAAATTTGGCCAACAAATCTTGCCAAAAAGATTTAACTAAAGACAATAGTACTAGACAAATAGTTTTCAGTCATATAAATAGAGTTTTACAAACAAAAATCACATACAAATATATTTTATTTATGAAAACAACTCAATAATATATATGATAATTTAAGACAAATGAATAGTTTCAAGGTACTTTTTAGCACTGACAAATATTTTATGGAAAAAACTTATAAATACAAGTAATGTTTTAAAATCTAACATTAAATCAGTCAACTATTATATTTGATTATAGACTTCCTCATATGTTTCTATTTTTAATAATTCACATTCTAACTACCAATTACTGCAATCACATATTCAAAAACATGGCAGCATCTATTAGACAAATTTAACATCATTTAGATATTGAATCTTTTGTATTTCAACAATAAATAGTCTTCTGCACAAGAGAAGAAGAATCCAAAAAATAGTAATTATATTTATTTTTTGAGAGAAAGAGTGATATCTTAATTTGTATAATTTTAATTTAATTCTACCATTAGTATGTACACACTGTTTGCATGTTAAAAATATTTTTTGTATGTATTAAACATATAAAGAGCATTCTATTTTTTGATGTTTTAATGTACATAATTTTTAAATTAAATTGTACATGAATAAGTACATATTGAGACAGTTATATGTCTTATGGCATACAATAAAATAGTAGTGTGCGTATACATATATATAAAGTTGAAAGGAAAAGTAGAAATAAACACAGACAAAAAATTTTTTGTAGATATTTTCTATATTACATTTGAATATAAGGACTAATAATTTTGAATTTAAATTTTTATTATTATTATAAATTAAATATTTAAAAAGGATCTAATTAATATTGGATTAATTCTGATTTTGAGGTTAAAACAAGCCTGTTTTTATGTTATAATGGCTATACTGGTAATTATACAATTCCACTATCTATTTTGATTAAAAAAATCTTTTAATTAAAGCTTGTATAACATATTGTGATAAAAATCCATCAAAGTTGTTTTCCAAAGAATTAAAGTGAATTGAAAGGAGTCATTAACTTTTTTCAATCAAGACAGGGAAAACTTATTTTTAATTACTGTATTTTTTTTCCATCCTGACTATAAAAAGGTTAAAAAAAGATTAGAAAGGAGTTTTTTTTTACAGTTTTACAGATTATAACAACCAGATTACTATTACTACTATTAAGATATAACTGAAGGAAGACAGTGGATCCAGCAGCTGCTACTAGTGCAACAATGGTAGTTTAGATTCACATGGAAGCAAGACTCAGTTTCTGCATGTTCATAGCCTATATATATATATATATGTAAGAGTACATAGAGACTGAAGAGAGATCACTGCAGACCAACAGTTACCTGGATTATACCTTTCCTGAAAATGATAAGCCAGTCTACTGTTTAGAAGGAACCAGCTTGCCCAGAGAGTTCATCAGCTAGCTGCAGAATTAGTTTATATGCATGCTCTTTTATCTATATGCAGAGAATCAAGATAAGGATACTGCACTATATATAAAATAAAGTTTAGCTGGTGAGTTATTTTAAATAATTTCTTTAGTATAAATGACAATTGCAATTTTTTTTTAATAAATGATTTTATTTAACAAAAAGTGAGATGCATTTCCAGTATATTTTATGGGAAAAAAGTAAACTCCAAAAATCTTTCTAGATTGGAAAGCAAAAGACTTACTGGAATATTTTTTTAAAAAGATGTTTATAATTAATCAAGAGTAACCTGTTTAAAAAACTGTTATGACGGACTGTCAAAGAATTAATATCACTTTGTTTTAAAAAAAAAAGAAAAACTTTTTTTTACCATTAGATAATGAATAAATTAATAATTGATTTATATTATGTTCATAAATTATTATACCACATGTCTGTGTGCTTATATATATGTTTTATGTATTGAGATATTTGTAAATCACAATATAATAGCTTATTATTTTTATTATATGATAATTCAAATATGTTCATTTTATATTATAAAGGCACGTCTGTGAGCTGATATATTAGATGTTTTATGTAAACCTATTGGAACATATATGTAAATTATAATGTAATAATGGATTTCTTTTTGGCATTAATTAAAATCAGAAGTCATAATTTATATGTATAGCCGTATTCTGAAGACGTTAATTTCATTTTATTATTATTGATATTTCATTGTTAAAGTAATTCCAGTGAATTTATTTAATTTTAAAATATTATGAATTATTATATATTGTATTATATCTCTTGTTCACAATAACAGTTATAGAGCTTTTGCTCCTGAGCTAATTTCTTGCATAACAAGTCTCTTATATGAAAGGGGTTTATATTTAGTGTTTATGGACATCATGAGTGCAAAGGGGATAGCATTTAAAGTCCATTCACTATATTTTATTTAGTTTAGTATTTATTAGAAATTAAGTTTATAGTTGGCCAGTATATTAAAGGTATTAAGTGGCCAGAACATTGATGATGATCAGCATGTTTTAGTATCCCAGCATTATTGTTTTTATTATATATTCTGACGGATTAGCACTTAAGTTTGTGCATCCAAATTATTGTGTAAATAATCTGCCCCAAGCTGGCAAGATAACTAGCCTAATCTATAGTAGACCCATTTCAAATCCAGTCACAAGATTGATTGTTGATTTACTTTTATTGTTGATCATTCACGATGATGAATGATTATTGCTTTTGGGTAATGCTGGTAAACTTATAGTTAGTTCTGTGATAATCTCTCATGCTCATTCCTTTTATATTTAATTTTATATTTTGTATTGACTTAGGATTGATGATGATGATTTTTCTGTCACCCCAGGTTCACCTCTAGAGATCCGTACCATTACAATATCCACATTAAAATTTTTTGCACTATCTATGTGTTTATTAGAAAAGTATATTATATAATCATGATTATTTGAGAATTTTAATATCCATATGAAGGTTTCGAATCAAATGGGACAAATATGAAAAAATTATATTAAAAAAAAATATTTAAGAACAAAATATAAAAAAATCTGGATTTTATTACTAATATTTATTAATATTAAAAAAACATTACATATACAATGTTTTGTGTTTAAGTTTCTTAAGAAAGACATTTCCCACTAATAATAGAAATCAATAATCTTACAGACTATTCAAGTGCAAGTTAGATGATGATTTTTTGAGATACTGCACAATAGTTCATTCTTTTATTTGATTTTTTTAAAAATTAAAATTAAATAACACAAATATACTTTAATTATTAATTTCAATCATTAATTAAGAAAGCTAAAAAGACTATACACAGGTTTACATATGCAAAAACATACTTTAACATGTTGCCATTTTGTTGCTTTCCCATCTTCCTATTTATTAATAGACTGACTGGCACAAATTTTGTTAAACAATAATAATTAAAAAAATCTATCTTGTTTAACTGTTTTAATTATATTTTTTATTATTATTTTAAGTAATAAGATTCAATTGTTCTGGACAATAATTAAAAAGTTGATTTGCGTGAATTTATTATTATTAATATTTTTTCAAAAACTAAAAAATTGTCATTCTTATTTCATCAGCAAATAACATTGTATTTTAAGTTTAAAACACATACACAAACAAACATATATGATAAAGTTATTTGTATCCAGTTTTAAACTTTACAAAATACAGAATATAGAGCTGAATTTTAATAGTTGCTCTACTTATTACTAATTTAAACATTACAAGCATAAAGCTAAACTAAGGGTGGATGGGAAGTAAATGGATTTGAGGATAATGTCTAATATATATATGGAGTAGTTTTTGTAGTTCTTTACATTTGAGAAGTCTGCTTGTAGCAGTGAAACCTTTGGTTGTGTTTTAATTTAGTTTTTTTTTCTTGGATAGTTTGATTGAATTTTGGATTTGGGGTAATTTTAATTATTACTAAATTGTACATCTAGTGATAATAATAAAATATGAGAATTAGCATGGGAGACCAGAGAGTTCAGCATACTAAAAATTACTCTTAAGTAATTTTTATGAGATAACAGTGAAAAATGTGATCAAAAGATAACTGAATGTCATTTTTACTTCTTTACTATTTTTACTGATAGTATTTCATCAAAGTTTGTCTTAATTAATTTAAAAGAATGCTCTAATATCATTAAATTCTATTCTTACTAATAGCATTTTCTCACATTCTCCTTTTATTATCCTCTGTTATTGACTGTTAATTTCTTTAGATTTATATTTATCCTAATATTACCAACCATTTTAATCCATTCTTTTTTGTCTCATTCTTTTACCAGTACATTTTGCTTTATACATTTGATATATAAGTTTTAAATATCCTGTTGAGTTTTCAGCTTTTAAAGTATGATATGAATCTATATCATTTTCCCAAAAAAATTTGGAACTAATGCAATGAATGTTGATCATCTTTTATTCATTATTATTCTGTTTATCATGTTCTTTATTTTTCCATCTTTTAACCTATAAGTACATTTTTTGCAATCCTGCAGAAATCATGAATTGCAAATTATTATACAGTATTGAAAACTAATCTGTAATAGTTTTTTATCATGTTCATTTTTTTGTCTAAGGATACATTTTCTCATAAACTATACTATCCTCCACTTATTAATTCCAATCTTAGATTTCCATTCTCATCCAACGGTAATAATATCTTATGAGATGCACAATCAAAAATTAATTTCAAATCCATGGAAAACTGTTCTATTTCATAAATCCTTAACATCAAATAATAATTTGATGTGATACATCTGAATTATTGTAATGCAAAAAAGTTTCCTTGGAATCTAGCCGCTATTATTATGCTATGTATTTATATATATGAGTTGTGTATGCATTATACAAGCAATAAAGATGTGCTATATAAATATATCTGTGTGTTGAGTATATATATATATTATACAAGCATTAAATGTGTATATATATAATTCTGTATTACAATGTAAAGTTAAGTTTTGTAAAAAAAATGCAGATGTAAAATTTACTAATTTTATTAAAAATTAAAATATGATGGAAAATTCCAGTAAAATTATTATTGTTTGCATTCCAAAATATTAAAATAAGTAGATAGGATAATTAAATGTAAAACACATTTATTTACTGATTATTGACTACTATGCCTCCTGATATTCTAAAACAAATTTAGGAAACTTTATACAGATCACTCTAGTCTAGAATATTATATTGAAAAGCCTTCATGCATAAAGTAGATAGGTTTATAAATAATTCTTACTGAATGCATTCATTATTCTATAATTAGGAGCAAAGTAATATTTCTGCTAGTTTTTAATTAATAAGTGATCATTATGGTTTAGTAGTTATTTTTTGCAATAAGAATTTTGTTACACTTTATAATAATTATAAATAAACTGCAGTCATATATTTCTTTTCTATCTATCCTCCAATAACTTACTCTTCTTGTAAATATATGCTAAATAAATATTATAACAAGTTTTCAAAAAAAAAAAAAAAAACTAATCATATTTTTGATTTCACTTGATAGATAATAAATATTTTATTGCTCACCTTTTTTGCAACTGATATATTGGTCATGTATAGACACTACATTGTAGCATTACTTCTGTCACTGCAGAAGAGACATGGTATGGTGCAGTTGACAGGATTGAATTTGAATTCCCTAAACAACAATGTGGCATAGCCCTGGACAGGATTCAAATCCTATAATTGACAAACTAGTATAGTTAGAGAATGATTCCTATAGTAGCCACAAACAAATTAAAATTTAGTAAGTAAAACTAGCAGTATTAAATTTAAAATGTCGCAAACTATTACTAGCGAATTTGACATTGAAACCCAGCTAGCTGGCCTTTCTTCACACAACATACAGAAAAAGTATTTTCTTATTATTAAAGTTGAGGACAGTAAAATTAAAATAGCAACACAATTGTATTCTGAAAACCAAAAGGTAACTGAAATTACTAACCGTTTAAATGTAATGAAAATTTTTCTTACAAATAAGTAATTTCTAAGTTGGATGAATATTTCAACCCTATACCTTCAAGACTTATATCACAATTTCATTTTAGGCATAGAAGTCTCAAAGAGAAAAATTGCATGAATACAACAGCACTGAGAGAACTAGCAAAAAACTGTGTATATGGTGACTATAGATGAGACACTTCTTGAATAATTTATGGAAGATGTCAGACAAATGATTGAGAAATTGATATGAGATTTATGATTTGACATATAAAGATATAATTAAGAGAGGGATAGCCTTTGAAATAGTATTATGGCAGTCTAAAGAATTTCAAAAAATAAGTTTAGCTAATGGAAATAAAATTGTTAACCAAAAAATTGAAGAGAGGGGTATGAGTAATTATAATAAAACAAAAGTCACAAAAGAGAAATATTTTATGTTTTCTATTGTGGAAAAAGTGTGTATAAGCTCACAATTATATGAAAAAAAATGAAGAGTGCATATATTGCAGCTTGAAGGGATATATAGCAAATACTTGTCAAAAATCTCCGAGGTCAAATAAAAGTCTGCAACAAGTAGCTCGACCAAGAATTAAAGTTAAATCCCAGATTAGATATACTAAAATAAGTCTCATCAAGTAAATACTTCATGTTCAAATTAAAAAAAAAAAGAATTTCTATAGAATTTGACAGTGGCTTGGATATATATCATTACTGTCGAGTAAGGAATGGAATAATTTAACGAAAAACACTACAACAGCTCCTTGCATTAAAAAACCTTATTTACAAATACAAGAGTAAACAGAAATAAAGTGAAAATCTTAGGAAAGTATCAGTAAATATAAAAACCAATAGAATATCTAAATCCCTGCCATTAAATATAATCAGAGTAAAATCAATCCTATTATAGATCATGAACTGTTTTCACTAGATATTAATATTAGCATAGTTATAATAATTAATATTAAAGACTAGGCTAAATGCAGATTTAGTTCTATTTAAAATGAAAAAGGAAATAATGAAAACTAAACCTGGAGATATTGATCTTAAGAAAGGGAAAAACTCATCATTTGTATAGCCCATAAGGTTCCATCTGACCAGAAAGAGAAAGTTAAAAAAATTCCTAATGAACTAATTCAGAAGAGAGTACTAACACCTATGGAAGATCGGACCGGGCCACAATTATACTTATAATTTCAATTTTAGTTGAGAAATTGAGAATTTGTGATGATGCACATCCAGTACTAAACACTAGGGAAATACTTGCACTGTTACAGGTGTCACCATACTTTGCAAAATTGTATTTAAAAGCTGCATTTTTTCAGATTCCAGAAAGTGAAAGATCAACAAAGTTATTAATTATAACTATGCACATGAGTCTATTGTATTGTAATTGTCTTTTTTTGGTATAACAATAGCACCAAATGTTTTTCAAACAAAAATAAATACTTTACTCCAGGGTCTGATAGCATTATCTCATATTTTGATGCTATTCTTATCATGACAAATGCAGATATTACTTAGAAAATGTGTAAATGAAGAGAATTTTGGAGTACAGTTGAATGAAAACAAATACATTTGGAATATCCAACAATTAAATTTCCTCGGACATATAATCAGTAAAAAGAATAAATTAACTGATCCAAAGAAAGTAAGAGTCATTCAATAATCTCCTAAACCAAAAACATCAAAGAACTACAAGTATTTTAGGTTAGTAAACTTTTTCAAATCTTTTTTAAAAATAAGACCAAAATAACCTGTCCATTATATGATTTATTAAAGAAAAATTAAAGTTGGACATGAACTGAAAGCTTACTCATCCATTACAATAGCAATCTTGACATCATATTTATTACTGATGTTTCTGACTAATATAGTGGAGAAAGAGCAATAGCATATGCATCTAGATTACTATGTAGTGCCAAGGGAAATTATAGCCAATTAGATAAAGAAACACTGGTTATAATATTTGGAATTAAAAAAATTCATCAATATTTATATGGTCAAAATTTATTGTGGAAACAGACCATAAATCGCTATTATGGATATTATGTAATTAGACTTACCCCTGAATATTTGAGCCTGCACCTGTTATGTTGGCTAAATTTTCTATCGTCTTATAACTTGAAGCTGAAATATACTAAGAAAAAGCTAATTCAACATGCATACGCATTATCTCCAATGTCCAAAAAACTAAAATCAAATAGACCAAAAATTGAAATAAATTACATAGATATTCTTCATTCAAATGTGCTAAATAGTAAGATAGTTACTAAAAACAACAATAGATATCAAGAATTAATTAAATGGATAAGCAGGGGTTAGCTTACAAAAGAGTCAAAACATCTAGCACAGCCTTTTTGAAATGCTAGAACTAATCTCACAATATGCAAGAGTTGTATATTAAATAGTGACAGAGTTATAATACCAAAGATTGGAAGAAAATTTTATATTTACTTCATGACAGCCATCCAGGAATTGTCAGAACTAAAGCATTAGCATGAAGTTATGTCTGGTGGTTGATAATGAAATTGAAAATTTCATTAAAAAAATATAAATCACGCCAATCTACAGCTAAACTACTTGAAAATTTTTTATAAAATTACCTATGACAACTCAAACATGACAGAGAATAAATATTAATCACACCAGACTTTTTAAAGGTCATATTTTTCTGGTCGTTATAGATGCATATTCTTGATAGATAGAATACAAAACTGTAAAAAATATGAACTCAGAATAAACAATAAAAACATGAGAAATTTTGGTCATATCTTGATTTACCAGAAACCATTGAATCTGACAATGACTCTCGTTTTACTTCTAGTAAATTTAATAAATATATAGCTGAATAGGGAGTTATAAATTCTTATGACACCTTACCATCCAAAACCAAATGGTTTGGTGAAAAATGCAGTTGTCAATTTAAAAAGAACAGTAAATAAAATAAAAATAACTAATTTTCAAAAAACGGTGTTTAATATCTGGTGACAAACATTTAATCCCAACTGCAATATCAGGAAAATTTCCTGCTCAATTATTATTCTGAAGAAATCTTAAAACTAAAATAAATATGCTTCTTCCTAGTAAAAAAAAACTTTGAAAAAACTACTACAAACAAAAGACATTTGTTGTAGGTGATAAAATACTATTTAAAGATATTTTATGAAAAAATTGAGTTGAAGCATTAGTATTAAATCATTCATCAAAAGTGAAGAAACACCTTAATCACTGTCGCTTGACATGATTTAATAAAAATATCTAGTAGACAAAGAAAAAACCAATCAGAAAACAAAGACCCAAGAAAAACAAGTGAAGCAGCAGAAAAAGACGAAGCTGCAAATCCAGCAGATGTTGTTTCCAAAAGATGTAATTGCAAAAACAAAAGAAAACATTAGATTCTAGAATATTTAAAAGACTATGTATGTATAGTTTCTCCAAAACGGGAGAGAAAGGGTTGCTATGTATTTATATATATGTGTTATGCATATATATATATATATATTATACAAGCAATAATTGTGTGCTGTGTATATATATATTATATAAGCTATAAATATGTACATATATAATTATGTATTGCAATGTAAAGTTTTGTAAAAAAAATTGCTGACATAAAATTTATTAATATTATTAAAAATTTAAATGTTATGAAAAATTCCAGTAAATTAATATTGTTTAAGTTCCTGTTTTCCAAAATGCTAGAATAAGAACATAGTGGTAATTAAATGTAAAACATTTTTTTTTCTTAGTTATATAAAAGAATTATTTTGTTTCCAGAATGGTAAACAAGAAAGTTAATTCACCTCTCGATGTTCAAAATCGAATCTCGAAAACTTTATAGATTACCTTGGTTTAGAATATTATTTTGAAAAGTTTTAGGGCAGAAAAATAGCTAGGGTTTTAATAATTCATACTGAATGTATTCATTAGCATATGATTTCATTCCTCATAATTAGGAGCAAGATAACGAAGTTAATACGTTTGCTAGTTTTTAATTAATAAATGATAATTGTGGTTTAGTAGTTATTTTTTGCGACAAGATCATTGTTGCACTTTACAATAAATTGCAGTCTTATATTTGTTTTCTGTCTATTCTTCAATGAACTTGCTCTTCTTGTAAATATATGTCAAATAAATATTATAACAAGGTTCCAAAAAAACTTAAATTAAGTTCTTTATCTTTTTTATTTCATTCGATGGATAATAAATATTTTATTGCTTCTCTTTTTTATAATTTATGTATTGAACATGTATAGATACTATATCATAGAATCACTTCTGTCATTGCAGAAGACATATTTTTGCATTGATAGGTTTATATCCCATTAAGAACTTCTTGATATTGTATTTTGAATTATTTCTACTCCAGATGATTTTATAACCATTTAACTTTCCATAGCCAGCTAACATATTTCAGCTAATTCAAGAATGCAAAATTTGCTCCATTACTTTTTGGAGTAAACTTAACATATGATTTAAATGTTAAAATTTGTTTCATTAAGATTATTTATAAAGTTCATCAAAGCAACAATCATCTGATTAACTTGATTTACTCTAGTAGAATTTTAAAAACATGCTATTCCTAACTTTAGAGAAGAGATGATTTTACAGCCACTTCCCAGGAAAAATAGATTGCAGAGATGATTACTATCATTTGTTATAGCCAATGGCAAATGTCGAAGATGATTCTTCTGCTTCTTTCATAATCAAAATTATAAATCCTCTTCTATTTTCGGTCACTGGTCAACTTTCTCCCTCTTTTTATATGTTTGTAAAAAGTATCCCATAACAGAATATATTCTTGACTATCAAAGACTGCTTATTAGTAACTCACAGATAACTAACACATTTCCACCATCTGCCAATCATGAACTCTCTCATAATCTGAGTTCAGCAGTCAACCATAAATAGTTCAAACAAAACACAAATCTGTATAATATTTCCATTGGATTCAACATTTGCATTTGTACATTATTTTCCTAATAAATTACATTTTTAATTGATTAGATTCTCATTGTAAATTCTTTTTTTTTTTTAAATTACTAATGTTTTTATTTCAGTTATACGATATTAATGATATTTTACATAAAAGAACTTGCAATAACTAAAATATATAATAGAAAGAAATGACTAATGTTTGGTAATGCTAACTGTTACTAAGCCATCTATCTACATTACTCATTTGAAGTCAAATGAGATCCAATCAAAACATTTAAATGTTATAATAATAAAAAGCAAACATATATATGCTAAAACCTGAAAACTTTATTTACTTTCTTTTATACTCCAAACCTTTCATTTTAATACTCACACATACAATTATTAAAACAAATGTTTACCTTTTTAATATTGAATATGCAATTATTATTTTAAATATAATTAAATAACTATTAATTTCATAACACTAACTAAAATAACTTCTAAGTTTCTGTTATACTACTTCCATAAGTTGCTTATAATTTTATCTTTTAAAAATAGCATTACATTTCAATGTGTTTGCCAGAGGCAATGTTTCCACAAAAACAAGTCATATGAATTTTGCAGACATGACAATAACAGTTGTTTATTTCAATGAATTAAAACTATTATTTTTTAATATATCAAGCATGCTATTTTTTAAAAAAATATATAAGGTATATAATTTATGTGCAAGATTAATTATATATGATCAATGAAATTTCATAATTATTCAAAAATTAATTTAAATCAGTTGTTTTTTTGAAAATAACTTTCTAGATCAAAAGAAAAATTTATTGCAGTCTGAATCTACAGCAAATTTCAAAAAATTGTCACATTTTTTTAAAATTAAAATTTTTACATGGCAACAACATTCGGTTTTATGAAAAGCTGACCAAAAAAAAAGTTTATTTTGTTTTACTAGCTTCATTCTAATTCAAAAAAATGCCCTGCATAATTTATAGTAGTAGTAGAGAGGCAATCTAGAGTTCAATGCTGAAGGATTGCAGCTTAATTCTGTCATTTTCTGTGCTTGCACTCCATGTAAATTTTCATATGAATTCCTGAGCAACAAATCATTAAATTATTTTACTATTTATATAAAAAAAATTGTTTTTGTGCAGTTCCATACAATTTTTCAAGATTAATTTGTACTTTATTTCATATATGTAAAGATCTCTGCTTAAAATAAAGTATTATGATCTAAAACCTAATTGATTTTTAGTTTACAAAAGATTTTTATTTACATACACTCACACACACATGCATAACTTAATTATTTATTTATTTTGTTCATCATGTGTGCATAAATATGTGCATAGTATATAAGTTCATAGAATTTATGATAATGTCAGTGCTAAGAAGTATTCATAAAACTGAATATAGGCAAATAAGAAATATATAAATATTCAAATATTCAAATACATGCCAAGTAATACAATTTCTAAGATAAACAAAATGAAAAATATAAATCTAGTGAAAAGTATGAATGCGAGACTATTGTATATAAATATTCTTTTACTTTTGGTTACACTTTAGTTTAGATTTTTTATAATAAAATTAAATAATGTGCATCAAGGAAAACAATACAGGTGAAGTTAAATGTAAGAAGTAAAAGGATATATGATGTATATAATAAAACTTTGCAATTTCAACACTATTAATATCAATTTGCAACAAAAACAAAACAAAAAAATAATCATAGATATAATATTAATCTAATAATTTTTAAAATCTGAAAAGTAACAAAACAAAGGAAAGGGACAAATATTAAATTTTCATGGCTGCTAGATTTTATTATTTTTAATACAAGTTTTAATATACTACTTAGTACTATTTTTTTATTAAATTTTGAATCCTACTCACATTTTAAAACAAAGTTAAATTATTTAAGCCTAATTGATGTGAGCACCATGTTTTTATTTTGTCCAATCGCCCTACTTAATTTGATTTTCATTAAATTGAAAATTTTAATTACTTTTTAAAAGACATTTCTGTAAAACAAGTAGATTTTGGGGAGGCAGAAATTATCTAACATGAAATTTAAATATATATTTAATCCATATTAACATAATAATTATCATTTACATTAAATATTGCAATTTCTCTTAGTATACGTACTTTAAAAATTTGGAATTTTTGGTAATGAAGAAATGAAATAGCAGAAATATTGTGAAGTTATTTCTACAAGATTTTTTAATCTGGAAAAATTATTAAAATTGTCAGATTTAATTATTGCACTTGTATCTTTGATAATGAAATGCTATTATTTGATAGTAATATGTAAAAAATTTATTTAAATAACTAAATGACTCATAAACTGTCATGTGATTATCATAACAATTTTATAGTCACATTTTTTACTAACCATAAGTAATTTTTCTTTAAAAACATTTTTTTTTAGCATCAGTCTTTTATTAATCACAAATTCATCTATCATAGCATTTCAAAATGAAGTATATACAAACTCATTTGTTATCATTTTTTTTACAATTGTTTATTTCATCTAATCTTATTAATATTAAAGGTACCTATTTTTCTATATCTAACTCATTTCCCCCCCTACTTATTACATTCCAGACAAAATGCTTAACAATTCTTTCTATTCATAAAATTCTTTCCTATTTTATATAATATTTACTTATGTTAGAATATGGCTGCAAAAAGAGATTTTTTTTTGAATGAAAAAAAAAAAAAACCTTTAATTTCTTAATGAGGGTTTAAAAAAATCAAGTAAGACAGATTTCAAATGATCACTCCATATGTTTCTACTCTTGGTTATTTTTACTATGTGGAATATTTGCATAAATAACAAGCATGGATAAACTCTTATCAATATGCAAAAACTATTTGTGGTGAGTTTACAAGCTTTCATCTCTAAATTTTAGACCAAAAGCATCATGGTCTTTCTTCCTTTTTTAAAAATCTGATAATTACATTCAGTAATGGTTTACCATTTTTGATTTGAAAAAGTATTAAAGAAAAAAAAATGTATATTCATAAATTACACATGCATGAATTATTTCTCATTCAATTATTTCATTTTGCACATTTAGACATATGGACACTCTCTTTACATTTATCATAGTATAATTTTTAATAATTGCATTATTCTATTTTTTGTTAATTATTTTAAAAATTAAGTTTACTATCGTAGATATTGTATATTTATATATATATTAAACATGTATATTATAGAGAATTCCCTAATATCAATAGTTTCAGATATCCATGGAAAGATTTGGGCCAAATAGAAGTGAATATAAAGAAATTATATACATTTCTTTGACTTTTAATTACACTTAGTTTAGATGCTTTAACTATGAGCTTAAAAAAAATTAATGTTTATCTACTCAATATAATTATCATGTTGATTAAGCCAACATCTTTTGAAGAGTTTAAACATAGCCATTAGAAAAACATAGACTTATATAAAAATATCTAAGGATCATCTTAAAATAAACAATTTAAAAGAGACATTGACAATATATTTAATTATATGGAAAAATAGATAATTATGAAAAAATAATGGATCATAAAATAAAATAAAAAAAATCATTCAATAAATGTCATTAATGATCCAAACAATTATCTCTTTGTGAAGGGGGATGGGGGTTCTACAACAAATATTTCTTCTGAATGAACAAAACCCATTCTAGACTTTAAATAATTTGTCAGGTTAATATTTAATGAATTTTTTTAAAAAATAATTTCATACAAAAATATGCAAAAATTAAAATTATTGTAAACACAGTATAATGATTTCCATAGCTAAAGTTGATGTATTTGCATAAAAGAGAAATTTTCTAGTATTAATAATAATTTTACCTATCATATAATGCAGGTAACTCATCATGCAGTTCTTGGTTGAGATCATCATACATTTTTTTGGCTTCATTAAGTTGCTCCTGAGCCTACAACAATAATTTAAAGCAAAAACTTAAAACAGATGAATAATAAAAAAAAAAGTACAAATCAAAGATAAAAAATTTTTTCATTTATGTATTTATTTGAAATTAGAAGACAATTTATAAAATTCTTTGTTTTTAAAATACTCTTATTTAATTTTTATATATAAATTTCTCTATGAAGGCATTTAGATGATGCAAAATGTCTTTCTTTCTATCATTTTTTTTCTCAAAAATAATATACTATAATTACGCCCCCCCCCCCCCCGAATATCATTTAGAGCATGCTTTATTATTTTTATAACATTATTTGTATTTTACAACTCCTTTAGAAATAATTTTGTAATTTAAAGTTATATAATAATAATATCCATGATAAATAAATAAAACTTATTTCATTATTATACATCAGATCTGATTTTTTTTTTTTTGTATTATTTCTTATAGAGACATTTTAAATTAGTTATCTGATAGGCAATTCATTAAATAATAATATAACATCAGAATCTAAAGCTACAAAAAAAAAAAAAAATTTTTTTTTACTACTGTCAAATTACAAAGAATTTAAAAGAAGATGAACAAAAATTTGAACATTTTTTTGTAATTTCTGATAATTAAATCAGTATTATTTCATAATTAACTCTTTACATTCAGAATTTTATTTTGATTATAATCTTCCTACATGGTCAGGTTTTTTAAAAAGATCCATCTAGTATTTATATATAGATAGTAAAGTAAAAAAAAAAACCCAGCCTATTGCAAGGCTAACACCTCTTTAACATTTATCTATAGCAGGGATGCCCAACCCGTAGCTCGCGAGTCACATGTGGCTCGCATAACTGTTTAATGTGGCTCGAATTGCACTCTTCAAAAAAATTGATAAAATATTTTATGTTCCTTGATGGCACATGCACACACTAAAAAATGAACATTTTTACAATACAAACAATAACGATATGCAGTGTCAGGTTTCACATTAAATAAAATATATTTTTCCTGTAATTGTAATTTATATGTATGTTACCAAATTTTTAATAAATAAAATGTATTTACATTTTTTTTTCTTTTTAACATATTACACCATTTTTTTTTTTGCTGTACACGTTTGGTTTGGTGCTATATATATATATTGTGTTTAGGGCTCTTGTATATATTGTTGTTTTTATCGAGAAAGATCCTTGTAGACGTTTGGTTTGGTGCTGTATATATATTGTGTTTAGTGCTGGAAATAGTTTTTATCGAGATAGATCCATGTACACGTATATATTTTGCTGTATATATCGATGTTTAGTGCTGTAAACAGTTGTTTTTATCCATGTACACGTATATATTTTGCTGTATATATATATTGATGTTTAGTGCTGTAAATAGTTGTTTTTATCGAGATAGATTCGTGTACACATATATATTTTGCTGTATATATTGATGTTTTCATCGAGAAAGATCCGTGTACACGTTATTTTGGCCACATTAGAAACGGCGGATTGATACCAATGTGAATAGGCCATCCCCCCCCCACCTATCTCCCTACATTGCAGGTTTAGTACCCAAGTACCATGTTTATAAATGCAATATGAAAAATGTAATATATAATTGTGGCTCCCCAAATTTTTTTAAATTCTCAACTGGCTCGCGTCAAGTTAAAGGTTGGGCACCACTGATCTATAGAGAAATTATGGGGAGAGGGGGGTCTCAAAGCCAGTTAAGTATCAGATGATAAGAATTTATAATTTAAAATTGTTTCACTTAAAACTTATTTAGATATTGGTAAGAGTTTAAAAAAGGAAAAGTTATTTAAGAAAAATTATAAATTGAAAAAATATAATTACATAAAACATATTGTGTAGTTATTATTAAAATGATAGAAAAGTATATATTAAAATCAATTATGAAAAAGGAAATCAATTAAGATAAAAAGTAATATTAATTAAAATGATTAAATATATATCATTATAGGAATCATTGAAAACTATATTATTTCAAAAAACGTAAAATAGAATACTGTTTATAAGCATGCATGCATACACAAGTATTAATTATATGATTATATATATATTTGAATACTGTAGTACTAATGATGACTGCTGGGCAGTTGAAACTGTAAGCAAAAAGAAATAAATTCTATTATATTAAATTGCATTGAAGTGTTTATTTAAGGCGTTTATGGTATTTTATTTATGGTAAGAGTTTATGGTTTATCTTTTTGCTGGATTTTCTTGCTAAGAATAGTTAGATGTCTATTAGCTGATCTAAAAGAAAAATCCTAAATTTTCTTGGGAATCTGAAAAATCTTTAAGTTTTATCTGGATTTGATCCTCGTATTATAGGCATCATAGACAAATGTTAACTATATATATATTTCATAACTTGTAATAATTAGTACATATATAGTAATTTTCTGAATTTTTAAAAAATATTAATTCTATTTTTAATAAGAAATCCTTAATTAAAAAAATTTAAGATGTGATTAAGATCAATGACAATTTTAATAATATTTATATTATTAGTTATATTATATTTATCAATAGTTGCTAGTAATTAAGCAAAATAATAAGGGGAAAAAAGGACAATTTTAAGCAAATATTTTAAATTTATTAATTTTAGCAGTATTTTAAATTTATTAATTTTAGCAGTTAATATTTATGTATAAGTACATACTTTTGCAATTTTGGTTTCATCTCTTTTCTTGGTATTACTAAGCAAAGATTCCAAATTATGCCGTGCACTATCATAATCAACCAGCTTCCTGCCTCGCTTGGCGATTCTCGTCTAAAAACAAATAGAAAAGTTACTAGAACCAAATTAAAAATATTGCTAATTAAATGTTTTTTTTTTCTGTTTATTATATTCATATAGTCCTCCATTTTCTCTCTCTTTTTTTTTAGCAATCACTACTCTTTGAATAATGTTTATTATGAGTGATTTCTATAAAAAACCAACAACCTCATATATACATATAGATAGACAATTATAGAAGTCAATCTAATGTAATAATTTACTTTATTAGCTAATCAATATGCAATGGAACCTCAAATTTTGAAAAGAATCACCTTTTAAAAATCAAAATACCAAATGATCTATTTTTACTAAGCTAAAAGCTACTTCGTGTTGCTTATTAAAAATAAGATTTTATACTACTTTTGATGATCAATTTCACCTTTTCATTTTGTTCAATTTATCATTGGTCAATTCAACAAATTTTTTTATTTTATTTTATGTTTTAAAAAAAAAAACACTTAACAAAACAATAATAATATTGCCAATAATAACAAAGTAATGTTGAATTACAAAGAATTGTTTGTATATTCTGTATTTACATCTTAAAAGACTGGATGTGTCTCATTAAATCTGATGCTAAATAAGTAAAATATACACAGTTCCCTATTTATATAAGTAGTCCATTCAATAATTTTTAGTATAACTTAATTCATTCATGTGTAAAATTCAAAAAATTATAAAACCATTATGGTAATCTATAAAAGAATGTTTCAATTAATGATCATACTACAATCTTTTATCTATACTGAAAATATTTTATAAAGCATGTATTATTTGAAACCCAATTCTTATATTCAAAGTAATAGATCCCTAGAATTAACAATTTTGTAATTGATGAAATAAATCAAAAATATTTACTATTTATTTTGAATTATTATTTAACTTTGAAGGGTGTGAGATACTTTGAATATTTTGAGTAATTTTTAAAATTTTGTGAATGACATATTTTTATGCAAGAATGGGTTTATACATAATGTATAGATTTTATATAAAAAGGGAAATAAATATAGAACTTTATAGAAGCTCAAAAGGTAATTCAAAATATAGAAAAATATAGGAAAATTTATTGAACTTAATTTTATCAAATTATTATTTTTCAATTTTATAGAAATACCGAATAAACAAAAATATTAAATGTATTTTTTGCCTAATATCTAACTAATAATATTTTTAACAATAATCATTGTGTAAAGCAATTTTAAAAATAACCTAAAATAGAATAAGACTGAATTCCAGACTAAGCACCATTTTAATGATTAAATGTTATTTACCTTAAACAGTAATTGGTCTAGAAAAAATATCTAAAAATCTTGGATGACTTATAATCAAATATATATATCTTTTTCTGTCATTAAGAAAATTTTTAATGTTAATTTCAAACAAAATTAATTTTTTAAATTTTAAATTGTTTTAGATAATTAACTCAGAAACTAGTAATCAAAAAAATTTAATATATATTTTATTTGACTTTATATAAAACAAAAATTAACATTTATGATAAATGTAGATATGTATATAGTGTAAATACATACCAGTAAGTATCAAGTTTTATATGCTGTAATTATAATTAAATCTATTAACATAATTTCTATGAAACTTTAACATTTCTCCCTATTAAAACAGGAAAAACTCTTCATACAGTAGTGTCACTCAGTGATGATGTGATGTTTAGTGATTTCTCCCTATTATTAGAAAATTAAACATTCGCAATCTTTTTAGGAAACTTATCACAAGATTCTATATCTCATTTCATTAAAACATTATGATTTTCTAAATATTGGATTATATAATAAGCTAATCAATTTTAGTATAATACTAAAAATTATAATCAGTATATAACTCTTAATATTTAAATTGCTTAACATTAATTTTCAATTTATACTTTAAAAAAAAAACTGACCCTGACATCAGGAAACTGATTTTGGTAAGACAGCAACGGTGTCATAACTTGGTTATTTAACTTTTGATAATAATCATTCCAAATAAGATCTAGATTCTAAAAAAATAATATATAAATATAAATTTAAGTATGAATAAGTACAATTAATAATAATATTATTAATAACATTCACACACACAAAAAAAGAGGAATAAATAAAAATCAATCAAAAATGTTCTCAGTAAATGAAAGTTACTTTTACCAAGAAATATCTTTACTTTGAATTTAATATGTTCAAATACTTTCATTTTAAATTCCCAACCCCTTAAATTATGTATTACCCAAATTAAAAATTCTTGCAAATAAATGTAATAGCATCCTAAATAAATTTCTAAACTTTGCTTTTAAAAAATCTCTAAAAAATTATATTCAGCTTCTATGAACACTTTACAATACTTTACTCAATTCTTTTATCATATAGTTTAATTTGTCTAGCAGTTTTTTCTACAGCACAAATATCTTACTTTTTTTAAAAAAAGTACAAGTAGACGATTTTATTTTTGTAAATATATACACACATTTACTATTATTTATATAGATATAGTATATATGCAGTGACAAGCAGACAATAATTATATTTTTATAAATATATACATACATTTACTATTATTTATATAGATATAGTATATATACAGTGAGTATATATTTAGATGTCTACACATACATATTAAATATTTTTAGTTTATTTAATTTAAGAAAATTACACATTTCTACAATATAAATATTTAAAATGTATAAATAAGAGTAAATATATATATATTGTACCATTATAATTTGAATTTAAACTTGGTAATGCTATCTACATAAAAATTTTGTTAGCATATTTTTTTAAAATTTAATTCTAAATTAATTTAAGAATAGTCAAAATAGTTTACCACATTATTAAATGATAGTTTTGATAACACACCATAATGTAAAATGGCATATGTTTTTTCTAATAGGTGATGTATCAAAATATTAGTTTGTTGTCTTGCGACAAAAATTTTAAAATATTTTTATATTCTTATGATGATGTAATGAAGTTAATAATGCATATACATTATATGTTAGGGACATCTAAATGATTTTATATAATAATAATAATAAAGTATGTATTAATAATATCATTTGTTGACATTTTATTTACTGTATACATTTGAAAAGTAATATGTAATCATAAACAAACAAAATATTAAATTATCAGTGAATTATGTGCATCCATATATATATGTTATATGATTTGGGATAATTCAAGAACATTAAACATTACATATTCAATATATAAAATTAAAATATTTATTTAAACAAAATGGATATTTAAAATATTTATTAAAGAATATGAATAAAAAAATAGATAAAAAAATATCTATTGTGCTTAAAATATGATTTTAAAATGTTTTATGTTTTGGATTTGCAAATGTATGTATTGAAGAGTTAAGTACTGATTCAAAATAGTAAATGATAAATTTGATAAGTCAGATTGTAAATTGGAAGAATTGCGAGCTGATTTTAATAATAAATTTGTTTAACATTGAGTTTAATGCTTCAAATGCTAGGTTTAAAGAGTTTAAATATAATTTGGACATCAAATTAAAGGAATCAGATATAAAATATTATATTAGAATCAGTAAACTAAAAGCTGAATCAAGAAAGCTTAAAAATAAACTAGATAAATAACAAGAGAGGTTTGAAAATAAAATAAAAGAATCTTAAGCTAACAGCAATGAATTGAAAGATGAGTTTAAGGAATTTAAAACAGATTTGGATGCTAAATGTATTATGTTAGATATTAAAGTAAATGAAGAAAAGATTAAATCTAGTTGATCTTGAAGAATTTATAAAAACTCATCAAAGCAGTAGCACTTATATAGAAAATAATTTTTTGAATAATAATGAGAATATTATTAGAAATGATAAAATGAATATAGACAAGATTCTTATTAGTAAAATTAATAGAGTTGATAAATATTTGGCTCCATATAAAAAAAATAGTTTTGAGTTATGCATCAAGGATGATTATTTAGATGTTTTAAAAATATGTTGTGAAGTAGAGTTTTATTACAAATTATATGTATATATAATTCTTTTTTTTATTTTAATAATAACCTGTTTTTTAGATATGTAATATTTATTTTCAAAATCTAATTAATTGTTGTAATACTTTGGTTGGATCAAAGCTCAACCTGTCACTTGTAGTCTTTGTAGGTCATATAATCTCTTGAATGAATATAATTTGATAATTTTTATTACTGTAATTATTTTGGTGATAATTTTTATCTCATTATTTATCCTCCTCATTAATCAAATTACAAATTGTAAAAAAGAAGTAGTTTTATATAATATCTATCCAAAAGGAGAAAAATATTACAGACTTAGTGAAAAGGATGAAAATTATAATGAAATGAATTTGTGTACTTTATTAGATTATTTAAAGCATTATAAAATCATATCCCATGAAAGCAGTTATTGCAGTAGAAAACATGATCAGTGGAAAAACTTTTCAAAATAAATTAAATATAGTAAGAAAATTTGGCCCCATCACATTCTATAAGTAATGATAATAGAGCTAATAATGCTATTTAATATTTAATTATAATAGCTTAGAAACTATGTCATTTTGTAAAGATATCATTGATTTTGACTCTAAAAGCTTTTGATATAGATATATTTATTAATACAAGATGAGGATATCAAACATAAATAATTACAAATTTAATAATAATTACAGTCATAATGACAATTATATTTGGTTTAGAGATATCATATTTATAAGTATTAAAGAAATTGAAGGTATTATTCATAGAATAAGAGTTATAATAGTGGATTTATTTTGTAAATATCTAATTAAGTTGAAAAAAATCTTAAAAAGTACAATTTCTGTGTAATTTTTTTTTGAATAATAATTTGTTTATAAATTAATTTAGTGAAGATATTCATTTATATTTATTACTTGGCACATATATTAAGAGTTAGTTTAACTTTTTATAATTAATAAATTTAGTAGGTGCATTAATGTTCGTTGGTTCCTTTTGAAAAATAATTTGTATGAAGAACCTTTCTGAATAAAAATGAAAGTGATGAGAATACATTTCTCTTGGAAACTCCTGAAAGTGGTAAAGGTACTGTCAACATCTAAAGTCTAAAACCAATGACACCTCCTGAATAAATAATATATTTTAGACAAACTGAAATAGGAAAAGATAACAAAGTTTGTTTATTTATAAAGGGATATTTATAGTTTAAAAAATGCTAAACGTTTAAAAAAAAAAAAAGGAAATATAGTTTAGTGATAAATATTAAAACTTGATTTTTAAACAGCATGAATATAAAGTTTTAAATAACTTTAACAATTTGAAAATGAAATACTGTTTCAAAAGTTTATATATATATATTTTGAGTTGTTAAGATATGAATTATCTGAAAGATAACAAAATACATTAAGATAAGTTATAAGGTAATAAAATTAAGAGGGCTGTTGAAAGCATAACCTGATTTATAATAGTTAATCTTAAATATTTTGCAGAAGAAAGTATCAGTAAATATGCAATAATTGCAAGAGAGTACAGTAATGAATGAGATTCATATAAGAGTGAACTAAAATGTATTGAGTGAAAGTAATAATATATTTCTGTATTTCATGTAATAAACAGAAGTTAAACAATGGGGTAAAAAAAAATAGTGTAAATAGAACAGCATATTTTATTGGTTAAGAATATTACAAGTTTAAGTATATACATATGCAAATAAGAAGTTAATTTATTAGTAAATAAGTGTGTTGTTTTATTTATTTATTTTATTTTTAGTTATCAAATAGATAGATATTATGACATATTAATATTTAAGTGCATTAATAAGCTAAAGGTTTGGAATTTAGATGCTCAGTTAATAAGAACACATACAGATATTGAATATATATTGTAGGTTTCCTTAAAATATATATCATGGTATTTATATTTATCATATAGGCTAATTACAGTGAGATACAAATAAATGAAGAAATTTATTTAAGATGAGACTAAAAATAAAGATAAAATTTAGAGTTATTTTAAAAAAGATTGCTCTTAGTTTTGCAGATTATTAATGGTAAAAATACATATATTGAAGTTTCAAAGAAACTAAAAAAAAATTTATGTGAATGAGAGACAAAGGTACCATTGTAATTTGAATTTAAACTTGATGGCATTATCTACATAAAAAATTTGTTAATTTATTTCTTTTATTTTAATTTTAAATTAATTTTAAAATAATCAAAATAGTTTACCTTCTTATTAAATGAGTTTTGATAACACATCATAATGTAAAATAGCGTATGTATTTTCTAACAGGGGATGAATCAAAATATTAATTTATATTATCTTGTGGCAAAAATTCCAAAATTAATGTTTTTATAATCTTAGGACAATGTAATAAAGTTAATAACACATATAAATATTGTGTTAGAAATGCATTAATAGGGGTATCTAAATGATTTTATATAATACTAATAATAAAGTACATCTTAATGAATTCATTTATTGATGTTTTATTTACTGTATACATTTGAAAAGTAATAAGTAAAGATAAAAACCAAGCTACTAAATTATTTTATTAAAGTATGTGTATGCATATATATGTGTTATATGTTTTGAGATACCTCAAAAGCATTAAATATTATATATTCAATATATTATTTTAAAATATTTAATTTAAACAAAACAGGTATTTAAAATATTTATTAAAGTATATAAAAATAAATAGGTAAAAAGAATGTGTCTATTGTGCTTAAAATATGATTTTAAAATGTTTTATGTTTTGAATTTGTAAATGTATATATATTTTTATTATTTTAAAACATATTGTAACTTCACAAAATGCTGATGTATTTGAAAGAACTATTAAGTAAATATATGGATAAATTTAACTCCTAACAGAAAAAATTATGAAAGTAAGTGTATGACATATAATATCATAGCAACAATATCTAGAATGAAATATGACATCAGGAGAAAACTATTTAAGCCCCTGATCTTAGATTGGACTCATTTTTTGTCTCAATGGATAAACATCAGTGAATTAGAGCATGTATATAAATAAATTTATTTAGAAGTTAAAAAATGAATATGAGGGGCTAAGTTCGCAAAATGTTTGCGCAAAAGACCTATCTTCTGATAATCTAAATAATGAATCATGTCATCGTGCTAAATATTAAAGTTAAGTGCTACATAAATAAATAAAGCTGTAGCATTTTAATTATTGAATAAATCAAATATATCTGGATTTAAATATGTTTATTTATACATTACAGAAATCATCATGAGATTTTTCAGAATATCTAAAGGATTTGAATTATAAATGAATATTTTTTTGTGTATTTATATAAAATGTATAAGTAAATCTAAAAAATGGGTGTAAATAATAAATTTTATTTTTGATGGAGTTATACTTTGATAGACATCCCTTGTGGATAGAAAACAAAATTAACCAGATAGTATATTTTATATATTATTTTTCTTTTTTTTTGAATGATGCATGTGTTTGTTTAGTATAAGAAAAATATATCATTATCAAAATGAAAAGGTTAAAGTAAATAGTAAACAAAATAAAAACTATTTTTCTTAATGATAATTTTAATTTGTTTAAATAAAAATGGTTGCTTGTTTATTTAAAAGAAAATACATTTATAATATTTTTATATATTTAAATTAATAAGCTTATGCTTACTGTGATAAAAAAAATAGTAAACAAATTAAACATACTCATTAAATTTTGAAAATAGTTTTATCTACTTATTTGGCAATATTTATGCTAGTATAATATTTTTTTGGTTTTATTAGTATATTGTTCACAACAAATGTAGTTACCTTTATAATGCAATATAATGGACATAATAGATAAATGGTAATTAATTTAGAAGTTAACTACTCAACAAGGAATATTTTATCTGCTTCTTATTTTATATTTTTTATTATTGTTTATATTAATAAATTTTTATTTTATTAATTAAATTGGTTTTCTGTAATGACTAGCAATTAAATTATTACACTATACATTAATATAAACTTTGAGAGTTTCTATATATTTTTTTAATGTTCATATATTATAATATTAACTAGCCAGAATACTAAATAATCATTTTATGTTTCATTTTAATATCATATATTAAACAATCCAAGTAGATTCTGAATTATATCTTTTATCAAAAATAAATACCATGATATTTGACAATCTTAAAAATAAAGTTTGATGATGATGATGATAATAATAATAATAATAATAATAATAATAATATATTGTATTACAATAAATATGAATATTTATGAATAGGGTTATTGTATGTTTGGATAAAAATAATATAATACATAGCTCTGAAGATGACTGCTAGACAGTCCAAACTATAAAGAAATTGAATAAAAATTATGAAAAGCATATGTAAATTTAATTTTTTGGATTTATTTGATATAAACAATACAAAAAAAAAAAAAAAGAGAGGAAAGGTATTTTAAAATAAATCTATAATTTAAAAAAAAGCTATTTTAGAGTTTTGAAATATAAAAAGCTTATATAAATTATATCAAAAACTAATGCTTTAAAACAAAGTATCCTATTGCCTAGACATTTTAATGTCTTAGGGCAAAAAATTTAGCCAATAATATGAATAAAAGTTTATATATACAAAAAAATCATGACAACAAATTAATCCATAATTTGCAAATGAATCATCAAATTTGATTTTAATTTATTTGTCACAATTTTATCCTCTTTTTTTGTTATCAAACTTTTACTTTTAACAATTATAATAAATTCTAGGGATTAAATATTAGAAACACTTAATTTAAATCAAAAAGCAAACTGTCAGCATCATGGCCAGGAAAGAAGGAATGTGTTCACATACATTATTTCATTCATAAGACTTTTTTAATTTTATTTAAACTATTCTTTAAAAAGTTAATTTTTAAAACTTAAATAATATTAACAATTTTATATAACTGAATTTAAAATTTAAAAAAAAGTTAAAATATTAAAGTATAATCAAAAAAGTCAAAAATATTATTAACATATAATTAATTTTTAGAAGATTCCTATGACATAGTGATTAGTGTGCTATGCCAGCAATTTCAAGTTTGAATCCAGAAATGATATGAAAATCTTTCAGGTCACAAACAGGTTTAAGATTTTTCTTTTATAGATCTGATCAATAGCCAATCCAAATGGACATAATTCCTGATTAATCTTGGTTAAACAGTCAATGCAACATTTATCAAATGGAGAAAAAGCATTATATTGATATGAGTGTTGAATGCATGAATATCTTTATTTATTTTTTTATGTATAATTTTACAAAAATGATGGTTTGATTATATTTTAAGCAAAAGTTATAATCACAAAAAATTAGCATACAGATTTAGCAATAAAAATTGAGATGCTAAAATAAATAACCGTAAGTTAAAGGAGTGGGCAAGCAATGGCATCATATCACCAATAATGATTAAATGTTATTGCTTAATTGTAATATCCTTTTGATAATAATCTCAAGCTGCCTTAGATATAAAGAATTTAACATATGCATAAAATACATAAGCCATCAATGCAAACATAAAACTAGACTGCGGATCTAGTTATTAGTCTCTAAAATAAAGATATATAAAGCAGATTATTACCATTAATGCGATATTAAATGCAAGACAGAAGCTATGTAATATTTTGCCCTGTTTATTAATATATATACATAACTATGAGACCAAAGTAAGTAAACATAACCTCTGTTGGGATTTATTTCTTCTAATATTAAATGTTTGAATATTTAGATTGTTCCCGAGTCAATAAGCAAAATAAAAAGAAATAAAAAAAAAATTCATAGTAAAACTTAAAAAATCAGAAATGTTAAAAAATTTAAAACTAGAAATGTAAAAAAAACCCTAGATATTGTGAGATACATGATACAAGACAAAATAATTGTGAAGGTTTGAAATCTCAAGAAAAGCATAAATAAAAAGATAGATTTATTCCTAGTACAAAATCTCATGGATAGTAAACAAATTAATGAGATTAAAAGATCTTATAATTGCAAAAGTTTATATGCTTAATACCAAGTTTTCATTATAATGAAATTGAAAATCTATGCGAAAAAATATAAATATTTGCAAAATGTTATCAGAAGAATTGAATGCTATAACAGTCAAATGAAAAAAGAAAAAATTGTTAAAACATTTTTGTTGTTAGAATAAATGATTTAGTTTCAGAAAGACTGAGTTCTGTTTCCAATACATCACACTTTAAAACTCAGGTAAGCTTTTGTTGAGAAATGTAATAATAATTAACACATAACTCGAAAATTAAGAAAGATGAATTTATAAATGGAAGGCTTCAGATGATAGAAAGATATCAATCAGCATGTGTAATAATTCAAAACTAATTTATAAACAACACTGATAAATGGCATGATCACAGTCTCACAGTTAATAAGAGCATTAATACTGGAAAAAAAAAAAAACTATATAAAGAATTTCAGATTACATAATTAGATCTATTGATATAAGAATTCATACTAATTTCAAAGGAGATACATATAAAGTAATGCAAAAAAATGAATATAAGCAGTGAAATATATATATAAAAACAATAGTAAAAATAGTAATTAGATATTGTAGAAAAAATATATATAAATGGTCAAATTAGATATAAAAAAAGTTGAATAATAACAGAAGAAAAGAAGCCAAAGCTAGATAACAATTGTTTGCAAATAATTCTAGTTATAATGATTTAAAAAAACTAGATTTATAGAAAGGATTTAATAAAATATGAGCATATAATGAATATAAGTATGATTTTAGCATGTGTTACCGCTCTCCCCCAAACTTTAATAGAAGCATCAACAACACTAAAGACCACATCCTCCCAATGCATGCCCAGCAGGCCATTTACAAGAATGCATGCAGTAACAATAATTGCCTGGTGTCATATTATGGTGAAACTAGGGCATCAAAGACTTGCACAACATAAATACATACAACAAGGCTCTGGCTGATCCATCCCACTCTTCTATTTTTGCGCAGCATGCAGCTACTACAGGGCACCAATGCATGTCGGATAACCCTTATGTGGTGTGCAGTGAGCAGCATGAGTTGCAAAGAAAGACCAAAGAGGCATATTTTATCATCTCTGACATCCATGCCATGAATAAAAAAAGAAACATGTTACGCCATCTCTAGAAAGTGGCAAACCTAGGTCAATAAAAATTTAATCAACCTTAATTTACATCTTCGGATTCCAGCTACTTCTTTGAAAATGAAGGCTCTGACCTTTGAAAGTATTCAGTATTATAGAATTATCATTTGTAGATGCGGTAGTTGTTAATTAGTGTTTGTAAATATAGAAACAGTATTTATCTTATCCTTTATGTGTATAGAATTTTACATATATATAAACTAACACAGTTTCATGTTAATTATGCATTTATATACATATTTTAAAATTGATTTTTTCTGCTAAAAGTTAAATCTTTTGAAAAAAAAAAAAGTGGAAAGAAAACAATTTTATCATCAGAAAATCATTAGTACAGTATATTGATATTTTTAACAAAATAAAATATAAATAAATAATAATAAAAGTGATTCCAACAAAACTAAATATAAATATTACTGAGTAACAGTAACAAAAATAATTATTAGTATAATTTTAATTCTTTTCTAAAGCAATCTCATAAATCATGTCACAGATTCAAAATTATTTTATAAATAAAAACATATATAATGATTCACAGCCAATTAACTAGTCCTTTAAATATATATATTAAACCAAGTAGTCTAAGTGAGATAAAAAATAATTTTTTGACAAAAGTATATGATTGTATAAGTTTAAGATATAATAAGACTATATCTTTACTGCTCCATACTTTTAAGAATATTTTTATAATATTCATGATTTCAAATTAAAAACAAATCCCAGTACTTTTCTATTATGTGTACTCTAATACTTAATTTACAATGAAATATAGAAATGAAATTTTGTTTTCCCTTTGTACCTATGGTTTCTATCTGAGATTCAAAAAAAATATTAAACATATAAAAAAAAATATTTTAAATTTAGTAAAAAACAACTACATTTTTATTTGTTTATTCATGGTACATAAGCAATATGTATATACATTTTTTTGTTAACTACAAATTTCAATATCAGTGACATAGTTCTGCACCAAAAGTCACAGATAGAAAAGGAATTATTATATACACAGTCATAAAACATTTATATAAAATATTTTTAGTATTTTATTCACTTTTTAAAAAAAATATATTTGTAGACAGAGAAATGTGCCTGAACATAGTATGAAAACTAAAACTCGTAAATAAATTTTTGTCTATCAGAATCAGGAATCCGAAGAATTTTGTATAAACAAGTGAGAAAGTAAAGATTGCTTCCCAATAACCTTAAATAGTCAATCAAGAAAATGTTTTGAAAAAAAAAAAGGTCATTTAATTCGTAAAGAATTATTGTTTAAATATATATATTTGTTTCAATATTCAGAAGAAAATTGCAAAAATAAATATTTAACAAGTGGAAGAATATAGGTAGATAAAAATATTTTTTAAACATTTTAAATATCAAACAAGATTAGGTATGTAACTAAAGAATTTAACCAATAAAAATCATTTGAGTTAGAAGTACTTCAATTTAAGTTTCCAACCTTTTTCTGTCAATATTTTTTTACATTACAAAACATATCTCACAACTTGTAGAATCTTGTAACATAAGAATCATTAATCTAAAATAAATATTGAATATGAAATATTCTCTGTTAAAAATTAAGAGAAAAAGTAGCAAACAATCATTGGTTAAGATCAGGTATTTACTGTGTATATACATTGTTTTTGCCAAAGACATTTTGATATTATAAACCAACTTTTATCATAATAATTAAAATATTTCAAAAATTTTTTCTTTTCTTTTTCTATATAAATTTAAAAATATTAATATAGAACTTGTATCATTCCTTTTTCTTTTTTAAACTTGTTTATTATTGAACTAATTCACATACAACCTTTCAATTATTTACTATAATCTTTGTCAGAGCACAAACTGCAAATATATTTCAGAAATTTGTCTGCATTAATTAATTTTAGTTTGAATTGAAATAATATCTTACCAGAATAGAAAATAATTATAGTAAATTCATAGAAAAAGATTTAAGATAAGACAAAATTATAAAAATAAAATTTAAAATAATTCTTATGAAATATCTTACAAGCTAAGTTTATTTTATAATTTTTTTAAAAAAAATTATTTGTTTATTTAATATTACGTATGTTTTTAATGTGTTTTATTTATTTTTTTGTTTTTATGTTTCTGAAATATCTTTATAATTTGTATCTTGTCAAAGATTATAATAAATAATGAAACCATTAATATATGGGTCTATATTTTCACAGTAAATTACTTTAAACAAGAAAAAAAGCAATTATACAATTTATATTTAAAATACAATAAAACAATATGCCAATAACTAACTGAAATCTAAATGTATCTCATGCGATAACAGCTAAAGCTTAATAAAACAATAGAATATCCACAATCTGTTGCCAAGAGCAACTTCTACAGATAAAAATTGTATTTCATTTTTTATTCTGGTTTATTAAAAATTCTGCAGAAAGATAAAATTCTTAATCTATTACAGTTATGTGTTATTACTCTTTTGTCTATTTAAAACTCTTTTAGGGTAAAAATAGAATCATTTTTTACCTATAGAGATTGCTTTGACAAGATTGTGGATATTCTATTGGTTTATTAAACTTTAGATGCTATTACAAAACCAGCTAATTATTGTCAATTTATAGTTTATTATATCTAAAGTATGTCTGAAAAGTAGTAAAAATGATTATTTATTAATCCATCTTCAAGCAGTTTATCTCTCTTTGTTGAATGCTGTTTATTTAAAATTTCTAGGTAGATAAAAATTTCAATTTGTTAGTCATATATCAACACTCTTTCCCTATTTAAAGATCTTAAATCTCAAGATAAAAGTTAGAATCCATTTTTTACCCATACAGATTTCCTTGACAACAGATTATGAATATTTTAATGATTTATTAAGCTTTGGCTGTATATATTTCTTAACGTTATATTCCTGCTCTGCCTTTCTTCTTTTTTCTTTATCAAAAAAAAAAAAATACTGTTTGAATTTTTTTACATTGTTCATACTTTTTTCTAATTACAATTTTCTAGAGTTGTTAGAATTACAGATAGTTTTTTTTTTAATTTTGAAAATAAGTCCCTTAATGAAAATTCTGAAAAAAAAAAAAAATATCTTAAGAAAAAAATAAGATTTTGTAAAAAAAAAAAAAAAAAAAAAGTGAAACAATAGAAATGATGAATAGTTTTAAATGTAATAAACCCAGAAAATGCACCATGCAGTGAAGATTATATAATTTTCAGAAAGGAATGGAAAAAAAAAAAGTATGTTACTAGAATTTGCAATTTGTTTTAATTCAAATTCTGTTTATACATCTCTCTTTCTTTTTCAATTATATATATCTTACCTCACAACATAATAAATTCCAAAAACTGATACTGTATAATTTTATTTAAATAGTATAAATAAAATAATGATACATTGTAAGATGAAATATTACATATATATATAAAATGATCAAAGAAATATATATACAAAAACATTACTTTCATCTGAAAAGATAACAAAAACAGATAAATATTTATCAGCAAAAAACACTTTAAAAAATGATATAAATAAATTTCATCATAAACTACATAATCAAACAAAAAGGTTAAAATCATTTCAGATACCTTTTTTTAAAAACTGACAAATATAATAAGAATCTAAATTGAATTTAAAATAAATCACTAGATATAAATTATTTTTTTCCTATTACAGTTTAAAAACACAGTGCTATATAAATAAATAATTCATTATATATGTTAAATAGTGAAATTATATATCCAGCCAATTAATAAGCTAATAAAATGATAAAATAACTGATTTCAGATTATTTTAATAAATGTTTAACATATATATATAAGGCTAAGATATACAAGTAGAAAGCTCAAACATTTTGTTTAATTGAAATAAATCAAAATGGTCTCATGAATGAACTGATAAGGTTTAATTTACTGTTAAAATAAATAAAATCAAATATTTATTGTAATATAAATTTTTAGTAGGACATTAAAATTTTTCATGCAACATATGTTTATAAAATACAAAGAAAATTCCAATATATATTAAAAAAAAAAAACCTACAACATTAAATATAATAAATTTACTACAGTCTGATAGAATTTTACATTTAGTTTATTATTTTTCAACACATGTAATAAAAATATTAAGTTATAATTGAGTTTTTCAGAATACATAAAATGCTTACAGATTATATATTTTGTACAATTCAAAAACTCCTTTATATAAATATATGTGGGATTTAACAGCTGATATTACTTATTATAATCTTCAATTAAATATATTATTATATAAATAATATATATATAATCATATAAATTTACATAACTACTACTGGTTTTAATAAATAAATTGTATTGTTGGTTACTAGGGAAATCACATAATGCTTGAATACACATTTTCTCTAAATTTAAATTGTCCAAATGAGTTTTTTTTTTTTAAAAAAAAAAAAAAACTCTAGTTCTTGACTCTTCAGCACTAAGCTAAACTGATTAGAATAAGTTTGTGTATTTACTTATTAATTATATAAAAGACATATTAATAATTGTAAATTTAATAAATTAATTTTTTTTTACAAATAATATGCATAGTAATAGTAAGATTTATATATATATATATAAATGAAGTAATCATAATTTCTCTACGTCTAGAATATAATTATATACCACCACATCAACATTTAATATATCCATGATTATTGAAAATAAAAAAAAACCCACTACATTTAATAATTATATTTCGTCTTTCATATATCAAAAAATAAAATATGCTTAATATAAATAATTCTAATTTGTAGTTTGTAATATTTAAGGTTTACTACTGTTGATAAAAAGAGCTCTTCTGAAAACTGTTCTGTGGGTCTTGCATTGTTAATAATTATAATTTAGATCTTGGCTATTACATATAAAATCTATATCTTATTTTGACGAACTAATAAAATAGCTACTGAAATGTATCATTAAAAAAAACGCTTTTCTCCTAATCTATATTTTTACATCTATTTGAGATATAATCAAAATAAAGTTTTATAAGTTTTTGATATTCATTGTTTTATGCATAAATGTATATATACACACGCATATAATAAAAATCTTAAATATACAGAAACAATTTTAGTACTATTAAATTCATAAATAATATTTGCTATTAAAAAAAACTTTCAAAAGTGGAAGTAATTGATTTTTTATTAAATGTTGGCTTTATATTTTAGTTTTTAAATAATTTTCTTTTTCATTCTATTTAAAGTTATGATTGTATCATTAAAAAAGCATTACATGTATTAAAAAATATTTGTTTATTTAGTAATTATTTATTTATTTATATGAAAAAGTTTTTTGGTTTCATCAGATGTGTATGTTAATACTAATTATTACAATTTTCACATTTTCAGCAATCTCATATAATATCATATGGGTAATATGATAACTCACTAGCCATACTGGTAATAAAAAAACACATTGCAAATCATCTGCTAAGTAGTTTAGCTGTTGATTTTTCCATCCAATTTAAAATTTAGAAATGCATCAGATTAAAAAATTGAATTTTAGATCTAAAATTAAAATTTTTAACTTGTGAATATGTAGCATTTAAAAGTAGTTATAAGACTTTGAAAATTTCAAAAATAGTGATTATAAAATATTTTTGAATAATAAAAATATATTTCATATATATAGAGAGACATTGCCTGTATTATAATTTTTAATCTAATTTGATTATTGTGTAACTTGAAGATTATAAAATTTTATTACTGATGAATTATTATGCATCTTCTTTTAATGATCACATTTACAATATTACTGTATTGAAAATGATGTAAGAATATATTATTTGAAACACAATTTCTACTTATTAATCAAAGTAATGGATACCTGAAATTAACCATTTTGTATTAATAAAATTTATTGATTGCTAATGAGTGAATGAAATTTCACCTTCTCTATAAACTTTAATTAATGTAAATATTATTTCATTGCTGATGGATGAAAAAAAAGTCTACCCTCATTTTTTTTTTAATATTAAAAGTTTAGTTATTTTTTTATTATTCAATTTTAATCAATATCAGAGAAAGAAAAATTTGTTGTTAATAAATCCCCCCCCCCCTTTATATACAGTTAAGTTGAATCATTTTTCAAATTTGAAAGGGAAAATGTATTTTGCTTCTTATAAACTTTGTATATTAGTGACTTTTATGCAAATATAAATTAATGAATATAGAATTTACATAAGTAGGGAGATATCTGCATTTATAGTAATGTTTGCAGAGATTTCCAATATATATCTGAAAAATAGTCATAAATAAATAAAATATTTTAGTTTAATTAAAGTTCTTTCTTTAGAATTAATTTAATTAAAAAATTATTTTTCCAACATACTTTAGTTATTTTCTTAAAATTGAATGGCAGCTTATCTTCAAGGAAAAGATTAAATATTACACTCCCCCCCCCTTTTTTTTTTTTTTAGAATAGTGCAAATAAAATTTTACAGATACTAAAGTTTTTCACTAAAAAACTGAAAGAATATTTTGCTACATGAGGCAATGGATCAATTTCAAAAACTATATTTTAAAATCACTCAAGATTTGAATGTTCTTAGTAAGCAGTACAGTGATTTTTAAAAGTATATTTCAACAATTTTTGAAGGTAATATTCATAAAATAGAGCAAGAACTATACAATATAAAAATGTTTTTTATTTTAATTTACACATATATTTTTGTCTTAAATTAAAAAAAAAAAGTATGACTGTTATTTATCAATTAAGTTTTTATTATTCAATTTCTTTTGAAACTATTTTAACTTAAATATATTTAAATATTGGCATATTATTTACTCCATAATTTTTGATCAAGGGTCAAAAGCCATTTAGGCAAAATTTTATTTTTTCTGAATAAAAAAAAATATTGCTTTTTCTGTTTTAAAAAAATAAAATACAGGTAATAATAAAGAAATCAAATGACATTCATACAATCAATTGACAGAATTAATATAATAGTTTCATTTGTATGACAAAAATAAAAATCCCACATTTTTTTAAAGCTGAAAATCAATCCAGGAATTATTAGCACTTAAATCGCCACTTTCATCATAAATTAATTTATGCAGGGCACTTTTTTCATTAAAATCACAACTATCCCATTGTCTAATGCTTAATAGGTAAAATAAATTTATGGGGGGGGGGGAGCAATGTCCCTTAATACATCTCTCTAAACTTTTATATTTAATGGACAGTTATTAATAATAAAATTTAAAATTCTTCCAAAAAATATCATATACCTTAGATAAACTAATTAATATTTGGTACTGCAACATATAATGAGACAAATTTGTTAAAAAAAAAAAAAAATCAAAAATAAATAATAAAATAATTTGAAAAAAAAAAACAACAACAATAAAAAAAGTCCTTTTCTATATTATTATAATTTTTCATTAATAAATATAATAGAGCAAAGCTAGAAATACAAAAAAAAACAACATTTAAAAGTAATATTAAACACATGTACATGGTTATACATATATTAAATACTAAACATTCGGGCACACACAAAATGATTTTGATAATATCCAGATTTGATTTATCATTATAATTTTATCCATGGTTATTTATATTATATTATTTCAAAGATACTCTAAATAGGTTCAATATTGATCGCTTTTATTAGAATAATATCGCTGATGAATCATCATCAATCATTATCAATCCACTATAGGATGAAGGTCTCTCCAAGTTCAATCCACCTTCTCCGATCTTTAGCTTCTCTTCTCCACATCACCTGCACACTTTCTTACTTCATCCATCCATCTCACATATGGCCTCTTTCTGGATCTTTTACAATCTCTTGGAATCCAATTTAAGATTTCAATTGTCCATCTATTATCATCTTTTCTAGCAATATGTCCAGCCCAACTCCACTTCAGTCTTTTAATTTTTTCAATAATGTCAGTAATACCTGTTTGTTCTCTTACCTATATATTGCGTTTTTGATCTCTTCTTGTTACTCCCAACATGCATCTCTCAATACTTCTTTGAGTGGTCTGAAGTCTCTGTATTGCTCTTCTATTAAGTGTCCAAGTCTCAGATCCATAAGTAAAAACTGGTAAAACACATTTATTAAAAACCTTCCTTTTCAAACACATAGGCATATTTCCTTTTAGTATCAAGTTATTTCTACCAGAAACACTCCAAACAAGTTTAATTCTATGATTAATTTCATCCATTATGTTTCCATCTGTATTAATAATCTGACCAAGGTATTTATAGCTGTTAACTTCTTCTAACTCATCATAATCAATCTTTATTTTCATATTTTGAAAAAATCCATTAAACATTATTTTAGTCTTTTTAACATTTAACTTTAGTCCTACTTTTATCTGATAACTCCTGCAACATTTCCTGTAGCTCTAAAGCATTATTTGCAAAAACAACTACATCATCTGCAAAATCTAAATGACTTAAATAATCTCCATTTACTTTCACTCCTTTAGCTTCCCATTTTAATCCACAAAATACTTCTTGCACTATTGCTGTAAAAAGTTTTGGAGATATGGAGTCACCCTGTCTTACACCCTTCTCAATGTTGACTTTCCTAGTAACTTTATATAATCTAATTGTTGCTGTTGCATTTTCATAAATATTCTTTAAAATATGACAATATCCTGGATCTATATCTTGATGATCCAATTTTTTAATCACTGAATAAATGTTTATAGAATCAAATGCCTTTTTATAATCTACAAATCCAAAGCATAATGGCAATATTCATTTGTCCTTTCTATAACTTCTCTCATTACCTAGATATGATCTACTGTACTAAACCACTTTTAAATCCAGTTTGTTCTCTTGGTTCATAGAAATCCAATGTTCACTGTAGAATAAAAAATTATAATTAGGCAAAATACTAAAGTTTTCAGAAAAAAAAGTCTACTGCAGAAAAGGTTTAAAAGATAGCAATATAAAATGTCACTCTCACACACAAAAGACAAAAAACAAAAAGTAAAGGGCCAGCAGATGTATATTTTCATGGACATACTTGTATTTCATAGATTGATTTGTTCAATCATTGTAAAACTTAATTTTAAAGTATTACTCTCCCTTGACTTTTTCTTCTGAAGTTAAAATGGCCAATCATTTATGACTGATTACTAATAATAATGACCTACAGGGGAAAAGAAAACCCATTAAGATGCTTGTCTAGACATATACATATAGAAATACTTATGCATAAAATATATATATTTGTTATAATATATAAATATTTATTATGCATAAAAAATGTATGTCCATATTAATATGTAAACAAATATATGTTTAAAAATCTTAAGATAATGGTTATGGAAAAGAAGAATGATATTCATTGCAGTATTTTGAACTTAATACTTTTATAAAACTTTTTAGGTCACAAACAGAATTAGGATTTTTTCTTACAGGTAGATAGCACATAAAAATCCAGACATCCATCTAATAGTAACCAGGATATAGGTATCTAGCTATTATCAATTACAAAATAAAAATACTAGGTTAATTTGGGTTTGAATAGAATATGATGCAGTCTTCACTATTACTGGAAAAAAATATATCCCTATGGGTAGGTGCTCATGCAATAGTTATCTTTATATTTAAAAAAGGCAAAAAATATGTACAATAACAAAAAAAAAAAAAAAGAAAGAGAGATGCTAATGATAACTGCATATCATTCCTGATCATGCATTTTAATCAAGATTGTCAATAAAATTTATTCTAAATATTTCAACACTTAGTATTCTATGCTATCATATTTAAGAAATTTAATAAAAACTTTAAGGACAAAATTTGCAACATACATAAAAATAATTTATAAAACTGATAAACAGAGAAAATTGCTCTGTATATATTGAAGAGTTCAGATATTTTTAAAGACTGAGGAAAATCCACCATATAATTTTTAAAAAAATTACCTTAAAAAGAAATGATAAAAAAAACCAACTAGATAAAGAGATAATTATTACTTGATGCAACTATCAATGATGATATTCAAAATCGTATACATTTATTGTAGATGATTGCTGTTATATAAGTGAAAGCACTACAAAATAATATTCAATATTTTAATTGGTTTTGCCACTTTAAATATTAACACACATGTACTGATAATATTCACTTACTATTTTTGACATCAAGTAAAAACAACCAGCCAAAATCACTCATCAGATGAGAATGAGTTCTGCTAGAAAATTTCAATAGAATGTGTAAATCCAACATTATGCAGAAATACACTAGCAGGTAGCAGTGCTGAGAGATGTTGAGATCATAAAACATTTATCTAGGGAAAGCTGTTAGGTCTGATTATTTTAACATGATGTCAAAGATTGTAAGTGAATATTTATCAATGATCTGATTCACTGATTAATTAAATATTGTTAGTAATTTATATATTTATTTGTTTATAATTTTATGCATATTTAGATTACATACATGCTAATATGCACATACTCTGAAATGCTTTTTTTAAAAAAAAAAGATCTAATTATTAGCTAATTGTTGGTTGAACATTAACAATATTTATAAATCACTAAATGATATTAATAAACCATTATATTCTGATGTAAACAATTAAGAAAAAAGATCTATTTAAATATTTACATGTTGAGTTTATTTATTATATATTTATTTCTTTTTTTAAAATAAACAAATTTAACATTTACCTAGGAATAGTGAAAGTAATAAACCTATGGTATATATTAATAAAAATATAAATAAATAATTTTGCTAGTAATTAAAAAAAAATTCATTAGCATTTTTATATAATAGTTAATAAGTTTTACTGTATAGAGAGTTTTGCCTGTTTTAAGTTTTATTTTATATATTGTTTTAATTAAAATTCTAAAAGAGGCAATTTAAAATAGACCCCCCCCCCCAAATAAAATATAGTGATTAAGGAATTTTCTTTATATTTCGCCTTATGTATTAGTATTTCAAATTTGCAGTTAAAAATAAAGCTTAGCATGCTGAAAAATGCTAAACTTAAAGGAATGATTTTCATATTCACATTCCTATCCGATCTGGCCAGCGGATGAACTGACATTAATTCTCTATGAAGTCCATTTGAAGAATGCACACTAACTTGTCCTACAACATGGAGTTGGTCATGGCCTAACCATTCCACTTCATATACTTCTTCTAATGTTTCATGAAGATTTTTGCTTGCAAGAGACATATCTAAAAATAAAATAAATAAAATTGTAAAGATACCATATAACTGGAAAATTATAACAGTTTCGACTAAGAAACAACAGAATAATAGAGACTGAAATTGGAATTAATACTACACTTTTTATTTTAAATGTAATAACATAACATTTTACTAAATTGTGACTACTAAGATCATGATTTCCAACTTAGAATAAAACAAACATCACACAAAATATACACACATTATTTAATTTAAAATAAAATAAATGTAGTAATAATATCAATTTCAGTTGCTGCTCAGCCACTGACTCATATTTGAATTTATCACTAGTTATGTGACTGCATACATTCTATCTTTGTGTTATTTGTTAATATACAGATATATTTTATTAATATGCTAAAAGTGATTTTAAAATAAGTTTTAATTAGCATCAATTTTACTTTAAACACAAATTTTAAAATTGGATAGTGGTGTTGATTTAAATATGTGTTATAAACGCATGTGTATATAAATATATAATTCCCCCAGTTAATGACTTAAAGACCTAATCAATGTGTAATAATAATTATATCCATAAAAAATACATAATAAGAAAATAATTAAACTACTTACTTTCACATTTTAATGACTACTGATTAGAACATTTTATTTATATATTTTTTTATTTAAATTATGTTTTACATTGTTTAGGATTGTGATAGAGCAACAAACTTGAGAGTTAAATGTTTTTAGAATCAAAACTCTACCCAGCAGAAGTTGATATGTTCAAAGTTGAGGTAATTCTGCATATTTAAAAAAAAATCTTTTTAAATAAGCTTTTTAAGTCTTCTAATTTCTAAAGAAGTTATATTTTATTACTTTCTTTCTATAAGTTTATTCACCACTTACTTCTAACCTGAGGCTTATTGTTTTATTATTTCTTTATAATTTACTTTCATTAGTCTTTTTAATTTCCCTTGAATAATTTTCATCTTATATTTGAATTTACTTTAATAATTGGTCATTTCTTCTATGTTTTCTGTTATTCTTCTTTGCCCACATGCATTCTTAATTTTGCCTCTAAACCTATTTTGAATCAAAACATAATCTAAGTGAATAAATTTGTATCATTGGCAATTTTTTATTTATAAATTTTCTTTTTGTGAAATTTAAATCATATACTCATAATTATCATACTACCCCCCCCCCCCCAACAAAACTTAACAATCTTTCACATTTCTCATTTCTTACCCCCAATCTACAATTCTCAATAATTTTATTATCTATTCCCTGTTCTGCTACAGCATTCCAATTCTTCATTATCATCATACAATTATTTTTATAATTCTGACGATTTCTGATTTAGCATGAAATATATATACGTATTGGTGATTATTTATCTTTTCAACATATATGTATTCAAGTGTATCAGTGTTATGAGATAGAGTGGAGGGTCGTGTGAAAGTCTGTGTTCTTATACCCTATATATATATATAATTCTTTTTAATAACTTTTTCAATTTATTTGTATATGTTTTACATTTAATTATTATCATGATCGTTGGTTTAAAAAATTACACTTAAAACAATGAGAGTTTACAACATACATCTATTAAGATTATAAGTCGTAAAATAAAAATAATCATAAAAATATAAAAAATGCCTTTCTTAAATAAAAGTAAAAATAGGCAAAAAAAAATTTAAAGTTATTTATTCAAAAACATTCCACAGATTAAAGCTGTTTTTTAAATAAATAAATAATATAACACTTCTTTATCTTATACCATATAATAAAAGTAGGTCCCTGTTCTAGTGCCATTAATATTAAGTTTGAACAAGCAGCGATTATAAGATAATAGTGCTTTTAAATTCCCATCCCAAGACTGGTTTTTGGCTTTTGCCTCTATCCATGACAACATGAAATTCAAAGCTGAAACTAATGCAGTTATGCATCTGGAAAATATATTTAATTCATTTTTACTATCAAACTAAAAGCTTGAAATTAAAAAAAAAAAATCCTGATTTTAAATCCAAGTTAATCTATTTATATAATTGCCTGACTTCAGGTCAGTAATTATTTCTAACTATATGTATCTATTCCTCCTGAAAGGAATATGTACATCAATATAATATCACTTTTGATTCTTTAATTTACTTTATATAAACAAGGGCATCAGTATGGAAGTATGAAGTAAATTTATAAATATCCTATTTAAAAATAAAAAATAATTGTCTTAGTAAATAAAGTTTGTATTTGCAATAATAATAAATATTGTACTATACAAAGCTATGTATAATTTCTCTGCCTAAAGGTACAAATAAGATTATTATAAACAAATGATAACACTTGCTTATTATTGGTAGTGTTTTGTTATTGTTTGCCACCCTCCACATCATAGTTTCTTTAGCATCTACAATTCAGAACTACATATAAAATTAATTTTTTTTAAACTTCATTAAGTATAAAAAAGGCCAAGTTTATATTGTTTTACACTTATATATTTATAAATTTTTCATATCTTGTGCTATTTTTTCTCTTTATTTTATTATTAATTTTTAATTCTTTTAAAAGTGTTTGCTGAAAATAGTTTATCTTATTATTATTATGGTAAACTGTATAATACATTATTCTAAAATGTGTAAATAGTAATTTAAGCTTTGGTTGTGGAACAATCTATTTAAACATAATTCAAGACTCTTCTGTATACATATTTACATTTTAAAACAAATAAAACAAAAAATCATTTTAACAATATCCCTTTAAAATCATATCAATAAGTTTACACATTATTATATAGAAATAAACTTATTTTCTAATAATTAAAAAAATCAATTCATTTTTTTTAAAAAAAAAACAACTCAAATTTTCTTCTATTTCTATTTTAAAAATATCTAAATGATTTATTTCTTTATATCTATCAAAAACAAATAAAACAATATTGTAAATGACTTTTATAATTTTATTATTCTAAAGACTTTTTATTTTAAAGATTTTTTAAAAATATAATAACTATACAGATTGAATATTGTTAGTCCAAAATTCTTAAATTCAAAAGCTTCTAATACTCAAACACTTGTAGTCTGCTATCAGAAATAACAAAAATATATCTAAGTAGTTGTAATATATATCAATTCCTATCTGCATGCAACATAAATATAAAAGTTAGCATTGCTATGGTAAATGTTTATCTTCAAAACACATGACAACACAATATTGGGTCATTTTTATTTCCAACATCTTGGAGAAGCAAACATATGCACAAACTATAATTTACATACAAAAACTTATTTAAAAAAAAGTTGAATTATTACAACAACAAAAAAAAAGTTAGTTTATTTGTAACTGATGATCAATTGCATATGAAACAAAAATAGGTAATTCTATACTAAACATTTATCCTTAAAAACATCAATAGAAAAACAATGATAGTGAATACCTAATCATTTTTATAAATCTCAAAGATCACAAGCTGTGAAACAGCATATGAGCATTGTATTAAAAGGGAGCAATTTATATTGCTATATTTTATGCATGCAAAATATAAGTAATAATTTAAACTTAACTTTTTTTAAAATTAATCTTTTCAAAATAACAAGTGTAGAAATACTTTTTAAATATTTTCAAATCCATTAATTTTTTAAATTAGAAAAGAGCTGAAGGTTTTCAAAGAATACTATTCTACCTGTTATAATTTCAATTAAATTTTAGTATGATTACTTTGTTAATAATTTTTCACAACTTAAATGTCAAAATAAGCAATCCCTATATTTATTATGTCTTTACACCTAACTGTATAATGAAATTTCTATCAGGTAAAATCATATTAAGCATTTAACAAATAATAAACTGTAATTGTATTATAAAAATAGTTAATATTTTACACTTTGTCACAATTAAAGAATTATTGCTTTTGTTCACATTTTAAATTCTTATCATTAGATAAATAAAATAGTATTTCTACGTATAGAAAGCCATTAACAAAAGGGTATCAATTTAAATACATGGATCAATCCACAATTTATGTGTAATCTGAAATATTTGCAATTAAAAAATAATGTATTATACAATATACTTTATAATTAATAATAATAATGAAATGTATATTTTTCAATAATCATTTTTAAAGGAATTAACTCTGCAAGGTTTAGTGCAGGTGTAGAGTGTTTAATTCTGACACTTCTGGCACTCAAACGTCTTATGAACTTTTGAGCAATAAATCAGTTTAATTATTTTTATAAAGAATTTTTAAAAACCAAACAATAAAACATTAAAAAATAAAATAGCACAAAATGTTTTCAAATTTGTATGGGAAGTTTTAAATTTTTTTATACAAGTCCCTTCTCTATAATATTTTCATTTTACAACTTATTGACTTAAAGAAAATATTTTTTTTGACATGTCACCTATTAAATTTTAAGGCACTATCAAACTGTAGGCTGAAAAAGTTATAAAATCAATTTGTAAAGCTAAAGTTACTCCAAAAATTTTAACTTAGCTGTGATGGTTATTTATTAGATAAAAAAATGTTTTTAACATAAATGCCTGATGTCAAGTTTATTTAAATAGACTAGATTCCAGCATGACTAGGTTAAATGATCTTAAAAATATATATAGTGAAACCGCTATTGGGACTGGAAAAAAATAAATGAACAAGGGAGAATAATAAAAAAGATTTTAATGTTCCTACCATTTCACTAATTTTGGAACTAAAGACAGCAGATAAGTGAGCCCTCCAAGGCTGACATTTTATGCACAGAAAGGAATGATATCAAGAGAAAAATTAAGGAAGCTTGCTTCATCACCAGCGATGCCAAATCAATAAATAGAAGAGACCCTTGTTTTGACATTTCCAAAAAATGGATAGTATAGAAGGCAATTTGCATACATTTGGATATAACATTAACACTCTGAAAGACTAAGAATATGGAGCAACAAAGGCTCTGAAAGTGCTAAGTCTGCAAATTAGAATATAAAAAAAAGCCTACAAATTATTACATAAAAAAGTTTCATGTATTATTAATTAAAAAAAAAAAGCAATATGTGGACGCAATGAATATATGTTTCACTTTACTTTAATATATAGTCAAATTAATAAAATAAAAATAATTTTTAAATTTAAGAGCATGCAAAAAAAAAAAAAAAAAAGGCAAAAATTATTTTTCTTTCATTGATTGTTGGAAAAATTAAAAAAAAAAAAAAGATAAAAAAAGAGTTGCCAATTTTTGTTTTAAACTTTTTTAAAATCAAATTTAAATTTGAATAATGAGTAAATCTAATGATAAGAATAAATCATAAAAATGTGGAAGACATTTTTATTTTCAAATTCTTTTCATAATCTTTTAAAATAAAATAAAAACAAGTTATTTAAATTCAGAAAATAACTGTTCAAAATGTGAATAGTTTTTATTTATTTTGCTTTTTAAAAAAACATACTTTATTTTTAATATAGAACTAAACTAATAATATTAAATTTACTAATGATTTTTCAGTAGTTTAAATTATTAAACAAATATATAAAATTCAAGAAACAAAAAAAAAAAGAGCTCTATAAGTCATGAACTAAGTGGATGGGAAAAAATACAGACTGGAATGGAGCATGTCAATGTGTATTCAAGGACAAATGTTTTCTTAACTGTAAGAAAATGTCAGAGTGTCAGCCAAAATGAATCAATTATCATCAAGTTTTTTGTTATGTTAAAGAAATCTATGATAGAAATTTTTTAGTTATCAATTGAGATTTTAATAAATACCACATGATCCCTTTGTGTAATTTTGAATGGTACAAATGAATTTCAGAAAATAGATGAAGTGTAAAAAAAGCTCCTCAACTGTTTTATAATAAATGAACTGCTGCAGTATTATTTTGAAAAGTGGCAGAATAAATGCATTTGTGGCAACCAGGAAAAAAAAAAACTATTTTGAAGGTGTCTTTGGCCAACTTTCTTAATTTTGTAAATAATAAGTTAGAAACATGACCTCATATGTTTTTTTTATCAGATTTTATATATATCCACATACAGATGCACACACATGTATGTACTTTTAGATAAATATAAATGCAAATGCATAAATATATTGTATCATTCATAACTGACTATTTTTTCAATGCTTTTATTTCATCATTTTATCTATCACTTCGAATTAAGGTCATATTATAGAAAAAATAATATAAAAACATGCTTATAACAGAAATTAATAACAATTGCATTTTTCATTTGTAAATTTAAAATAACTATTATTAAGCATTAACATTTAATTAAATATTCACAATAAATTTAAGTACAATGATCCACTACTAATAGTATCAAAATTTTTTTTCTAAGACTTTGTATAAAATGGAGTTTCATTTTATTCATGCCATTTTGAAATAGTCTGAATTTCTATTTAAAATTGAATTACCACTAAAGATAACTGATAAAAGACCAATTTTCAATAAGCCATTTTAAAGAAATCACACAGTCATTGCTTGCCAATGGGGACAAAAGTCCCCCCCCCCCCAACAACAACAACAAACATCTCATGATCTTTGTGTCCTGTTTATATATATACATGCCTATTTGACATTTTGTTAAGTTGTAATTCTTTGTTACTGTGGTTAATTATAATTTTATATTCATAAAAAAAGGTACTAAAATTTTTAAGAGTTTGTGTGAAATGAATTATGTATTACATTCATGCTATTTTGAAATAAAGTCTAATTTTGTTTAATATTTAATTATCATTACAAGATAACTGATGAAGACCAAAAAGTTTCAAACTATATAATTATGAGAAACTTTCTCATTTAATGAATTTGTATTAACTCAAATTATGTAATCTAGAGTTTTACTAATTTATAATAGTAAACAATAGTATTGTCAGGCAAATAGTAAATTGAGCACAATAAATTGATCAAATTAAGATTTTGTTCTACTATTACAAATCGATCCAATAATCTTTATACCCAAATCCAACAATTCTATAACTGTATTAAAGTTCACAGAAAAAATTTATTCCATTATAACAATATAAAAAAGTACTAACAATAAAGAAATAATAAGGCTAAAAAAAATTAGAATACATAAATAAAATTCTATACATCATTATTTGTTTATGAAATGTGGGAGTGCCTTATCAAATTTACTAAAACAAAAGATTGAATCAAAAGAAGGCCAGAATTCAATGCTTAAGACAGATTTCCTTAAAAAGCTAATCATTTCTTATATCAAACTTTCTAGTAATAAAAGATTCAAACTTTTTGAATAAAAAAAAAATACTAGGAATGCATGGTGCATATTATTGATACAGAAAAATAAAGCAAAAAACAAAATATTATTAGCTTAAACTATATAATTGCAATACTCAAAACAGATAAAAAAAAAGCTTTGCAATTATTTCTATTTTCTAGAGATGATCATTTTATAATAATTATTAAAGACATTTTCTCAATATTCTCAGAATGATATTATTATCCTCATCACGAAATCCAAAAACATTAAGACATACTTAACAATCCATAAAAATTATATCAATGAGAACAAATAATCCAACATAAATTCCGTATTCAAGAATTATAAATGCATTTTAATTATGAGAATAGATCACAGACTATATTATGAGATGGTAATGTCTCATGCATTCAAAAACATAAGTGTGTGTACACACATATATATATATATATAAAGTTGAAAGGAAAAGGAGAAATAAACACAAACAAAATTTATTGAAAATATTTATTTACAAGAAATATATACTGAAATAATAAGTTAATGCAAAAATAATTTTGATATTTAAAATTATTATAAATTATTTTAATTTAAATCAAACATTAAAAAGGTTTATTTAATGTTTTGATTTTGATAATTAAGAAAAAATCTAAAACAAGATTTTTTTTTAAAATTAAAATTAAATGAAAATTATAATATACTTTGATTTTAAATGCTGCAATCTGATTTTGTTTGGAGGATTAAGAAATTTTTTAGATAAAAATTGGTTTTGATTAACCCTTTAAAATTTCAGCATTTTCTGATGTTTTTCTTTGTCTCACACATCAACACAATATATATGAATAAATGATTATTACTTATCAGAAAATAATAAATTTGACTTCTTTGATAGATATTTTTGTTTATCACTGAAATAAATTTTAAATGTTCACATTTTGTTTCTAGAAATATTTAAAAAATTAGATCATAATCAAAACAAAAAGATTACACGTCATCATTTCAGAAAGATTATTTTCAATATCTCAAAATCAACGAAATCTTCCTTATTTATTATTTTTAAAAATAATAACGTGAAAGGCTTAAACCTTCAAAACCTGCGCCTTAAACATGTTAACGTACAAACAATCAGAGGTAATAATAACTGCACGTGGACCTCTTAATTCTGAAACACAAGTCAGAACTATCAGAAAAAGATGGGACCCACCTTCTTCTAGGCCTCAATTTATATATAAATAAGCCAGACTCAAGCATTTCGAACTACAAGTGTGAAACTTAAAATATCTTCACATTTTTCACTAAATATTATATATAAATAAACAATGTGAAATCTTTCGATTTACTATGCAGCAATTTTTAAATCTAATGAAATGATAGTAACAAATGTAAATATATCAAATTTATTAAGCGCAAGCAAATAATATTATAATAACGTGAAAGGCTTAAACCTTCAAAACCTGTAAATGAATATTTATTTATTTGGCTTATATCTAACGAATTATGCTTTAAAAGTTTAAAATTTTTGAATATTTATTGCAAAATTGCCATATTTTCAACTCGTAAGTATAGGTAGATTGCTTATGTAGAAGCTAAGCTTCTAAATTGCTTCAGGCCATATTCATGTTTGCTGCTAATATAACATTATATTTTTGAAAATAAAGTATTTCCAGTCAAAATAAGTTATTAATAATTTATATTTCTCGATATCTAATCAATATAATGTAAATTATTGTAAAAAAAAAATCTAAAACCATAATAAATTCCCAAATAAACACACTTTTGGTATTTGGAACTATTTTCTTTAAACAATGTCATAAAACGCCTAATGTTTTATGGCCTTGCTCTCACACAATGGATGAACATGTCAGGGCAAGGCTTGTGTCTATTGTCAGCTGGCCTTTTTTGAATTTTCTGCCATCTAGCGTAATTTTTTGAAGGAAATTTTTATGTAATAAAATATACAGAAAAATACGCATTTTGACATATAATACTTACGGAAAAATTCACCAGGGGACGAATTGTTAAAAGCGCAAACATACTCACAAAAAAATTACAGAGGGATTAATGTAAATTAAAAAGTTATACCTCGGGATTTTTTTTTTTGATCAAGATAAAAAAAAAACTACTGTGTTTTCATATTCCATTATATCCTATAAAAAGTGGCTTTGAAGAAAAAATGAGAATATTAAGTTATAGAGAAAATGCAGATACAGAATGCAAGCCAGTTGTTGCTAGTATCACAATCATCGAGTTTGAATTCACAGGAAAGTAAAAGCCAGCTTTTCTGTGGTTCATAGCCTATATTCGTGTACCAGACTGCTTGCCTGCCTGAAGTTTATCAAACTATCGTGACTGAATGGAGCTGACTGATGGCTAACATTTACCTGATATATACCTTTTCCAAAAATGTCAAGTCAGTATACTACTTTACCATGGACATGATTATATTAGATCAGCTTACTGAGAGATTCCAGTACTAGCTAGAAAACTGAAAGATTACCATTCTATGAATTTGTATGTAGGCGATTATCTATATGCAAAGAAGCACAAATGAAGTTAGTGTGACCATATATGTATAAATTATGAATGCAGGAGATATACTTCAAGACCAGATACTAGCTAGTGAATAGAATATATATTTCTTGAAAATAACATTATTTCAAACACTTAACTTTGCAGTTAAATATTTAATTTATAAGTTTTAAAAGTAAATAAGTTTTGACTAAATTATCCATCTAAAAGAAAATAACAGCAAATGACACATTTGTCTCGAGAGGATTTATTCCAGTTTTTATTTTATTTTGGAATTAGAAAAGGAAACTCAGAAATCTTTCTTAAATATTGGAAATGAGAAACAAAAGGCTGAGTTTTAAAAGAACTTTCAAACTGGACCTAAAAATAATGCTTTCTTTTAAAAAACTTTTACCTATAATTTAAAATGTACCACCTATTTTATTTTATATTAGAATACATATAAAACCAAATGCAAAATCATAAAACAACACTAGATAAAATCCAAAATTTTACCAAAATCCTTGCATATAACCATGGTTTCATCTACTACAAATAGACCTTCTTAAGTAAAAATCAAACTAAAGGAATAAACATATATATATATACAAACAAACCTTCCCATAATTCATTTCAATCACCACCTTCCCTTAATATCAAAAGATGTCTTCATAAGATTGATAGCCTCAGATTCAAAAAGTTTTATCATCCAAGACTCCTTTATTCTTTTTTTTAATTCATTCTTTTCATAAAAAATAAACGATGCATTGTTAAACAATATTTTGTGACCTGTATTCAATTCATCAATATATAAAGCTGCGTTAACATATCTATGTTTAACTTTACTTATATGAACCTTAATCCTTTCATTAAGGCTAAACTTACTCTGACCTACGTAAAACTTACAACTATATGAAATCTTATAAACAATACCAGGACTAGACCTACTATCAATAGACTGCTTTGAACCATTAAGTAACGAATTCAAATCAGAATCTTTTTTAAAAAATGTTGTATTTAATAATGTTTATAGTTGTGATTTTGATGGTAAGAATATTGTTGGTAAGGATAATGAGTATATGTCTTTATCATTTAAGTCTTCAATATATGATTTGATTTATAAAAATAGTCATTTGTTAGGAGGAATAAAGGTTGCATGGAAAAAAGGTTCTGATTTGAATTCGTTACTTAATGGTTTAAAGCAGTCTATTAATAGTAGGTCTATTCCCGGTATTGTTTATAAGATTCTATGTAGTTGTGGTAAGTTTTATGTAGGTCAGAGTAAATTTAGCCTTAATAAACAAAAAGCAAGTAAAGCTACAAATATGGATCCATTTTATTAAGCGCTCTATGACAGTCTTTGATACTGGGGAGAACCACTGAGCCACTGCTGACATAAGCAAGTGATAAATAATTTTATACATTTCATCACTAGTACTTTTAACCTGTTCTGGATATTTTGTCCAGCAAAAATAAAAAAACTTCCAATAAGTTAAAAAAAAAATAACGACATGTGCAATTAACAAATAAAAAATTAAATTTCACATATTTCATTGAAAAGTATTCTGGATATTTTGTCTCATCAAAATTAACAATTTTATTGTAATTATTATAATTAATGAATAAAAAAAAAACATTTAGAGGTCACATATTACTACAATTAGCAATAATTAAAATGGAAATAATTTGACCATTATCAAAGGATGCTACATTTTATCTTGAAAATGAATAAAATTGTGAATTATTACAATTAGCAAATATTAAAAGTAAAATTAATTTTACAATTATCAAAAGACACATCACCTTATTTTAAAATGAGTAAAAATGTGGTGGCAGAATAGACAGAATGTCAGATACGTAAGTAGATACACTAATAGGGAGGTGAACAGATAAAAAGGTAGGTTAATAGAAAGAATAGATTAATATAGAAAAATGGATGGATGGAGAGAGAGGGAGGGAGAGCGAGAGAGGGAAGAGAGAAGGGAGGGGAAAGAGGTAGAGAGAGGGAAAGAGAGAGAGGGAGATGGGGAGAGAGAGGGAGGGAGAGAAGGGAGAAAGGGGGCGAGGAGAGAGAGGGAAAGAGAGGGAGGGGAGAGGGGGAGGGGAGGGAGAGAGAAATAACAATTGAAATGAAATTAAGATCAGTAGAATACAGGTATTTTAACTCAGCTTTATACATTCATGAATTGAATACAGGCCACACAATATTGTTTAACAATGCATCGGTTATTTTTCATGAAAAGAATGAATTAAAAAGAAGAATAAAGGAGACTGATGATAAAACTTCTTGAATCTGAGGGTAACAATCTTATGAAGACATCTTTTGATATTAAGAGAAGATGGTGTTTGAAATGAATTATGGGGAGGTTTGTTTGTTCATTTAGTTTGATTTTCACTTGAGAAGGTTTATTTGTAGTAGATGAAACCATGGTTTGTGTAAGGATTTTGTTAAAATTTTGGATTTTATCTAGTATTGTATTGTTGCATGGTTTTGCATTTTAGAATACACATATGTATGTGTACATTTGTTTTATGTATATTTTCAATGTTGAGTTTATTATGTCTGATGAGAATATAATATGGATTTAATAAATTTATTATTAATGAATGAAATACCATTAGAATATAAATGCCAGTGTGTGCACATATTTGCATGGGTACTCATATATATTAAAACCAGTCATTTATATATGTCTTATTAAAATGAATTGATTTTTTTTATTAGTTTATTCACAATTCAAATGTTAATTTGATATTATTATGACATGTCTGTGTGCTTATACAGGTGCGTATCATATAAACCTTGAAATATCTGTAAATTACAATGTTATAGCAGAATTTTTTATTATTTTTAATCAAAATCAGAATGATGTATTTATATTTACAGCATACTTAACAGATCTTTAATTTGATTTTATTGTTATGGTTTCTAATTAATAAATTTGTATATCATTGTTTTAAGTTATTCCAATAAATTTATTTCATACTAAAATAGGTTTAAGATATTATAGATTGATTATTTTCTTTTGTTTACAATCACAGTTCTAGAGTTCTTACTTCCTGAGCTAGATTAGAGCATAACAGTTGGTTTATATATATAAGAGGATTGATGGTGATTTGGACATTCAGAAGATTATCCTGGATGGCAAAGGTATCACTTTTAAAGTTCATGCAGTATATTTTATATATTTTTTGTTATTATTAGAAATTAAGTTTATAATTGGCCAGTATGTTAATAATACTATAAGGCCAGGGCATTGATGATGATCAGCATATTTCAGTATCTCAGCATTATTTGATTTTTTAAAAATATTCTGACGGATTAACACTTAAGTATATGCATCCAGATAAGTGTTGTATTTCTGCCCCAAGTTTGGCTAGATAATTAGTCTATCTATAATGGACCACTTTCAAATCCAGTCTCAAGGTTGATTATTGATGATATTGATTGTTCATGATGATGAATAATGTGACTAATTTTGTTTAATGCTGGGTGAACTTGTAGTTAGTTTTATTCTTTGCTGATCTCTCAGGCTCATTCATTTTTATATTTAATTTGACCATACTATGGGGATGATGTGTTTGACATCTCCCAATATTCACCCAAATCTTTCTGTATCATTACAATATTATGAAAATAAAATTAATCTAAGACAAAGTTCATAGTTCAAGAATCATAAATGTATCTTAATTTCCAAGAATAGATCATAATCTATACCATAAAAAAAACATACAATTTGCTTGATGCACTAAGACATTTATTAAATAATTTTATTTATATAAAAACTCATGAAAAAAACAACTCATTGAGCCATGACTGTGATATGATTTAATAAATATCTAAGTTAATTTATTCACCTCTATTAATAATACTTAAATCTGTATAAGATTGCACAGCTAAATTCTTGAAAAAACGTAAGCATCAATAAAATAGTAAAAAAGTATAGTAAAAAGATATCCATAGTTTTGTATATACAGTATATATATAGAGAGAGATAAGCTTAAGATAAAATGGTTACTAAATAATCCAATGAATGAAAAAAAAAAATCTAGTCAACAGCTCTTCACCTTCATCAATAGAGGATTAGAAAAGATTATTCATCAGGCTTGCAAACTGTCAGATGCTGATAGTTTGAACCATTTTGCCATATTTACTAATTTTGGATGGTAATTGGTTAACTGGAATTTACATTTTTTTTTCCACATTTAATCTAATCTAGATTTAAAAGCTATCTTATATAACATTAACAATAATTATAACTATGTAAAAAAACAAATTAGTTTTTTTTTTTAAATTAAAAATAATAATAATGAAAAAAACATTAGAATAATTTAAATCACAAAAACTCTTATTGCAATTTAAAAATTAAATTAGATTGTGAAAATATTATTTACAAATAATAGTAAAATACTTACTTACCTTTGACACACATCATATATGTTTTGAGTTCTTTTTGAAGTTTATTAGCAGCATTCTGAGTGGGGGGGAGGGGAGAAAATTAAACAATTTTTATTAAATCGTGCATTTATAAATAATTCATTTTCTTTCTTCAGTAAATAATAAAACAATAACTCATAAACATAATATTAGATAATAATAAATTAATATCATATATTAAATTTTAAATTAAGTTAAAAGATATAACAGTTTAAATACATTTATTATCTCAACATATAGTTTTGCAATTCTGCAATGAAATTGCAGTTTTAAAACTCTTAATGCTTATAAACAAATAATTTTTTCAGAATGTTAAAACTATAAATATATAGGAGAGAATTCTCAGCACTAAGCTATAGAGATATTCTTTGTTTGTCAAAAAATAATAAACAATAATTTAATTTACATCATCAATACAGTATTAAATTTTTTTTTTTCCAAGTAAATTTAAATACAAAGACACTATTCCGGTTTTTTTTAATTTTATTTAAATTTACCACTAATAATAATATCAAAAAATTTTATATCTGTCATATCCTTACTTTAAGTTAATGGCTATCTAAAAATGTACAGTATATATATATTTAAAAAAACAAAACAAAAAAACAATTTGAATTTTATTAATGATAAATTTATTTGAGTTCTAAAGTGCTGATATAACTTATAAGTCTGAAGAAAAAAACTTGTTTAAAAAATAATTTTCATGTTAAAACTGAAGTCATTTTGTGTAGCCTGAAATTCAATAACAATGCTTAAATATTTGCAAACTTTCAATATTTAGATGGTTTAGTTTATATTTAAAAACAAAATAATTTTTGCTAGACATGTAATATCTAATTTACTCTATGAAAAACAACCCAAAAATAATAATAATTTATTTATAATTATTTCTAATAATGCATTGCTAAAATGATATTAATAAATAAAAATGAAAGTAATGTATTAAATTTTAATTTTAAAAATTACCACCAAAAATTTCAAAATATTTTTAAAATCAGATGAAAGTAAGAAAGTAGGACTAAAGGTAAATGTTAAAAAGACTGAAGTAATAATGTTCAATGGATTTTCTCAAAAGATGAAAATAAAGACTGATTATGATGAGTTAGAAGAAGTTAACAACTACAAATACCTTGGTTAGATTATTACTACAAATGGAAACATAAGGAATGAAATTAATCATAGAATTAAACTTAGTTGGAGTGCTTTTGGTAGAAATAACTTGATATTGAAAGGAAATATGCCTGTTTGAAAAGGAAGATATTTAATAAATGTGCTTTACCAGTTCTTACTTAAGGATCTGAGACTTGGACATTTAACCCCCCCCCCCTTTTTTTTAAAATTTTTTAATTTTTTAAATTATTTTTTAAAAATTTTTTTTTTATATTTTTTTTTTAATATTTTAAAAAATACAATTTTTTTTTAAAAAATTTTTCTTTCTTAAAAAAAAAAATATTAATAATATTTTTTTAAAAATTTTGGTTAATTATAATTTGGAATTTTTAAAATTTTTTTGTGGGGTGCAAAAAGATTTGTTTTTGAAAACCAATAATAAAATTAGCGGTTAGTTATAGAAGAGCAATACAGAGACTTCAGACCACTCAAAGAAATACGGAGATTTGCATGTTAAGAGTAACAAGAAGAGATTGAAAACCCAATATATGGGTAAGAAAACAATCAGGTTTTTACTGACATCGTTGAAAGAATTAAAAGATTCAAGTGGAGTTGGGCTGGACATATTGCTAGAAGAAATGATAATAGATGGACAATTGAAATCTTAAACTGGATTTCAAGAGAGTGTAAAAGACCCAGAAAGAGATCACATATGGGATAGACAGATGAAATCAGAAAGTGTGCAGGGGTGATGTGAAGAGAAGAGGCTAAAGATTGGAGATGGATTGAACTTGGAGAGACCATCCTGCAGTAGATTTACAATGCTTGACAATGATATATAGCTTCATTATCTTAAGTATTTAAAATCTATAGTTTGATTTTAAAAAAAGGCTCCCCTACATGGTTAAACATAGTAATTACAATTTTCTGGATGGATTCCTAACTAAAATAATTTTTAAAAAAATTTTGATCAAGTGAATAGAAATGCTGTTCTTAACCATGTTTTATAATTCTTGAATGTGATTCAATCTCCTGATCATCAAATAATTATTTATTTAAGATAAAACTCTTTTTTATGTATTTGTGTTTATCAATTTATTTATTTTTAATAAAAAAGTGAATGTTTTGAATTTGAACTAACTCTTATATATTTAAAATTTTAATAGTTTATTTATCAATATAGTATGATTAATATGTTGTCCTTTATATTTGGTTCAATGGTAGAGTGGCAGAATCTAGAACTAAAGCAGCTAGCTCTATTCTATTACTTTTGATACTTGATTGTCACAATGATTTTTTGATCTGCTTGATTATTTTTTATTTCTTAATCTATAGACATTGGCATTCTTGATAATATAAATTATATAATAATCAGTATATTAGGAATAATAGTAGTTGATGAGAAATCATATCAAGAATCAATGCATTTGGAAGAATATGTTAGATTATTTTATTTCTACAATATTAAGTCTGAAATGTTTGAGATATATCAATAGCAATAGAAAAAAAGAAAAGAAGACAAAACAAAATAATGATGCTGGAAAAGGGTTTTGCAATATCTGTACAAAATAGTTCTTAAACAACAAACACAACCATATATAGAACATGCTAGTTTATTATCCTGTTTATTATTTGATATTTTATGATATTTTTAATCTTCTTCAACAAGCTTTTTTTTTTATGAAAGACTTCAATACCATATCTAATTATAGTTCTCCATTGTATTCTATCCTCAGCCATATTTTCCCAGTGAAAACAGTCATCATTATTCTTTTTTTTATGAATATCTTTAAGACAATTTTTAATGTAAACAGGACCTATTTCTCCCATGAAAAATCATGCTCATATTCACAATAAAATATTTTTTTAGAAAGCCTTTTATTGTTCATTCATTTCAGATATCCAACAAAGATGTCATTTTATAATAGAGATTAATGTGATATCTAAAAAATTTCAAATGTATTGATTAATATTATGATCTTGGCATTATATTTCTAGAATTTTATGGGAAATCTTTAAATGAAATTTTTCTAATGATTTTATGTTATGACAATAAAGAGCCCAGGTCTCACTTCCATCAATAAACTAGTAAAAAATAGATCTATATACAGCAAATTTAGTTGTAATAGTTATTTCACTGTGATGAAATATTCTATTTCTTATTAAAAGCATAGACATTATATTAGAGTCTGTGTTGCATTTCAACATTTAAGACCATTTTTTTTATTTAAAAAGTAACCAAGATATTTAAATTGTTTCACATGCATTGATAATCATCTTGGCTAAAGGTTGCTGAAGATTTTAATTAAAGACTTGAGTTTTTGAATATTAATTACTAAAAGTTTTATATTTAGCATTCAAACCATTAATTATATTCTGTTGATTATCTTTTGTATTGACAAGAAAGCACAGGATCATCTCCTTATTATAAATCCAGAAACCAATAAGATGAAATTGTTAGCTTTTCTTATAATCCAAATTAAAAATTCCACTCTCAAAACTACTATCTGCTCTTTTGTCATTAAATTTAACTAGATGGATGTTTGATTTTTATTATTTTTTAGTAATGGTAATTCTGTATGCTTATTTAAATTAATATAATGGTTAAAAATTGTTATGATTAAGCATCACTTAACTGAGCTAGGGTGAAATTTTATGTAAAATCTGTCTAGATAAATACAAAATTTATCATAAAAATTTCAAAAATAGTTTATGTGAGTTACATTTATTGAGTGGACCATTTATAAATAAATATATACAACACTTAGATAATACCAAATAAAAGCATCTGTTAAACTTTTTAAAATTTGGTTAAAATGTCAGATTTTCTGTCCAATACTCCATTGATATCTTCTAACATAGCAATAATACATTTTTCTTTGGCTTTTTTTTTCATTTTAAATAGTGTTAAAAAACATTTCACGTTCTCAGATTATTGAATAATTTCAAAAGGCAATCCAAATCATAGATAATGGAGGGGGGAGGGGGAGTGCATTGTAAATCATTTCAGATTTGCTTCTTGTAAATTTAGAATATCCATGTAATTTAAAGAATATTCCAAGACTTATCTAAATTTTGATGAGTTTTTTTATTTCCCCGAGGAGACCACTTAATATATAATATATAGCAGAGTAAAAATCAATATATAAAATAATAATAAAAGCATCTAAAAAGACAATAAATAATTGGAGATTAATGATATTTGATGATACCATTAATTAAGGTATGTCTTATGACTTTTTTGCTAACTGATAACATTAGCAATGTTCATAATGTTATTGATTAGAATATCAAAATAATATTTAATATTTACCTTATAAACTCATTATCATAGTTATTAATTATTTATTAGAATATTGATAACTATTACTTTTAAATTTTACCAAGCTGTGTAACTGTTCAATGTATGCTCATTGAATATGTAGAGAAATTTTAAAATTTAAAAAAAAAAAAGAAGCAAATTTTTAAATATTTATCTATTCATTGCAAAGTATATATACTATCAAAAAAATAAAAAATCTTAACAAACTTAATATATTAAAATCTAAATTAAGAAATGCAAGAATATTAATTATTTCTAGAAATGTTTCCAACATTTTTCCCCCCAAAGACTTTGAAAATATTGTACACCTGATGTGAATTTATGTATATTTTTAGAACAGCATGCTTGTATTTATGACACTAAAACTCAGTATGTATTTTTAAAACAACATAATGATTACAGGCACAGAAAAACTGTAAATAACTTCCAAGATATATCTTGATATGAACTATTTCTTTTAATTGGCCAAATCATTATATTTCTCAATATTATTTTTATTTGTCCAATAATTCAGTTATCATATCTTTATTAAGAAGTCTAATTAATGCAAATACTATATTTTATTTTTTTCTTTCTCATTACAGTATTCATCTGATATGATTTCACATTGACTGATAGTACTAAATTTTAGAATCAATTAAATAAATCATTTTAACAATATACCTTCACAATTAAACCAAATAATTTATTTATTAAAAAAAAAAAACTTTCTAATAATTTAAATGATCAAAAACAAAATATTTTAAATTATTTAATTTTTGAAATATTGCTATATGTTTAATTAATGTTGCAAAGGCTGCAGAAAGAACTTGCTATTAACTGAAAGGAGACCCTTTGATTCCTCTTGGAGGCCTTAAAGGAATCGAGCAGGGCAAATTCCTAATGTCCGCTCTATACATTCTTGTCGTTGCAACTGTTATTACTATGCGATTATTCATATAGCATATGAACATGAATGGGCTGCTCACCAACATGCATTAGCCAGCGTGGTGAGTTTATTGGCTTTTTACCTCCGAGTTTAAGAATATTTTTTCAATATATACAATCATGACAGACAAAAATAAATCATGGCCTTTATTCCCAGGAGGCTGTAAAGTCACCAACCAAGGCAGCGGTTGGGCCGAAGGCGGAGGGTGCTAAAAATCCCGATTGCGGACTCAGGCTGCCATTTGATGACAACTTTTTATTTAGGTACTTACAACTGCAGATCACTTTCAAGTGAAGAAAGATTGCAAGAGTTAGAAGAAGAACTGTCTTGTATTAAATGGAACATTATTGGACTTTGTGAAGTTAAAAGAAAAGTTGAAGAAACAATTGATTTAAAAAGTGGACATATACTCTACTATAAAGGCACAAATATTGGAAATACAAGTGGAGTAGGATTCATTATAAATAAAAAAAATGGAAGAATAACATTGTGGAGATTGATGGTGTATCAGACAGAGTGGCAAGATTAGTTTTACAACTTAATAGCAGATACCAAATGCAGATAATTCAGATTTATGCTCCAACAAGTTCTCATAATGATGAAGTTATAGAAGATTTTTATATGGATGTACAAAAGGCTTTTGATCAGAGTAAACAACATTTTAAAATTGTTGTGGGAGACTTTAATCCTAGAATTGGTAAACAAATGAAAGATGAAAATGCTGTAGGTAGTTTTGGTTATGGTAATAGAAATGAGAGATGACATAGACTTGTGGAGCTTCCAGAAAAAGAAAAACTTTATATTATGAATTCTTTTTTTGAGAAAAATGTTAAAAGGAAATGGACATGGAAGCATCCAAATGAAGGTACAGCAGAATTGGATTATATTTTGACTAATCGAAAATACATATTTCAAGATTGTAATGTTCTTAATAAATTTAACACAGGAAGTGATCATCGATTAGTAAGATGTAAGATACATGTTAATGCAAAACTAGAGAGACAAAAATTATTAAGAAAAACAGTATTTACACTTGATATTCCTAATCTTCAGAAACATTCTAATGAATTTAAATTAGAACTTACAAATCGATTTCAAGTATTAGTAGACTTTGAACATGATTCAGATTTGAATGACATTAATAGGAAAATAACCGATACACTTTTAAAAACTGCAACAAAGATAGCTGGTAGAAAAAAGCAACAACAACAATGATGCATTAAAAAAGATTGAATATCTCAAATTTTGTAAAATGGTGTGGAAAAGAGTTGATAATGATATAAGAAAGTATAATTGTGAACTAGCAAGGAAAGCTGTAGAAGAGAATAAAAGTCTAAAGAGTGTAAAACAACATTTTGGTATTAGTAGAAAATTTATATCTGCAATAAGAAAAAAGATGGTGTTATTATTAAAAAGAAAGATGACATCATGAAATGTGTAGAAGACTTCTATCAAGAGCTATATAGTAATAAAGAACAAGTGCCTCCTATACCTATTATATCTTCCGAATTGCCCAGAATTTTGAATGAGGAAGTGGGACATGCAATTAAATTTATGAAGAAAGGTAAGGCTCCAGGTAATGATGGAATTATAATAGATACATTAAAAGAAGCAGGGGACGAAATAGAAGTTTTTTTAGCAAAGTTATATACCAAATGTCTAAATAATAAAGATGTACCAGATGATTGGAAGAATGCAGTATTAATATTAATATTTAAAAAAGGTGATAAAGAAGATATTAAAAATTATAGACCTATCAGTTATATACAAAATTTTTACTAAGATAAAATAACTTGTCTACAGAAAACACTGGATTTCCACCAACCAAAAGAACAAGCAGGATTTAAAATTGGTTTTACTACAGTAGATCATATACAGGTCTTGAGAGAAATTATAGAAAGGACAAATGAATATGAGTTGCCATTATGCTTAGGATTTATAGACTATGAAAAGGCATTTGATTCCATAAACATTTCTTCAGTGATTAAAGCATTGGATCAAGGTATAGATCCAGGATATTGTCTTATTTTAAAAAATATTTATAAAAATGCAACAGCAACAATGAGATTACATAATGATAGTAGGAAAATCAGCATTGAAAAGGGTGTAAGACAGGGTGACTCCATATCTCCAAAACTTTTTACAGCAGTGCTGCAAGAAGTATTTTGTGGATTAAAATGGGAAGCTAAAGGAGTGAAAGTAAATGGAGATTATTTAAGTCATTTAGATTTTGCAGATGATGTAGTTGTTTTTGCAAATAATGCTTTAGAGCTACAGGAAATGGTGCAGGAGTTATCAGATGAAAGTAGGACTAAAGATAAATGCTAAAAAGACTAAAGTAATGTTTAATAGATTTTCTCAAAATATGAAAATAAAGATTGATTATGATGAGTTAGAAAAAGTTAACAGTTACAAATACCTTGGTCAGTTATTATTGATGGAAATATAATGGATGAAATTAATCATAGAATTAAACTTGGTTGGAGTGCTTTTGGTAGAAATAACTTGATACTAAAAGAAAATATGCCTATGTGTTTGAAAAGGAAGGTTTTTTAATAAATGTGTGTTGCCAGTTCTTACTTATGGATCTGAAACTTGGACACTTAATAGAAGAGCAATACAGAGACTTCAGACTACTCAAAGAAGTATGGAGAGATGCATGTTGGGAGTAACAAGAAGGGATTGAAAACGCAATGTATGGGTAAGAGAACAAACAGGTGTTACTGACCTCATTGAAAAAATTAAAAGACTGAGTGGAGTTGGGCTGGACATATTGTTAGAAGAGATGATAATAGATGGACAATTGAAATTTTAAACTGGATACCAAGAGATTGTAAAAGACCCACAAAGAGACTACATGTGAGATGGATGAATGAAATAAGAAAGTGTGCAAGGGTGATGTGGAAAAGAGAAGCTAAAGATAGGAAAAGTTGGATTGAACTTGGAGAGACCTTCATCCTGCAGTGGATTGGTAATGGTTGATGATGATGATGATGATAAATGTTTCAAAATTGCTAATTGGAGGTTTTAAAGAACCAAGAATGCTGATCAGATTAATAGTATTGAATATTTCCTGAAGCATTATTTGGAAAAACAACTACATCATCTGCAAAATCTAAATGACTTAAATAATCTCCATTTACTTTTACTCATTTAACTTCCCATTTTAATCCACAAAATACTTCTTGCAGCACTGCTCTAAAAAGTTTTGGAGATATGGAATCACTCTGTCTTACTTCTCAATGTTAACCTTCCTAGCATCATTATACAATCTAATCATTGCAGTTGCATTTTTATAAATATTCTTCAAAATATGACAACCCTGGGTCTATATCTTGATGATCCAATGTTTTAATCACTGAGGAAATGCTTATAGAATTAAATGCCTTTTCATAATCTACAAATCCAAAGCATAATGGCAATTCATATTCATTGGTCTTTTCTATAACTTCTCTCAATACTTGGATATGATCTACTGTATTAAAACCACTTTTAAATCCAGCTTGTTCTTTTGGTTGGTTGAAATCCAATGTTCTCTGTAGACGAGTTGTAATTATTTTGGTAAAAAATTTGTATAAAACTGATAAAAGACCGATAAATCTGTAATTTCTAATATCTTCTTTATTACTTTTTTTAAATATTAATACTAAAATTTTCCCAATCATCTGGTACATCTTTATCAATTAGACATTTTGCCAATTTTTTTTCTATTTCTTCACCTGCTTCTATCGATTATAATTCCATCATTACCTGAAGTTTTTCCCTTCTTCATACATTTAATTGCATGTCTTACTTCTTCATTTAAAATCCGAGGCAATTGAGAAGATATAATAGATAGAGGAGGTACTTGTTCTTTATACTATATAATCCTAGATGTCAACTCTCTTTTTAGTAATAATTACATCTTTTTTTCTTATTGCAGTTATAAGCTTATTACAAATACCAAAATATTGTTTTACACCCTTCAGACTTTTATTCTTTTCTGCAGCTTTCATTGTTAGTTCACAAATTATATCTTTTTATATCATTAGCAACTCTTTTTTGAAACATTTTACAAATTTCAAGATATTCAATTCTTCTTAATGCATCATTTTTATGTATCTTCATATTCCTTTTTTTTTCTCATAAATTCTCTAGTCTCAATAGAAATTTTATTGGTCAATTGCTGCTTTTTTTTTTACCAGCTATCTTTGTTGCAGTTTTTAAAAGTGTATCAGTTATTTTCCTATTAATGTCATTCAAATCTGAATCATGTTCAAAATCTACTAATACTTGAAACCGATTTGTAAGTTCTAATTTAAATTCATTAGAATGTTTCTGAAGATTAGGAATATCAACTGTAAATATTGTTTTTCTTTATAATTTTTGTCTCTCTAGTTTTGCTTAAACACACATCTTACACCTTATTAATCGTCCCGTGTTGAATGTATTAAAAACTGTTAGTCAAAATGTAATCCAATTCTGCTGTTCTTTCATTTGGATGCTTCCATTTCCTTTTAACATTTTTCTCAAAAAAAAAAAATTCATAATACAAAGTTTTTCTTTTTCTGCAAATTCAACAAATCTATATCCCATCTCATTTCTATTATCATAAACAAATTTACCTATAGCACTTTCATTTGTTTACCAATTCTAACATTAAAGCCTCCCATAACAATTTTAAAATGTTATTTAGTCTGATCAAAAGCTTTTTGTGCATCTATATAAAAATCTTCTACTACTTCATCACTATGAGAACCTATTGGGGCATCAACCTGAATTATCTGTATTTGATATCTGCTATTAAGTTGTATAACTAATCTTGCCACTTCTGTCTGATACACCATCAATCTTCACAATGTTGTTTTTTCACTTTATTTATAATAAATACTACTTCACTTGTACTTCCAATATTTATGCTTTTATAGTAGAGTATATGTCCAATTTTTAAATCAATTGTCTCATCATCTTAGAGATTCTTCTAACTTCACAAAGTCTAATAATATCCTATTTAATATGAGACAGTTCTTATTCCAATTCTTGCAATCTTCCTTTACTTGAAAGTGATCTGCAATTGTAAGTACCTAAATTATCAAATTGCAGCCTGGGGCTACAATCGGGATTCCCCTCTGCCTTTAGCCACCAAACACTACCTTATGGTGAATTTACAACCTCCTGGGAATAAGAGTTATGATTTATTTTTGTCTGTCAAGATTGTAAATATCTATTAGAATAAATTTGTTCATTAACAGACACATTCCTTCTACCTTGTCAGGCAACTGAGAACAAAGACCATGGTGTTTCTTGATCTTAAATTCAGAGATAAAAAGCCAATAAACTCACCATGCTGGCTAATGAGTGTTGGTAAGAACCTATCTATGTTCGTATACTATATGAATAATCACATAGTAATAATATCTGCAATGACAAGAACGTTCCTTTAAGGCCTGCAAGAGGAATCAAAAGATCTCCTTTCAGCAAACTCCTTTCTGCAGCCAAGCAATATATATGCACACATATATGCTTCATACCAACCCCTAAATAAACATTTTTTTTTAAACCGGTAACTTTCGATTTATAATTAAATAATTTTAATTTATGAAAAATTTATCAAAAAAACATTTTATCCATTAAAAATTTCTTAAAGGCACATGTATTGTGTGTAGTGTAGTGGGAGTCAGAAAGATAGCTGAGATTAAATAAATAATTAACATTCCAATTGTATGTCTAATTCTAGAAATTTCTACAATACAATTCCTTTAAGATTCAAGGTTAATTTAAATTCCTGAACATTTTAGTTAGTAAAGGCAGATTAATTATAGAATATTTATAATTGGTATAGAAATTTTATTTAAGTAATGAAAAAATAATCTCTTTGTATATCATATTTATAAGAATGTTTCAATATTTTATCTTGTAGATAAATGGTGTTAATGTATGTGTAATTACTGCCAGGAATACCTTAGACAAAAGGCATTAGGAATTTGGAAAAGTTTACTAATTAATAAAATAGATACAAGATTAAATTGCCATTAAACTGATCAAAATTGTTATCAGCAAAAATGTATTTTAATTAAAATTAATCCCGGATACCTACCTTTTGTCTAAAGTCGTATAAATACCTTAGAAAATGTTAAAGATGAGTCATTCTTATTCTGATTCTTTGTTCTTCTGAGAAGATTCTTGAAGATCATCATTATCAAGAATATTTTATTAACTAGTGTATTATATTAACCAGTGTGTGGAGAGTTGGTGTCTGCTTCCCCTTCGCCATCTCTGGGGAGTGTGAATTCTGAATCCCAATGGAGTTTGTGAACTACTAGTTATGTGAAGTCTGCTGAAGTGTACCCATGCCAATGTTCATGTTGTCATCAAAAAAATTCAGCCTGCTGCCTAACCTACCATGCCATTCTTCCAGAAATAAAAAGCCATCTAGTCAATTAATCCACCTTCAGCCAAATGCTTTCTGAAGAACCAGCTTGTCTTCAATCAACTATTAATATTACAGAAAAGGACCATCTAGGACCACGTGAATTGCCCTGTGAAAAACTATGCATCACCATTATATTTCATGCTGCTCTTCATATTTTGCTGTATTTTCAAATCCCACACAAAGGTAATATAAGCAGGACCTTTGAACTCTATACATAAACATTTGCATCCCTTATACCAATAAAACAATTCATCATTATTAATGTCTCTCTTTTATTTGTTTAATTTAATTTTGTTCATTTTCTTTAATTTTACTTTAACTAACTTATATTGTTAAGAATGATCAAATATATTGCTAGATGCAATCAGTCTTAAATCTTACATATATTCTAGATTTGTTATAAAAAATCAGGTGATGGAGGGCAATATTTTGTTTTTCTCATTTTATTTCATAAATTGAGACTTGGCTTTCTCTTCCCCTTTAAGTAAGCTAATTAATTAAAAGTGCAATGACGTTTTAAATCCCCTCCCTTGCCTGCAAAAAGATTTTGTCTTTCTAAAATATATCTGTCATGCATTTCAATTATAGATTTTACATTTGAAATTAGAAAACCAGGTATTTTTATACACAATTATAAAAGTTGAATTAGTTTTGAAAATAATGTTAAACCTGGGATTGATTTTCATTTTATTGGAAGGACAAATATGTCATTTGGTTTATGTTAGCTGAGATAAAGTTATGGTCAGTTCATAAATGTTTCAATTATATCTATAAATCATAGATCTTTTGAGCTATCGTATAATGTACTTCTTAATATGTATGTATAAGCTCTATAGGGTAGACCTTCAATTAAGCAGGGTAGTTGAAGCTTTTAATTTTCTTAAAATATATTAGGCCTTAGTTTGGCCAGTAAACTAATATACGACTGCATGTTTAAACTTATAATGTGGCCACTCACACTTATCTTTGTTGGTCTTTTAATTTCAGGCTTTCATAGTTAAGAGTTTATTTATAGCTCTTGATTTTTAATTAAATTTGTGATGCAGGGTTATGTCTATATTTTTTATTAATCCGTATTTTGTTCTTCAAGTAGACATTCATTTCAGCTTTGGGGAAATGAATTTCCAGGTATTCCTAGATATGATCATGCTAAAGGTAGGCATATCTCTCATAATTTCATAACCCAGAGGATCTCTGCAATTATTCATAGTTTTACTGATGCAGATGTTCATTCCTGCTCTGTATGTTTACTCTAATCTGATGGAATTCTTGGATAGGATTTCGCCAAGGCAGGCATGCCCCATATCTTCATCATCATTGGATATATTCTTTTGTTGTTTATAATCTAGCACTGCATTTCTATTATTGTATTTTAAAGACCGAGATTCCAAGCACACAGTCTATCAGAATTCTGAGTATATGGCAGTTATCTATTCATGATTGCAAATTATATATAGTTAAGTAAATACTTCAACCCTGCCTGATTATTTATTAATTTACCATTAAACCATTACAGAATGTCCATTCTAGAGATTATTAAGTATAATGCCTATAGTCCCTCTATTCATGTAAATTAGCGATAATTAATCCGATCAGTCGCTAACAAATTTCATTTTAACTTGTAAGAAATGCAAACGATCTTGGGTTTAAATCTAGACATATGAACTTTTATTTCACTTTAGTTTTCTTTTGTTACTAATAAATCTTCTTTACATGTTATCGTTTACATTTTGTGTTCTCTTTGCCACAATTAATTAAAACAATTATTAATGTAGTTTTAAGTTTCTTATATCTCTCTGACCTAGTGAGATATAAGAAAAAGGGCATGTATGCTAACATCAGATGCGTCAGCCTGTGGAAATGGCCTTGAGGGCATAGGTAATGAGGTTCAACTTTGTACTGTTTGTGGTAATGTTATATTGATGTTACACACAGACATGGAATTAGTGAACATTGCTTGGTTTGTAGAATTAGTTTTCTGACCATTACAATAAATATCAGCAAAAATATGTTTGAAGCTCATAGAAAAATAATATTAAAAATTGGAAGTATATTTAATTCTTGTTGGGAAGTCAATGATTAGAATATAAATGTAATGTGGAAATTACAGTAAACCTTATATATTTACATTTAATAGAAAATGATTGTGGGAAAGATTAAATAGTTGCAAAAATAAAACTTTAAAAGATTTAAATTCACTGCATATGTTCTAAGACTTATAAAAATGTTTAAATTATTAAAAACAATGATAAGAGTATTTGAATATATCAAATTAAATAAAGAACCAGATGAAAGATAAACAGAAGACATAAATGTAAAAAATAATATTACTGGGGGAAAAAATCAAATGCTTTTACACACACAAGTCTGTTTGAAAAAATGATGTGAAAATGCAATATTATGATGATCAAAATGGAAATATGAATTTTAAATTATTTCAATTTATTAAATCTAAAAGGCTGATCAAAACACTTAATATTGAAAATGAAATTAAAAAATTAAGCCAACTAATTAAATTCAAATTAATAATTTTTGTAAACTCAATACTAAAAGAGATAAAAAAAAAACGTTCCAATATTTTAAATGCTAAAAAAATTTTGAATGATATAATTGTAGTTAATGCTGGAATTAACAAAATTAGAAAAAACAGCAATACTAAAAGAATTATTTATTACAGCAATAAATTATCTAATAACTATCAAAGAGAATATCATTAGACTTCAAAGTTATTCTTTTTATCAAATTGTGGTGCACACAAGAACATTATTTACACAGCAACACAATCGCACACAAAAAAAAATCTTACCACCAAATTCATAAAATGATAGAAGCACAAAATGGACATTATTAAAATATGTAACACTTATATCAGTAGTTGCTACATAAATAATTGTAAAACATTAAAATATTCAACTTTAGTCACATGCAGATTAATGCTATTATGTGATTTTAGATTAAGTTAAACATCAATTTAACATACACTAAAAATTTCAAATCACATTAAAAATAAAAAATTCTAAATTTTAATATAAAAATTTACCTGCTGTTTAGAGAAGTTTGTTACGTAATCATCAAATAATTCATCCGTTGTTTTATCTGCTTTCCCAAGATTTTGTAGTAGCTAAAAAAATTTTTTAATAAAATTTACTATTTTTAAAAAAATCAGTTATCTAAAATTATATCATAAAAAAATACTCGAAACATAACTTCAAAAATTATAATAGAAAATGGGCACAAATCAATTATAATTCTACAGCATTTACTGCTGTAAACAATAAATACTTTAAATGATCAAACAATATAAATTACCATGGAAGTTCATAATAACTTCTTACAATATGTTTGCGAAATGGTAACTTTAACATATCTATATTATACATATTACAATTAACAGTACTCTAGGCATATGATTCCTTTTAACTATGAGTAGATTAAAACAGTAGTACAGATTATGGGATATACCAAGTAAAAGTATTCTGCCCATATATAGAGCCAAATATACAAAGAAAAATGGAAAAAAAAAAGATATTTCAACTAATTCTAATTTTCTGATTAAAAAAAAGAGCTTATTTTCATTACTAATTTTTTTTTTATTGCAAATCAATAATGCAGTATATATTTTTTTCTTTTGAATTTATAGTTTGATTTATCAATTTTTTTTGAAATTAAATGGTTTATTGTTCAGGATTTCATAAAAAGTTTGAGCAATAGAAGTACAAGAATTGTGTGTGATACAGATCTTGAGATATAGAGTCTATTATTCTTTATCATTGCACTAAAACAATTATATATAAAATAGATGTTATATATATATATATTTAATTGGCAGTCACTCATGAACAAAAATGGCCAGCCTAACTAAAAAAAAAAAATTTATGTAATGATTATATAAACTTATTTGTGAAATACAAAGATGGAAATATGTATCAAAAACTAATCTCATCAAGTCTGTTTTATAAATATGTTGTGAAAATGTCTTTTAATTTTTGCAGTTAATCTTTTTCAAAAATTTTATCATCTAACCTAATCACTGCTGTATTGTATTCTCAGTTATATTTGCAAGGAAATCAAGTCATATATCATGTTCATTATGTAATATCTCAGTTATATTCTAATAATAAATGTTATAAACAATGCACTTCTTTGAAGTGTCTTTGAGATAATATCTATAAAACAGATTACATCTTCATATTAAAAAAACATAAAATGCTTTTTAAGAAAATTTGTTAATCTTTATGTTTATTTGATTAAACTTAAACCAATGGAAATGTATCCTTACAACTGTACACATAATATCAAGATCCAAAAAACAATAGAAGCAATTATAAATAAAAAATTTCTAAGCTTTAATATTGTCAACAGATAATCTATGACTTCTATACAATATATACACATATATTTTAAAAAAAAATAAGAGAGACTATGATGATGAAACTAGAATAGACTAAGAAGAGCATGGCTCCTCATAAATCATTTATCAAGACTGACAGAGAGGCATCAAATAATGTTCTAAGGATGTATAAGATTTAATCTACTTAAAATCAATAAGGAAGCTATACTAAAAAATTTTAATTTATATTTATTAATAAATTCAAAAAAGAAAGTAATTAAAATAGAGAATTAAAAAACATATTATAAATACATCAGAATTTTCTACAGGGATTGGTTATTTTGGAGAAAAAAAAACAATTAAAAACATTGATTGCTAATTGTAGTGCGTATTGGAAGGACCTAAAAATAATCTATTTTTAAAAAAAATCATATCCACAAATACAGTAATGAAAATTGATTTGGTTAAATGCTATTAATTATTAATACAAGAACTTTTATCCATCTTTCATTCCATCATTTTTTATTATATATGCAATTTTAAAGCTCTATATTAGAGGAAATTAATTTCAGTAATTCTTACAATTAATTATTTAATACACTATTTTTTCTTTAATTTTTGTTTATTTATCTGACATACAACATCAGCCATTCCCTAATTCCTTCATTTTATATTCAGTTTTATTATTTATTTTAGCCATTTTATTTTAAATTTCACATGTCTTCCACCCACCTATCTACCCACTCCAACCTGAAATATCTCCAAATGGTACAAAGCTATCTTATTTAACTTCCATAACAAATTTTTTTAAAAAGAATAATCAAGATTTACATTAACAATCAATAGAATTTTCTTTTCATAACACTATAGTATAATCAATCTATAAATATCTTAATAAAATTAAACACAATAAAATCTTCATATAATTAAATAAATAATAATTGTTAAAAATATTTCCACATGTAATTGTAACTATAATGATGATTTTGGGATAAATATTTAAATTGAATATCAAATATATGTATATAATGTCTAATAATAGTCACGAGAGAATTTTCAATGCACTGGGGATTAATAACAATATGATGATAGGCAAGTAGTCATTTTAATTAACTAGAACTATGAACAAATAGTATAATTATTTTCTTTGACATAACAAATTGGCTTTTCAATTTATTTAAATTATAGATACATTTAGAATATTTTTTATTGTACTCAATTTAATAAATGATTAAATTTCATTTCCAATTACATTGTTTCTACTTAAGAAATAAATAATGTTAAAATTGAAATTTCCGCTTAAAACTTTCAATTCTACTCTGCACTATTTGTTTTTTTTATAGCTATGAATATCAGGCAAACCGCGCCTCGAAAGCGCTCATTCTGTCAATTATTTTATATCGATTCATATAAGTATTTATTATAGCTTCTCTTTCCAGTGCCTCAACATGCTTGTAATTTTATTATACATTTTGATATTAAAAATTAGGGCATTCCACTTTTTCTAATATCATACTTCTATATTAAGTTATTTGAAAAAGTATAGAATATAATAAGAGTTGGCAAACTTTTCATTAAAAGACTGGATAACAAATGTTAAGAATCTTTGCAGGAAATATGTAAATAAAAAGGTCACACATAATGCATATAAAAATGTTTATTATATATATATATGAATGGGACAAATATAATAATAGTATTATTTTCTATTACTAACTAATTCTTACATTCATTAATATAAATTTTTCTAATATTTTTGTTTATTTTTTTAAAAATTAATTTATTCTAGTGTTTTGTTATTTTGAGTTAATGAAAATTATATTGGCAACCAATTTAATACTAGAGGTGCTACAATTAATTTATTTGAAATCTTTTATGAAATTACAAGACAATTAAGATCTTTATGCTCAATTTTGATATTTTCTGCAGTCTGTAAATGCAATTTTCAAAATTGTTCACAAAAATTACATTTTCCCCATTTTAACTTTAATCTATTTTTAATTAAAAAAAAAAAAAAACATTGTTCATCTTTACAGAAAAATAATTTTTATGTGTTTCTATAAAAAAAAAAAAATCATCTTACTTCATCATCATCATCATTATTATCAACCTTAATCAATCCACTGCAGGATGAATGTCTCTCTAAGTTTAATCCATCTTCTCCAATCCTTAGCTTCTCTTCTCCACATCATCCCTGCACACGTTCTCATTTCATCCATCCATCTCACATGTGGTCTATTTCTGGGTCTTTTACAATCTCTTGGAATCCGGTTTAAAATTTCAATTGTCAATCTATTATCATCTCTTCTAGCAATATGTCCAGCCCAACTCCACTTCAATGTTTTAATTTTTTCAATGAGATCAGTAACACTTGTTTGTTCTCTTAGCCATACATTGTTTTTCAATCTCTTCTTGTTACTCCCAACATACATCTTTCCATACTTCTTTGAGTGGTCTGAAGTCTCTGTATTGCCCTTCTATCAGATCCATAAATAAGAACTGGTAAAACATATTTGTTAAAAATCTTCCTTTTCAAACACATAGGCATATTTGCTTTTAGTATCAAGTTATTTCTACCAAAAGCACTCCAACCAAGTTTAATTCTATGATTAATTTTCTCCATTATGTTTCTATCTGTATTAATAATCTGACCAAGGTATTTGTAACTGTTAACTTCTAATTCATCATAATCAATCTTTATTTTCATATTTTGAGCAAATCGATTAAACATTACTTTAGTCTTTTTAACATTTATCTTTAGTCCTATTTTCGTACTTTCATCTGATAACTCCTGCAACATTTCCTGCAGCTCTGAAGCATTATTTGCAAAAACAACTACATCATCTGCAAAATCTAAATGACTTAAATAATCTCCATTTATTTTTACTCCTTTACTTTCCCATTTTAATCCACAAAATACTTCTTGCAGCACTGCTGTAAAAAGTTTTGGAGATATGGAGTCACCTTGTCTTACACCTTTCTCAATGTTGATTTTTCCCAGTATCATTATGTAATCTAATTATTGCTGTTGCATTTTTATAAATATTCTTTAAAATATGACAATATCCCGGATCTATACCTTGATGATCCAATGCTTTAATCACTGAAGAAATGTTTATAGAATCAAATGCCTTTTCATAATCTACAAATCCAAAACATAATGACAACTCATATTCATTTTCTTTCTATAACTTCTCTCAATACCTGGATATGATCTACTGTACTAAAACATCTTTTAAATCCAGCTTGTTCTCTTGGTTGGTGGAAATCCAATGTTCTCTGTAGACACGTTATAATTAATTTTATATAAAACTGATAAAAGGCTGATAGGTCTGTAATTTCTAATATCTTCTTTAACACCTTTTTTAAATATTAATATTATTACTGCATTATTCCAATCATCCGGTACATCTTTATCATTTAGACATTTGGTATATAACTTTGCTAAAAAAAATTCTATTTCTTCACCTGCTTCTTTTAATATATCAATTATAATTCCATCATTACCTGGAGCCTTTCCTTTCTTCATACATTTAACTTCTTCATTTAAAATTCTGGGCAATTCGGAAGATGAAATAGATATAGGAGGTACTTGTTCTTTATTACTATATAATTCTTGATAAAAATCTTCTACCAATTTCATGATGTCATCTCTCTTTTTAGTAATAATTCTATCTTTTTTTCTTATTGCAGATATAAATTTCCTACCAATACCAAAATGTTGTTTTACATTCTTAAGACTTTTATTTTCTTCTACAGCTTTCCTTGCTAGTTCACAGTTATACTTTCTTATATCATTTTCAACTCTTTTCCGCACCATTTTACAAAATTCAAGATATTCAATTCTTTTTAATGCAACATTTTTGTATATCTTCATATTACTTCTTTTCTTCATAAATTCTCTAGTCTCAGTAGAAATTTTATTGGTCAATTGCTGCTTTTTTCTACCAGCTATCTTTGTTGCAGTTTTTAAAAGTGTATCAGTTATTTTCATATTAATTTCATTGAAATCTGAATCATGTTCAAAATCTACTAATACTTGAAACCGATTTATAAGTTCTAACTTAAAAACATTAGAATGTTTCTGAAGATTAGGAATATCAACTGTAAATATTGTTTTTCTTAATAATTTTTGTCTCTCTAGTTTTACATTAACATGTATCTTACACCTTACTAATCGATGATCACTTCCTGTGTTAAATTTATTAAGAACATTACAATCTTGAAATATGTATTTCCTGTTAGTCAAAATATAATCCAATTCTGCTGTACCTTCATTTGGATGTTTCCATGTCCATTTCCTTTTAACATTTTCCTCAAAAAAAACAATTCATAATATAAAGTTTTTCTGTTTCTGCAAACTCAACAAGTCTATGTCTTCTCTCATTTCTAATTATCATAACCAAAATTACCCACAGCACTTTCAGCTTTCATTTGTTTACCAATTCTATTATTAAAGTCTCACATAACAATTTTAAAATGTTGTTTACTCTGATCAAAAACCTTTTGTACATCCATATAAAAATCTTCTATAACTTCATCACTATGAGAACTTGTTGAAGCATAAACCTGAATTATCTGCATTTGGTATCTGCTATTAAGTTGTATAACTAATCTTATCACTCTGTCCGATACACCGTCAATCTCCACAATATTGTTCTTCCACTTTTTATTTATAATGAATCCTACTCCACTTGTATTTCCAATATTTGTGCCTTTATAATAGAGTATATGTCCACTTTTTAAATCAATTGTCTCTTTACCCTGTTCTTCTAACTTCACAAAGTCCAATAATGTCCCATTTAAGTACCTAAATAAAAAGTCATCATCAAATGGCAGCTTGGGTCCACAATCAGGGAATTCTTAGCACCCTCCGCCTTCGGTCACCAACCGCTACCTTGGTTGGTGACTTTACAACCTCCTGGGAATAAGGGCCATGCTTTATTTTTGTCTGTCATAATTGTATATATGTATTGGAAAAATATTTATCATTTACACAAACATTCATTCTGCCTTATCAGGCAGTGAGAAGAAAGACCATGGTGTTTCTTGATCTTAAACTCAGAGGTAAAAAGCCAATAAACTCACCACGCTGGCTAATCTGTGTTGGTGAGCTGGCTAATCCGTGTTGGTGAGCTGGCTAATCCATGTTGGTGAGCAGCCCATCCATGTTCGTATACTATATGAATAATCACATAGTAATAACAGTTGCAACGACAAGAATGTATGGAGTGGACATTAGAATTTACCCTGCTTGGTTCCTTTAAGGCCTCCAAGAGGAATCAAAGTGTCTCATTTCAGTTAATAGCAAACTCTACTTATACTCATATATGTAGAGTTTTTTAAATTTCATTTTTTGGTTGCCAATATTACAAAATCAAAAATTAACTTTTTTGTTCCATTTATTGATTGTTTTCATTTCCAGCAGTGTTGCATATAGCGGACCAGATAAAACTATCTAGTGGTCTTGAAATAGCCCCAAGTGCCATAGTTTGCGAATCCTGCAGTATAGTATTAGACTGGAATTTTGATCACAATATACTATAGAAAAAAAACTATATATTTCTATGGGTAATTTTAATGTTTGATTTTCATAATACTAGAAGAATTAGAACACTTCAAGCTTTATATCAGGGAGGGGGATTTTCGAAACATTATTTAAACTGTTTTAAAATTTTGGCAGCTGTATTTATTTAAAAAAATAATGACAAATTTATTTCAATGACTCATTTGTGCATATATATTGTTTATATTTCATATATTTATAACAATACTTACTGATTCCTAATGCAAATAATAAAAGATCTTTTTCAGTTTTGAAATGAACAAAAAATTATCTACAATATTCTCAATCAGAATTATTTAAATAATTTATCCATAATGTTTATTGAAAATAATGTAACCCAACTGTTGGATTATAACAAAATTATTATATAAAAAATATGTGTAATTTATTTAGTAAATAAATATACATAACTATAAATTTATAATCCTGGTTTTTATTATTACTGAATTATATTTTTTTAATTATTGATATTAAAAATATAATAAAGATTATAAACATTAATTCTTATTAAGTACATGGTTAGCACATAAATACATATAAGGCTATAACCTTAGTAGTATGCACCTTGAGTGATTAATTTTAACAAATATTAACTCGCTGTGAATCGAAAGATTTTGCGAATGTTGATTTCTAAATGAGGTAGTGGATTTAATTAGTGAAGGACATACTAGCTTCACATTCTCAAATCAAAATGCTTTAGATTTGCCTATATAATTAGAAAGTTAGGCTGAAGATCAGACGGCCGCTCTTATCCTTATAAAGTCGTAGTCTTGTGTTAAGATTTATAGAGGTCCCTCTTGTGGTAAAAATAAGCACTCAAAGATCGATATATTGTACTATTTATTTCAATACAGACCCTATACCAAAAAAATAGTTTAAAAAATAATGCATAAAGAGAAAATACAAGACTGGATAGTAGAAAATTTTGAAATATGAATGTTACATTGACTTCTGCATTTTTAAATGGACACCAAATATTCTTTCCATTTAGAGTCATCCAAAAGCAAAATTTGTTGCTAGTAATTCATTTAAGATGAGAATATATGTGATAAAAAAAGAAACATTCAATTTTTTCTTCTCAATCTATAGATCAGTGGTCTTCAACCTTTTCCCACCTGCGGACTGGTAAAAATAAGGATAAGGTTTCGTGGACCTGCAGAAGTCTATAGATAAATTTTCTTAAAGATGAGCATAATTGTTATAACTGATCAAAACAACAATGTTAAATATATAATATAAAGTTTTATATATATGGAGTTTGTACAATAAAAAACTTTTTTTTTAAATTTTGAATTTTTTTAAAAAAGTAATAAAAAATGTAATTCTACCCCCCCCCCCCCATAAATATCTGTGATAACTAGAAAAACAAATTAATTTATGTATGATTGATTAGATTTTGTTTTCATTCTATTTTCTTTTTTTTTAATTGGGTAAAAATGAAATGAAAAAAATAAATAAAAATTGGTTATATTAATTAAAAATTTAAACTCTTATTATTATTTTGTTATTATAAACTTTCTCTAGCTGGTGGACCATCAGAAAAGTTCCAAGGCCCAGGCCGCGGACCAAGGGTTGAAGACCACTGCTATAGATAGAGAGACAGACTCTTCAAATAGATATTTTAACACATCTTCACTATTATTTAAATAACAAATATCAATAATTGATTAAAGAAGATTGCAATGATAATTGTCATAATAAATTATAATTTTCTTTATAAAAATTCATATTGAGATAGTGGATAAATTTATTTAATAGGATGAAATATTCAAGTTCCAAGAAAGTTACCATTAATATTTGCTTTGTAAATACATAAAATAACAAAGAATTAAAAAATTCTTTCAAAATAAAATATATACTTATGACAATATACTATTCTAAATGAAGTAGTGAAATAAACAAAAACAAATGAAAAAATAAGATAAATGGCAAAATAATAACAGATAAGATTGCTTGTATTAGACACAATGCACAAATTCTCTTCGATTTAACATTGCTTATTGATTCTCTGAAGGTCATTCCAATGTCAAACATAATCCTGTTAGTAGCCTGGATTTATACACACTAATGATGATAATATTTACGGAAAATGTTACTGCCATTATTTATTATCTGATAGTAGACAATTCTCATATATTAAAACATGATATTTAATCAGTTTTCCAAGTTGTAATGATCATTGAATAAATAAATTGACCCAAAACATTTTTTTTAAAATAAGCTACTAGATGAAAGATATTAATAAAGTTCAATACTATAAAAAATAAAAATATTGACATAAAAAAAAAATCTATATATTTTCATAGTGTATAGGAGAAATATATAATTAATTTCCATGTAAAAATAGATAAATATAACAACAAGCAAATATATTTTATATAATTACTTAATGAATAATATTTCTATAATGTAATTTTCACTATACCATTCTCATGCAAGGTACATCTTGTGGAGGATGTAATCATAAACATAAGATGAAATACATGTGATATAGATGCATGATATGATCCCCAAGATGTACATTTAATGTTGAACCATCACTCATCAGTTGACCCAGATCATCAATTTTTAGACATACCTTTATCAATGCTCAATATATATATATAGAGAGAGAGATAGCCAATTACTGCAGTTTAATTGATGTGTAAAATTTATTGCTCTCACAACTTTGACACAAAGCACTTGATAGAAGTATATTAATAAATTTTTATTAGTCATTCATTAAACTAGAGATTATCCACTTACGAATAATTGTAATGTAATTTTCACTATATCATTCTCACATGAGGGTGGTATAGTAAAAACTATACATTTTTTTTTTGTTACGTTGTCAGAAATAATTCATAATTATGCTAAACTATCAGACAATCTTATAAACCATACAAACTTTTCTTCTAATTTTTTTAATGCCTTTTTAAACAATTTCTATCAAATGAATTGTATCTATATAAATTGTAATAAATTTTTTTGTTCCTGTAGTTTTTTTTAATAGATGTATATCCATTCCAACTTACGTATTTCTGCTTTAGCAGTATATTTTAGTAAGTAATAATAGATGCAAGATGATAATGCTTAACAAATATCTACACTATGATCTCCTATTGAATATTTCCAGACCTCACTTTATGACTTTCATAAGTGAGAAGTTTTAGATCTTGGAACAGTGCACCTAGATGTTTAGCATCTAATGGAGCAGCTATTATTTGCTTTTCTAATATACTGTCAATCTATCAGCTCAACTTGAAAAATGTATTTTTGATCTAAGCCAATTTGCTTGTATAGTAATATAATAGAGTTATGATATTTTGTTGGTTTACACTACATCCTGGCATAGTTGTTAAACAATTAAGAATACCATAATATATAGAACCTGAACTGGTTACAAATCTATATGATTGTACAAGCAAATTGACCTAGATTAAAAATTTATATGAATTTTCAATTTGGGCTGATAGCTTGTAACAGAGATAAATGATAACAGAAAAAAAAAAAGGTGAATTTAATCCTAATCCAGGTACATTGATCCAAAATCCAAAATTCCTTTTTGATAAAATTCATAAGCTTGAAATGAGTTTGGTGGATAATGAACAGGGCAGAATATGATAAGGATTTATTAAGTACTAGCATCTGATATATATTATTACTTATTAAAGCTTATATTAAGTGGCAAAAAGATGGTGAAAAAGTAATGGCAATGTATAAATTGGAATCGTGACATTTTTTGGTTTATATTAAATTCTAGCACAGAATAGAGATGACTATAATTGTTAAACGATTAAGGATATGTTAATACATAGAAATTGAACTGGTTTCAAATCTAAATGACTATATAAGAAAATTTACTTAGATTAATAAAAATTATACCTTTTCATTTTGAGTTGATAGTTTAATAGCGTAACCGAAAGATAAATAATAGCTTCTAGAAGAAAGACACCTTTAATCCTAATCCAGGTGCCTGTTCCAAGACCCAAAGTTCTTCAGAGATAAAAGCCATAAGTTTGAAATTAGTCTTGTGATATTAGATAAAACAGAACAGAATAGAATTCTATTAAGCACCATCATCTAGCATCTATTATTATTACTAAATTTTATAGTAAGTGGCACAGAAATAATAAAAAAGTATGCTGTTAAATATATATTAATATACAATGCATATAACATAGTATTTTCAATATAATAAATTTTGTCATAGATTTTTTAAAAAAAAACCAAAAAACTTTTTAAGTACTATCCATTATGCTGTTTCTTTATGATATAATAAATTTTGTAACGATAAAAATAATATTTTAAAAACAATTAATTGTGTTGCTTTTGCATAATTAATAAATTCATATACAAATGTAATCTAGACATCTGAATTATAAGCTAAAACAGGCAATACAAGAAAATATATTAATAATTTTTATTAGTCATTCATTAGAGATTATCTAAATAATATTTCTGTAATATAATTTTCACTACACAACTCTCACGCAAGGTAGTGACTGATTTCTATCCACATTTAACACTTTATGGAGGGGTGTAATCATAAACTTATGATCAAAGACGTGTGAAAAAGATGTATGATTCCCAAGATTTCATACTAAACCAGCACTTTTCAGTTGGCACAAATCACAATTTGTTACATATATCTTTATTACTGTTCAGGCAATTCAAGACTTTCAATTGTTTCAAATCTTTAAATGTGAGTAACCATAATAAATAAAACTTGTAATGTGTAAAACTTCAAACTTGCTTATATACAAGTATTACAGTTAGTTGGAATCAAATAATATACAGTGGAGTTTGCTGTTGACTGAAAGGGATGCCTATTTGAAGTCTTAAAGAACTAAGCAGGGCAAATTCCTAATAACCACTTCATATATTCTTGTCATTGTAACTGTTATAACTACCTGATTATTCATATAATATAGGAACATGGTTGGGCTGCTCATCAACATGCATCAGCCAGCTTGGTAAATTTATTGGCTTTTTATTTCTGAATTTAAGATCAAGAAACATCAGACTTTCTTTTCAGATGCCTGATAGTTCTTAACTGAAATATCAGTTGAACTTTCATGAAGGTAGAATTAATGTGAGTGAGAATGAATTTTTTTTTAAAAAATATATATATACAATCATGTTAGCCAAAACTAAATCATGAACCCTTATTCCTAGGAGGCTTCAAAGTCACCAGCCAAGATAGCAGTTGGTGGGAGGAGCCAGAGGGTATTAAGAATCCTTTGACTGTGGACCTAAGTTGCCATTTTATGATGACTTTATTTACATATTTAGAATTGCAGATCACTTTAAAATAAAGCATGATTGTATGAATTGGGAGAGAAACCATCTAATATTAAACGGGATATTGTTGGACTTTGTCAAGTGGATTAAAATATGGCCAAGGCATAAATATTGGAAGCATAAATGAAATTGGATTCATTATAAAATAAAAAGTGGAAGAATATAATGAAGATTGATAGTGTATCAGACATAGTGTCAAGATTGATTACTCAATTTAGTCAAAGATACTAAATGAGAATTCAAGTTTATGCCCAACAACTTATCATTCTGTTGAAAAAGTAGAAGATTTTTATATAAATATACAAAAAGCTTTTGATCTGATCAAACAAAATTTTAAAATTGTCGCGCGAGAGACTTTAATGCTAAAATCGGTAGATAAAAAAAGATGAAAATGCGTGAGTAATGGTATCACATTACAAATGAAAGACAAATTGCCTTCACAATTTTCTTTTCAAAAATAGTTCAGAAAATATATATTTCAAGACTGTAATGTTCTTAATAAATTCAACAGAAGTAATCATTGATTATTGATATATAACATACATGTTAATGCAAAACTTATTTAAAAAGCCAGTCTTCACAGGTGATATTCATAACCTTCAAAAACATTCCAATGAATTTAAATTAGAACTTGCAAATCATTTAAAAATAATAAGACTGATACATTAAGAACTGCAACAAAAATCACTGATTCAATTGAAACAGCAATTTACCACAATTTTCTACTGAAACAAGATAATGTACGAAGAAAAGAAGAAATATAAAAAATGATCCATTAAGAAGAATTGAATATCCAGAGTTTTCTAAAAATAGTATGAAAAAGAGTTAATAACAGTATAAAAAATATATGATCGTGAATTAGCAAGGAAAGTTACCAATGAGAATAAAAGTCTAAAACAATATCTTGAAATTAGTAAAAAATATATTTCTGTAATAAGAAGAAAAGATGGAACTATTACAAAAAGGAGAGGTGATATTATCAAATGTGTGAAGAAATCTATGAAAAATTATATAAATAAAGAGCAAGAAAATAAAGTATACTCTACAATTGCTATATCTCCTGATATGTCTAATGTTTTAAATGATGAAGTGAGACATACAATTAAATCTATAAAAAAAGGATAGTACACCTAATAAACTTCAATATCTTAAAAGAAACAAAAAAATTGTTGACAAAGTTATATACTATAACTAAATGGGTAATTGAATGGAGTGAACCTGGGATAAAGGCAATCATTTAAACCAGAGTTCAGAATATTTCAAATAATTCAATTTAATATATGAGATCATGATATTATTAGATATAATATTAAAGTACTGAAATAATGAAGTACTAAGAGTAAAGTAAAAGATGTTAAATTAAGATATTATTAAAGTAAGATAGATATTAATATCACAAAATATATAAGAAATTTTATATATTATAAGAGCATGAGATCATGATGAGATCAGCCCAGTTAACTCCTTAGAGCAACTATAATTATAAATCCACCAGCATTATTAATAAATATAAGTATTCATTAATAATACTCAAAAGAAATAACCATTTCATCATCATGAATGATCAACAATCAAAATAAATCAACAGTCAATCTTGTGACTGGATTTGAAATGCATCTACTATAGACCAGGCCAATTATTTAGCCTTTGCCAACTTGGGGCAACTATTTAAACATAACTTGGATGAACCAACTAAGTGCTCATCCATCAAAATACATAATAATCAAAACAATAATGCTGGGATATTAAATCATGCTGATCATCATCAATGCTCTGGCTACTTAGTAACATTAATGTACTGGTCATCTATAAACTTCAATTGTAATAAGTCTAAACTATATTAAAATATAATGCATGAATTTTGAAAAATATAATCCTCATGCCAAAACCAGGACAATATCATACTGGAATGCCCTTGCACTAAATATACATCCCCTTTTATATATCAGACAATTATGCTTGAATCTAGCTCAGAGAAGATTAGCTCTATTACTAAGATGATGATGCAATACATAATATAATCTAAAAACCATTTAAAATTAAGTCACTGGAATAATTTTAATAATTCAATACAAGTTTATCAATAACAATAAAAAAATGAAGTTCAGATCTCTAGAATATGGCTATACACATACAATCTTTCTGATTTTGATTACTATACAAAATTCAAATTATTATCACATTGTGATTTACATAATTAATACAAATTTCAAGTTATTATCTTGATTTACATTATTTCTTGATAGGTTTCCATACAACATATATATCAATAGGCACATTTATAATATACAATGAATACATGTTTGAATTAAAATTAATAATAAAAAAATGATTAAAATTTACATATGTATTATACTTGATAAACACTGATATATATATGCACACATACATGTGTGTGCATGTAATTTCAGAAAATATTAGACCATGTTACAAAATAAACATTTTTAGTTGTCACTTTTAAATGAGATAAAATACTGCAATGGATTTACATAAAACATATATATATATATAATTGACTGATATAAATGAAATGCTTTTTTTTTATCATATTTGAATTTATCAAAATAATAAAATTATTAAAAATATTGAAAGCATATAAAAATTCATTTGTTATTTTCTTGAAAAACAAATATAAAATTGTTTATGATTTTTATCTGATTTACAATATTTCTTGATAGGTTTCCATACAACATATATATCGATAGGCACATTTATAATATACAATGAATATGTTTGAATTAACATTAATAATAAAAAAATGATTAAAATTTACATATGTATTATATTTGACAAACACTGATATATATGCACACATACATGTGTGTACATGAAAATATTAGACATGTTACAAAATAAACATTTTTAGTTGTCTTTTAAATGAGATGCTTTTTTTTTAATCATATTTGAATTTATTAAAATATTAAAATTATTAAAAACATTGAAAGCATATAATTCATTTGTTATTTTCTTGAAAAACAAATATAAAATCATTTATGATTTTTTTTTCTTTAAAAAACAAAACAAAAAGTACTATCCCATAACAGTCTCTCCCCTAGCAGGTCACTGTTGATTAAAATTGATAAAAGTCTTTAAAAAATATATATTCCAGCAAATTTCTTGATTTTTAATCCAAGCAAAACTATTTACTTGCATTATTATTCTTTTTTTCCCTGTAGTCTAAAAGATTTTTAGAAATCTTTATCTTTCAAAATATCATTGTCAATGAATTGATTCTTGACTTTATTTTTAATCCAAGCAAAGTTATTACTTGCATCATCATCATCATCAACATCTTTATTATTATTATTATTTTAAATATAGATTTTAAATGATCTAAAATTATTCTCTCTATATATGTATCACTATCACAAGTCACATTTAACCAATCATAATGTCTTTAAATTAAATACAAAAATTTTAAAATGTCTTAAATGAATTATTTAAAAACAACTCACTTTATCAGTGCTGCTCTACATATAGACACAGCATCATACATATAACTACTTTATCAAGCTGATGGAATTCTCTTGGTGAGCTGGTCACTCTGGCATAGGTACAATCAGGTACAAACATAATCAGGTAAATCATCAGCATTCAATTTGCTCCACTTGGGCTAGGGTTGTTCCAGGAAAGTGTTGGTATGCAGTTGATTCCACTTCAATTTTAGGCAAGCTAGCTGTTTTGTCCTCATTTGTGCAGGCTAATGACTGATTTGAAGTGACCTTGGCTTCAGCTGAATCAAAATTCCTCTTTAGAACTATAGAGCAGCTGCTTCATTGCCCTCCTACACCTGATTCATGGTAGTTTTCTATGTAGCTCTGCTAGCCAACTCTTTCTGGCCAGCTATTTACTGCCAACTATAGCAAACTATTGGTGATAAAAATACATTGTTTTTAATTAAGCTGTTTTTATGTCTAATCCTTTCAAAAGCACTTTTAATTAAAAGCTGCATTTTGGAAATTTTATCAAAGATTTTTAAAAATAGATAATAGAAATTTTTATAATTATCATAATATATGCTTGTTTGTTTTTTTTTTAATTTCAAAATCAGAATATAAATAATATTTATTAGACCATTTTAAATTGTTTAATTTACAATAAAATTCTATTTTAAATTCAGAATTATTTACCTTTTTACTATGATTATTATTCCAGGAAGGTAGAAAATATCTACTAAAATTTTTGTCTGTGTTTATTTCTAATTTTCTTTTCAACTTTGTGCTATATAACAGAAGTGTTACATAATTTCTCTTCTGGGTAAAAAATAAAATAGAAATGAAACATCTATCTAACAATATTTTACATAATATACATGTATAATCAAAACAAAATTCATATCTCAAATCATATACTCATCAAGTTTTTTAGAGACCTGATAGGCATCTGACAGCTAAAATAATGAAGTGATTTGCAATTTTGAGATAGATAAAGAATTTAGCCATTAGACTAAGATTTGACTGCTTTCTTGAACAATTAAGTTAGCAATATTTCGGATCCTTGGGTATAATTCACTAATTCACACCGCCATATATATTTTTTTCTTGAAAAATCTTGTCCACAAGCCGATTACAACCTGTCTCTTACATGATAATCTTCATGATAACCAATTAGATAAAATTTAATAAATATAATTGTTAAGATAATTTTCTTCTTAATCATAGACATTGAAAACAAGTCAAAAACTTAAAATTAACAACATAAAATTCTTGACATTCCTTTCTAATTAAAAACCAAATCTTGCAAACAATAACAAGATAATCAGTTAATTGCATTGATTTGATTTTTCTTTTTCATTAAAGAGAGGGAAAAAAACAACACTGATTAATTAAAAATAAAATTTACAAAGTTATTAAAATCTTATTTTGTTCTTCCCTCTCTTTAATTTTTTTTTTATAAAAATACTCTTTAATATATTTAATGTTTGAGAATTTTCATACTATCATGAGATTTTATAAATATTGAGTTAAATAATGACCCTTTAAAAAAATAGGTCTAAGAAAATTTAATATTATTTTCTCCCATTAATAAAATAATTTTTTATTCTCAAGCCTGAGAAACATGCTGCCAATTATCTTATTATTTATTTTTTTCTAGGGCAGCTATGTAACCAACTGATTACAGTACCAAATATCTAAATGATAAAGATGTACCAGATGATTGAAAAATGCAATAGTAATTTTGATATTTAAAAAAGATATTGCAGACCTATCAATTTTATATCAGTTCTATACAAAAATTTTACAAAGATAATTACAACTCTTCTACAAAGTATTTTGGATTTTAACCAACCAAAAAAAAAAGGAATTAAATTGGTTTTAGCACAATGGATTACATCCAAATATTGAGAAAAATTATAGAAAGGATCAATGAATATGAGTTGCCATTATGCATTTCTATAGTTGTTAAACCATTGGATCATCAAGATATAGACCCAGGATCCAGTCATGTTCTGAAAAATATTCAAGATGCAACAGCCATGATTAAATTTCATAATTACACTAAGAGGATTAACATTGAGCGACACTGAAAGAGTTATCAGATGACAGTAAAGTATGACTAAAAGTAAACATTAAAAAGATTAAAGTAATGTTCAAAGAATTTTCTCAAAAGAAGAAAATACAGATTGATAATGATGAATTAGAAAATATTAACAACCATAAATATCTTGGTCAAATTATTAATACTGATGGAAACACAAAGGATGAAATTAACCGTAGAATTAAAATCGGATATGCTTTTGGTGTAACAATAACTTACTATTAAAAGGAAATATGATTATGTGTTTAAAAAGGAAAGTTTTTGTTTTACCAATTTTTACTTAAGGATCTGAGAATTGGACACTTAATAGATGAAAAATACAGAGGATTCAGGCAACTCAACAAAGTATGGAGATGTGTTAAGAGTAACAAGGGATCAAAAAATGAACTATGGATGAAAAAACAAACAAGTATTACTTATAACATTGAAAGAATTAAGATGCTGAAGTAGAACTGAGCTGGACATATTGTTAGCAGAGATGATGATAGATAACTGAAATCTTAAATGGGATCTCAAGATATAAAAGACTTAGAAAGATATCACATGTCAGAGAGATGAATAAAATAAGGTAAGTTTGCTGGTGAGATGTGGAGAAGAGAGAGTAGAGAAACTAAACTCGGGAGAGGCCTTCATGTGGAAAGTTTGTTTATTTGCCATTATACCATAGCAAAATTGACATCTTTTCATAATAGTCAGCATTATTTTTCATATCCTTTCTATTTTATTTTTCAGATATTTTAAAAGAGATGTTTCCTCATCCAGAGAATTTCTAATATTGTCTAAGCAAATAGTTTGGGAACTCAACATTTACATTTTCTTAACTTGACCATGGCAGATATCTGACCATACGTCTACTTTATATTTCAATATTCAAAATTCTACAAAGGCAGTTGTTTTCTAATCTTTTCATTTTCTTCCTAATACTTATCAATCTTTCCAAGCTTTAGAATCATTAATAAGAACAATAATAATAATTATTATTCTGATTCCAATGGATTCTTCATTTTGTCATAACTTGCATTAATTTTAATTTCATTTCTGGTATCATCATCATTTTATATAAGGGATAAGATAACTGAAATTGAAAATATATGCTTTATATTATTCAAAAAAATACAACTGCAGTTATTTCTTAATAGTTTGATTTTTTGCTTATTTAATTATACTTATATTTAGAAAAAATGTTGTGAGCTCTACATATTTTATATATTTTACAATTTTAATTTTTTTTTATCAGTCTCAAACTCTACCATATTTTAATCACACACCAATACAATAAGTCAGACTATTCTTTTTCATTGTATACATTTTGCAAATAACTTTTGCCCACCAAGTTAGTTAGAAACATTAAAAAACACCTGATCTCTACGTCCATGTTGTTAGTTAGATATTTTTCCACAAGAAAGAGATTGGTTTCTACTTATTTTTAATATCTCATGAAAAAGCAAATAATGATTACTCTATAGAGATATCTTCAAATTTAAATAATTTTTATCAGTTCATTCATCTCAAACACTACATCACAATCATTATGAAAATGTTATATATTTAGATATTTACACAATCTCCCTGTAATGATTAACTTTTAATATGAACACATAACAGAAAATAATATATGACATAAAAATATATAATCTGATAGTTTTAACAATATCATAGGTAATCAATAATATAGCACATGAAAACAGAATTAATGCTATTAATAATAGATACACTAGCAAATGTGAAAAAAAATTAGATTTCTAACATTTCTCATTTCTACACTTTCAAATTGTTTCATTTATCATTTTCAAATTCTACTTAACTTAGACTAATTTGATTTGAAATATAAGTGATATTTAAATTATTTTGAAATTGACTTTTGACGAAAAAAAATGAATAAGTTCATCTTCAAACAACCCTTTTAAATTTCGAATTAATGTCATATCAATTTTCCTCAATTTCATCCACAAATTGTTTTAAACTGCAATTTATCAATAGCATTTTTTTCTAAATTAACATATTCAGAAGTTTCTGTATTGGTGATCATTATAAATATTAAACATATTTAAATGATCTCCACTATAGACATTTTCCACTAAAAAGTTTAATATGTATTACTGTCTTTTGATGTCTATTATATTATTTTTATCTCGCAATTCATATTTATGAGGGTTAAGTTTCAATGTCAAATAGAATTGGATACATAATTACTAATATTAATTATAATTGAGAACATATGCAGAATTAAATAATCCATGTTACTTAGGGAATTATTTTTATCTCGCAATTCATATTTATGAGGGTTAAGTTTCAATGTCAAATAGAATTGGATACATAATTACTAATATTAATTATAATTGAGAACATATGCAGAATTAAATAGTCCATGTTACTTAGGGAGACAAAAGTAGTATGCACTGTGTTTATTAATGTAATACAGTTAACATAATTTGTTTTAATTTGGTTTTCATATCTGGCTTTAAGTATAATTTTTAAAGAACTTACCTGAAATTTTTAACAAGATACTAATTAAAAATGTTATAATCAGTTGATAGTCATGATAGCAAAGTTGAATAGTACAGTTCTATTTGACTTCTTCAAAACAGAAATGCAATCCTAATGTAGAGACTAAATTCAATTAGTCTTTATCAATACATTTCAAATCAGAATTACAATTTACTGATCTCCAGAAAACAAAAATAAAAAGAGAAAGTAAAGAATATCCATTATGAGAATAATATCTTTAAATATTCTAAAAATATAATTATTTTAAAATAGATTTTAAATGGTATAGTCAAAATAAGGTCAGATCACTGCTTAAAATTATCTATAAAATAATGAAGATTCTTACTTACATCACTAAAATGTATGAAATACATACTCAATACAAATTTCAGAATAACTGACAAGTAATTTTAATAAGACTATCACATTTAATACTTTTTATGTTCAACTCTCTCTTTACTATATATATAAATGAACACAGATTTCAAGCATAATAAATTCTAGACAATATATTGTTGCTATGCTACTGCAAACTAGCATTATAAATATTTTATATATTGTATAGTTAATTGTTTAGGAGGTTTTCAAGCAGCAAAGCAACAAGTTGAGCACAACAGTTTCACTAAAACAAACTTCTCACCCTCTTTTTTTTATTTTCTTGGAATGAGAATCTATTCAGAATTCTTTATAGCTTTTTAATCAATTACTTGGCTAAACTACTTAGGATGTATGGTTATAATATTCACATATATACTCTCAAGCATATAAAGATGTGTGCCACTAGTGCAATAATAGTATTATCAAAAAACTCACTTGGAGAAGGTAGAATTGTCTTTAGTAAAAAAAAATATTTTTAGTTATATCCTTCATACAATTTAAAATGGATTCTAGTATACATTAAAATATAAATTAATTAATTAATGAAAGCAATTTTAAAAGTAAATATTCATCACTAAAATAATAATATATCAATTTTTTTTCCCTTTTTTTGCTCTCTTTTTGCTTGTCAACTCAACTGATGAAATCTCTCTTTTATCATTGTTAATGTTGCCAACTCTGAAAAAAATTGTTAACAAAATCTAAAAAACAATAATGACAGCTATTCAAACATCTTCCACTTTGAAATTTTCATAAGCTTTAAATAAATTTTCATATGATTTACAGAAATTTAGGTTTGCAATTAATTTGATTTATGTTCAGCCACACAAAAACAAAATATAATAGTTTCTTTTACATATTTATTTTTTTAAAAGCCATTATCTTAAAAATAAATAAATAATATGTGAGGTTCTGATAAAGAGAGTCCAACTCTAAATAAACCTCAATCCCAACTTTATTTTTAACTTTTATATGTCATGATTTACTTACATTAACTATAAATATATTTAATTTTTTTTTTTTTAAATATATAAAATAGATTTTACTTTCTCTATATAAAATAAGAATTATTTTCTAAAACTGTAAATGGATTTAATCATATATATATCAATATTAATATTAGATCTCTTAAATGATTTTGACTATTCTAATTCCAGAAATAAAAAAGTGTCAAAGAGAAAAATAAAATCGAATTTTTCAAAGATTATATGAACCAATCTAAAAAATACAAAATGCATGGTATATTTGATAAGCAGATCTCCTAATTTGATATTGACATCTTTCAATGAATGTTAATACCTTTAGCAACAACAAACTTTACTTTCCAAAATGCATTTTATTTTTTGTCCTCCATTGTATTCTAATCTCAGCTATAACTTTCTAATAAAAATAACTATATCAAAGATATATACTGCAATACTAATATAGTTTTAAGCTTGGTTACTGACTATGAAATACTTTGCTGGAGAACAAAAGTTGTTTGAATTCCACAAGACATCCAAAAGTTACATTAAATCATACAATTATGCCAGCAGTAATCTTGTTGCATTTCTCAAGTGGGACTGATCTTATTCACATAAAACAGCTATCAATAGTAGCCCTCCAATATAATAAATGGACTTAGCATGACTCAGCACAAGGAAAAAATATGCCTGAATAAAGTATCTTTAAAGGGCAAAATAGAGGCTATTACCCACATTGCATTTCAAGAGTTCAATATGTCAAAAAAAAAAAAAGGACTTGGAGAAATCATAAGCTTATGAATCCCATAAATAGCTAACACTTTATAATACTGTTAAATAATAGATTTCATAAAAGTAAAAAATATTTAATAACATTATATCTGATTTATGAAAAATTAATTTGAATATAATTCAAAGAAAAATGTCTTTGGTATAGTGCAGTGATGCAAAACCTATGGATAGTGATTTCTCAAGTAGTTACAAAAAAATGGGAGGAGGAGGGGGGGGTCATACATTTCTCAAGAAATTTAAGCTTAACAATAAAAAAAAAAAAATAAGTTTTTTTCCTTTTAAAAATAGTGATAATATAATTCATCTTTTTACCAGGCAACAGTTGCATTGGAAAAAGATTACCCATAATAAAACAAGACATATTTATGTCCCAATTACGTTAAATTGTCAAAAATAAAATTATTACTTTTATCTAGCCAAGCTAGTTTGCCTATGCATTTTATTTTCCTATCATTTACCTTGTATCCATCGCTATTGAATTAAATCAACTAGTTTGAATGTGTAAGGTCAAGATGTGAAGTGTGATTTCAAACTGAATGAAATTACAGTGTGTTCTGCTTATGCCTTTTCATTTTTCTTAGTTCATTCAGACATTTTTTTTTACTATAAATGGTTACTAATTACATATTTCAATTCCCTTACATAATAAATACTTAGTGGATATTTTTAATTCTAACATTTCTTTAAATGAGAAACAATTAATTGACATTTTGAGTAATAAAATATTACACACTCAATTTAAATCACCAATTTGTCAGAAGTTTTGCTATCAATTGGAAATGACTATTCTGAACTGAAGAAAAAGACAAGTTTTAATTAAATTTGCATCAACAGACTTATGTGAAACTGTTTTCTCAAAATTATTTGTTATTTCTATTACATCCACAAAATGATTGGTATACATTCTGTTTAAGATAAGAGATTTTGAAGAAAAAAAACAGACTGTATATCAATGGTGTAGTGTTTATCATATGCTCATGGTTTATGGGACAAGTTCACATTAAATGAACTTTGAAATTTGTTCTGATCATAAACAAACTTGGATTTTTCTTTTATTAGCTAAATATATAGTAGACAATAAATAGATATGTAGTTATTCTCTAGAAAGTAACATTCACAGATTAATCTGGGTTTATGGAATGAGTATTAATATAAGGACAGCAAAAATATAAAATACAACTTTAATATGCTGCAGCATTCATTATTAGATAATAACAACTTCTCTCTATATAGAATACTTCTAATACAGAACTACAGCTTTTATTACCAAAGCGATGTTTTTTGATAATTACTTGTTAAATCAAGAAAACAAGGATTTATCAGAAAATATATAAATCAACAATACTGATAAAAAATAGAGTGCCTACTAATTATTTTCATTCAGAAATTCCTCTAATAAATTCTCATAATGAAAAAAAATACAGTAATAGTTGTATTTAAATTATAAATGTGGCAGATTTAGATTTTTGCTCTACTGAAATGTTATTGGAGATAATAAGTCTCAAACACCTACATCTGATGTTATTAAATTGAAGAAGAATGGAATCTAGTCAAAGCTAATGTTAATATCAGAAAACAATTATGCAGACATCCTACAAATTACTTCTGACTAGTTAATGTAATCAGTAAAAAAAAAAAAAATCAATCAACTCATATGCTCAGTGCATTTAATAGTTGCCATATATTGAAACAGTAAGATTCGTATTCGAATCTTAAGTTTCACCTTTTTCTGTCGTCTCTCACTGACCGGTCTATCCCGCCCAAATTTAAACTTTTTGATATCGAATTGTGTGTGTAACAATATTAAAAATGTATAAATATATGTAGAATTCAGCATAAACATGCACACATTTCGATCTCAAATTAAACGCAATAAATAGGGACAAAATAATATAATTTAGGTTTCTTTTAGTTATATAATTTTGTATAATTTTAATCATTTATTTTGGATTATAAAGTCGTATTCATTGCTTTGTTTAAATTTCATTTAATAATAATTCTAAAAATATCTGATGTAATATTTAATTAAAAGTTAAAATAATCTTATGTTCCCTTTTTGTTTTTGAAATTTAAAAGCATCAGTCAGTGATAGATAATAAATTAATTAAAGAAAAATTCCCCAAAATTAATTAGTAAATGTAAAATGTAAACAATAGAACGGCAGCTTTCTTTAATTAAAAACCAACTAAATGCATTGATTATCCTCAGGGCAGAATAAGTAGAACCTAAAAATATCTTAACAAAAATGTGAAAGATCAAGATAAAAAAAGAGGCCATCTTGGACTTGCTGGAGACATTCACTTAAACTTTAGCTTTGCTCTCGATCACTGAGAGTCTCCAAAATAATAAAAATAATTTGTTCCTGCCAAGGTATGACCGAGTAAAGCACCTAGATTATTCTCCATTGGGAGATGGCCTATCGGATGCTGAACTTTCATTGCCCGTCATAAATTCACCATGAAGATCTGCTGCCTGAAATGAATGAGAAAGCTGCTGCTGCCATGAAATTAAATGAATATCTAAATACAAGAAAGACTTGCCACTCGTGAACTTTTTGCTGCTAAATTAATGGAATCAGAAAACTTCTTATAAAACAGGTACCTGTCTGTGTTCAAACTCTAGAGTACTCTAATAATATGCTATAGCTCTTCTTCATAATACTTATCTAAATTATAAAATGTAAAAACTACCATATGTATAGCTAAAACTGAATAATTAACTTAATGTGTAAATTTCTCTACTAATCTAGCTTGCCTCATTCTATCTTGGGTGCGTATTTCTATAATCTACATTTCTATCTATAGTTATTATTTAATTATTGCATGCTCATAATTATTTCAATTTTCAAAGTTTAAATCTATGATCGCTTAAAACAATGAATGCGTGTCAAATTTTCATTAATATTTACTTTCTTTAATAATTTAACTTTCATATAAATCGACACGCATTCAATGCTTCATTTATTGTAATGCAGGGTCTACAATTTCGCAGATGGCTGACGTATTAGTTATAATAATTCCCAATTTATATATATGTTTTGTATTTACTAAATCATCATGAATAATTCCAGAAAATTACATTTCTTTGAGAGTCACCAACGTTCTTTAATAAATGTTGGTAATGTAGGACCGAGTCAGAAATCTAGTTAAATCTCATCATAACCATTTATACAGTATACATGTGTTACGTTTTAGAGACGCGATGATCTATTCCGCCGTAAATATTCCGGATTCTCCAGGGTTGAAATTAACCCCCGTCGTCCTACACAAGCGGACATAATAAATGCTCCCATAGGATTTGACCTGTCATGCAGCCAGCGGCAAATTGCGACACGTACCGCTTGTCCCTGGTTATGCTTATGTGACACCTTACTTCGTCACGCCGATGACAGAGACCAGCCTGACATCCTTATAAACTCATTCACGGCATTGCAGTTTCGATATACTGCCATTCCATATCGCCTTTCTAAAGCGTACCACGTGTTCCTTTGCTCAATTCTATTATTCTATATATCACTCCGCCTCTGCATTATCTTCGTAATTCACTCTCAAATAAATGTTTGCCCTTAGTCATAAATAAATATTTTAATTAAATAAATATATGTCCGCCGCTACTCTTAAATCTTACTTTAGACTCTTGCATTGCAAAGGTATAAATTCCCCAAGGCATGCATTAGAAATATTTACTCGAGAATTTTTAGGTAGCTAGAGTATGCAAACAAATAAGTGAATTCCTTTTGTAAACATTTCAGTATCGGAAATACCGCTACTGAAATCCTCAATATAAAATAATGTCTAAATAAATAAATGTATTCTGTAAAATATAATCATGTCGCAAATTCCGCTACTGAAGCTTTGAATCCCTAAAATCTTATTAGTAAATGATTTTATTAAAATGTATTAATAAATAATTTTAAACTATATGTCTGCAGTTACGTTTCATTTATTCGATACCCATTCTATATAATATTTCCTCGATTATGTAAATATGAATGTTTAATTAATATTAGTTTGGTTATTGGCTAACTCGAGAATAAAATCATGAGTCTCTTGCATATCCCTGACCACCGTGCCTAAGGAAATATTTACTAATGTCGCATCAGATGCGTTGTTTCATGGATTGTATTGTGGAACCGATAAACTATGTTCGAACTCAGTACCACGGGTGGCTTCGCTACTCGATGGTGCTGCTGTTCTGTATGGTGGTCGAATTCTGCACTATGTTTACGAGTCACACGTTTTCTGACCGTTACAATATTATATCATTTACTTGATTTGAATTTGAAATGCTAAAGTATAAAAAAAGTCATCAAATATCAAGGTTATATAACTAATATATTTAAAACATTAGCACCTCCAAAACTCCATGAGGTTCATTTCAAAATCAAAATTATATTTTATAATATAAAAAAAAATACATACATGTAACAACACTAATTCACAATATAGCACTCTATTCTAAAGTCACCCAAGTAAGCATGAATAATTAATTAATTTAAATTGCGCTTTACGCAAAAAAGTGAAGTCTAAAATATTATTAAAGAGTTATATGGCTAAGCGCTTTTAGCGGTGATTTATGCACTATTTACGCAAATTTTCTTTTATAAAGACCATTTTCTGGAGATTGCAAAGCACGATTCTTTTCGGTTTATTGCAGACGGTCGTGCCAAACTCATTCCTAGGCTAATTTCTATTTGCCTTCATTAGAGAGAAGCATGACTGAATTGCATATATCTATCAGTAGCCATCTTTAATTCAAATATATTCAACAGTGTAAAACTTTTAAACTTATAAGTTATGCAAAAAAGTGACAAATTAAAACTGGAGAATGTAAAGTATGCACACCATTAGACAATAATATAATTAAAATAAAAATGACTGCTGGATGAATATGTGCATTCAGTACTCCTTGTAGATGAGGTCAATAGTCAAAAATTTAAGTAAGAATTTAGTTGGTAATCATCATCATCAACCATTATCAATCCACTGCAGGATGAAGGTCTCTCCAAGTTCAATCCATCTTTTCCTATCTTTAACTTCTCGTCTCCACATCACCCCTGCACACTCTCTTATTTCATCCATCCATCTCAAATGTGGTCTCTTTCTGGGTCTTTTACAATCTCTTGGAATCCAGTTTACAATTTCAATTGTCCATCTATTATCATCTCTTCTAGCAATAGGTCCGGCCCAACTCCACTTCAGTCTTTTAATTTTTTCAATGAGGTCAGTAACACCTGTTTGTTCTCTTACCCATACATTGCATTTTCGATCTCTTCTTATTACTCCCAACATGCATCTCTCCATACTTCTTTGAGTGGTCTGGAGTCTCTGCATTGCTCTTCTATTAAGTGTCCAAGTATCAGATCCATAAGTAAAAACTGGTAAAACACATTTGTTAAAAACCTTCCTTTTCAAACACACAGGCATATTTCCTTTTAGTATCAAGTTATTTCTACCAAAAGCACTCCAATCAAGTTTAATTCTATGATTAATTTCCTCCATTATGTTTCCATCTGTATTAATAATCTGACCAAGGTATTTGTAACTGTTAACTTCTAACTCATCATAATCAATCTTTATTTTCATATTTTGAGAAAATCTATTAAACATTGCTTTAGTCTTTTTAACATTTATCTTTTTTTTTTTTTTTCATATGTCATAGCATCGGCCGGAACGCGAACCCACAGCCGTCTGCAACCAACTACTTGCTTGCATGGCAGCTGCAATACCTCTCGGCTAACAACGCAAGACAACATTTATCTTTAGTCCTATTTTCCTACTTTCATCTGATAACTCTTGCAACATTTCCTGTAGCTCTAAAGCATTATTTGCAAAAACAACTACATCATCTGCAAAATCTAAATGACATAAATAATTTCCATTTACTTTCACACCTTTAGCTTCCTATTTTAATCCACAAAAGACTTCTTGCAGCACTGCTGTAAAAAGTTTTGGAGATATAGACTTACCCTGTCTTACATCCTTTTCAATGTTGATTTTCCTACTATCATTATGTAATCTAATTGTTGCTGTTGCATTTTTATAAGTATTCTTTAAAATATGACAATATCCTGGATCTACACCTTGATGATCCAATGCTTTAATCACTGAAGAAATGTTTATAGAATCAAATGCCTTTTCATAATCTACAAATCCTAAGCATAATGGCGACTCATATTCATTTGTCCTTTCTATTACTTCTCTCAATACCTGGATATGATCTACTGTACTAAAACCACTTTTAAATCCAGCTTGTTCTCTTGGTTGGTGGAAATCCAGTGTTTTCTGTAGACGAGTTATAATTATCTTAGTAAAAATCTTGTATAAAACTGATAAAAGACTGATAGGTCTGTAATTTCTAATATCTTCTTTATCACCTTTTTAAAATATTAATATTAATACTGCATTCTTCCAATCATCTGATACATCTTTATCATTTAGACATTTGGTATATAACTTTGCTAAAAAAATTTCTATTTCTTCACCTGCTTCTTTTAATATATCAATTATAATTCCATCATTACCAGGAGCCTTCCCTTTCTTCATAAATTTAATTGCATGTATCACTTCCTCATTAAAAATTCTGGGCAATTTGTAAGATATAATAGGTATATGAGGCACTTGTTCTTTATTACTGTATAATTCTTCATAGAAGTCTTCTACACATTTCATGATGTCATCTCTCTTTTTAGTAATAATGCCATTTTTTTTTCTTATTGCAGATATAAATTTCATACCAATACCAAAATGTTGTTTTACACTCTTTAGACTTTTGTTGTCATTTACAGCTTTCCTTGCTAGTTCACAATTATACTTTCTTATATCATTTTCAATTCATTTCCACACCATTTTACAAAATTCGAGATATTCAATCATTTTTAATGCATCATTGTTGTATATCCTCATATTCCTTCTTTTCTTCATAAATTCTCTAGTCTCAGTAGAAATTTTATTGGTCAATTGCTGCTTTTTTCTACCAGCTATCTTTGTTGCAGTTTTTAAAACTGTATCAGTTATTTTCCTATTAATGTCATTCAAATCTGAATCATGTTCAAAATCTACTAATACTTGAAACCGATTTGTAAGTTCTAATTTAAATTCATTAGAATGTTTCTGAAGATTAGAAATATCAACTGTGAATATTGTTTTCCTTAATAATTTTTGACTCTCTAGTTTTGGATTAACATGTATCTTACTAATCAATGGTCACTTCCTGTGTTAAATTTATTAATAACATTACAATCTTGAAATATGTATTTTCTGTTAGTCAAAATATAATCCAATTCTGCTGTACCTTCATTTGGATGCTTCCATGTCCATTTCCTTTTAACATTTTTCTCAAAAAAAAAAAAAGAATTCATAATATAAAGTTTTTCTTTTTCTGCAAACTCCACAAGTCTATGTCCTCTCTCATTTCTATTACCATAACCAAAATTACCTACAACATTTTCATCTTTCATTTGGTTACCAATTCTAGCACTAAAGTCTCTCATAACAATTTTAAAATGTTGTTTACTCTGGTCAAAAGCCTTTTGTACATCCATATAAAAATCTACTACTACTTCATCACTATGAGAACTTGTTGGGCATAAACCTGAATTATCTGCATTTGGTACCTGCTATTAAGTTGTAAAACTAATCTTGCTACTGTCTGATACAGCATCAATCTCCACAATGTTATTCTTCCATTTTTTATTTATAATGAATCCTACTCCATTTGTATTTCCAATATTTGTGCCTTTATAGTAGAGTATATGTCCACTTTTTAAATCAATTGTTTCTTCATCTTTTCTTCTAACTTCACAAAGTCCAATAATGTAGCATTTAATATAAGACAGTTCTTCTAACTCTTGCAATCTTCCTTCACTTGAAAGTGATCTGCAGTTGTAAGTACCTAAATAAAAATTCTTCATCAAATGGCAACCTGAGTCCGCAATCAGGGGATTCTTAGCACCCTCTGCCTTCGGCCACCAACCACTACCTTGGTTGGTGACTTTGAATAAGGGCCATGATTTATTTTTGTCTGTCATGATTGTATATATTGAAAAAAATACTTTTAAACTTGGAAGTAAAAAGCCAATAAACTTACCATGCTGCTTAATGCGTGTTGGTGAGCATCCCATCCATGTTCGTATATTACATGAATAATCACATAGTAATAACAGCTGCAACGACAAGAACATATGGAATGGACATTAGGAATTTGCCCTGCTTGGTTTCTTTAAGGCCTCCAAGAGGAATCAAAGGATCTCCTTTCAGTTAATAGCAAACTCCTTTCTGCAGCCTAGTATTTATTGTTTATTAATACTTATATAAAATAGTACTAAAATAATGATTAATGCAGATGTTAAAAATAAACCAGAAAAGTCATATGATGCTTTATTTTAATAATAAACAGAGATAATGAATAAAGTTAAAAACTAAATTCCAAGACAAATGCTCACATTATATATCTATGTGCTTATAAAAAAAAAAGATAAATTACAATTTTGACAAATAATTAAAAAAAAAAAAAAAGTAAATATTTTAATTATTGGAAAGACTCCAAAAGTAGTAATAATAAATAGGCCAAGAGAATGGTTCATACTATTTTGTCCAAATATGAGACAACTGTAAATCAAATTATAAAACAAAACAATATATATATATGTTAAAACATATATGATAATGTACAAGATAATTGTTATATATCTAAGCTTTATGAGATCATATCTTCCTTAGGAAAGTACATCTATAAAAACTTGAAACTTCAATACAATAACAATCGTAATCTGCACCATTGCAAAACAATTTAATTAAGCAGTATATGTATTCATGTATATATATGTCTTCTATCTAAAGGCAGGTAGAATAACTGACCAATATGATCAATTTTAAACTTTTTCCAATGATTTTTTTTTCATCTTATGCTTAGCAGTTTTCTCGAGTTTCTTTCCATTTGCCTCGATGATAGTTACTTTTAAAATGAAATTTAGAATATACATATTTTTCACAATAAACAGAAATAAAACTGTCATCCAGACAAATAGAAACTCTTGAGGAAGATTGCTGTTGATACACAGAAAAAAAAATCATAGAAAAAAAATCAGTAAAATCAAGACCCTCAATGCAAATAGTTTAAAATATTTATTTCAAATGAAAGCTCAGACTTGATCAGTCCTAGTAGAACTTGCATATTGCTTATCAGTCTCTTCAATTTTAGAACTACATCAAATAATATAAGATTTGGACAGTTGTGAATCCATGCATTTTATTATATATATAAGCCCCACATTTCGTTATTTAACAGTATGTAATAAGATATAAAATGATTGGGGAATATTTTCAATTAAAGAAAGTATGTATTATGTATGCATACTTATGATGCCTGGATACATCCTATATTTAATGATCCCTTTATCTATTGACCAATTATTTACATTCTACAAACTTAATTTTTATTAATGAATTGCAAATGGAATTTCATATGTAAAAAAAATTCACTGACTTAATTCATGGATGACCAGAGGTGAGAAAAGATGTAGATGAGTAATAAAGTTAATCAAAAGTCAATTCATGATATCAATGTGTTTTTATTTTAACAATGTCCAGTACTTTAAATTAATATCTATATTAATTTCTAAGAACATTTATAAACAAGATGAATAAATACTTTTATTAAAATGATTGATAACTAATGCTGATGATCCTATAACCCATCTACTAGAACTAATTAATATATTACAAATAATATAAATGATTGGTGTAAGAAGTTGTAGAGTTCAGAAATAACATATAAAGAATACAGTATTTGTTTTATTTTTTTTTCTTTCAGTTATTTACTGTTTAGTTATTTTTAAAATTGATATTCTAAGAATGCAATACACAACCATAATTTTCTCTTTAAATATGTAAGTCATAAAAGAACAAAAAAAAAACAACTCAAAATAAAAAAAATTTTTCCACATAGACATTGATAATATATTTAGGTGTATATATGTTGAATAATTTCAAAATACTATTTTAAATTACATATGGTTCAAATTAATATTATAAAACCATTATAGTAACATTACTTAGTCAAAAGAAAATCTCTAATTTTTAAATTTAAAATAACTTCTTTTCAATTAATAATGTTTCTTATATATGAAAAAATAACTTGCAAATGGTTTATGTGATATTCTATTTAATCAATATAAAAGCAATAATTTATAGAGACAATATTGTTTTATATCTTCATTTAAATTTAGATTCACCACTTGAATACAACTGATCATAAAAAAAATAATGCTACATAAAAGATTAAAAATATGAATGAAACAGAAAAGAAAAAAAAGGTTAAGATGAAAGAATAATAAAATGAAAACTAAATAAGTAAAAAGTTATTGTTCTAATGATAAAAACAGATGTAACGGTGCGCATATCTGCTCTATAACTACGATCAAGAGAGAATTTCATATATCCAGTAAATGATAGCAATGAGACAAACCAGCAAACATCATGATAGACATTAAGATCATATAAGAAAAATAAAAATAAAAAATGAAAATATTAATAGTTGTTTAATGGTAGTGATAAAAATGCTGCCATAGTTCAGAAAGAATAAAAAAAAATGAAAATTTTAAATTATTGTAAGAAAAGTAATATGATGATAATGAATATATGATTCTAAATCATAGAAAAAATTACTCATGAAAAATTCTAGATTCAGGGTGGGCAAGTGGTCTACCAGTGGACTGCCAAGAAATTTTGAAATGATACCTAAATTATGAAAAAATAATGTTAACTGATGCTACATTATATCAGATAGTGATTACATAAAAGAAATTATTTTTCATGTATGTATATTTACTACAGACAAGAAAAGCACTGGGTGTACTTGGGCAAGCAAGCCAATGAATGTATTGGATGAAACACATGCTTTCATTTGTAATGCATGATGATACATATATTGATTACAAATTCATTGGCTTGAATTTGTTGACTGTACAATGGGCAGTATTGAATATGTTCAGTTGATTGTGAGGTTGATAACTGTGGTTTTGTTGTGAAAGGTTTACAGATTTAAATAGTTTATCATTAAAAAAAATAAAATTTTATCATATTTTAAGAGGAGTATAATATTTGAAGCAAATGCAAACAAAAGAAAGACATACAATTTTAATACAGAAGAGGAAAAACAGTTTTTCTTTACAATAGTGAATGCAAAAGATGTTTTATTAATGCAAATATATCACTTCCAAAAAAATGAAATATTGAAAGACATTTTAGAAGCATGAATGCAAAGTTTTGATAAAGATTTTCCATTAAAAAAGCAAATTGCATAAACAAAAATTAAAAGAATTTAAATCATGATTAACCAGCCAACAATCATATTTTATTAAACCCATTATTAAATCTAAAGCTATAACATTTGCATCATTTAATGTGTTATATAATCTTTCATAGATGGAAGAAGCATTTCTAGAAGCCAGTGAATTATTACTTGATTCATTTAAGAACAAAAATGAAATTATTTTTGCAATTAAAAGCATATAACTTTCCCATAGAACTGTCACAAATCATACAAAAATTAAAAATTTGGATCTGGTCGAACAACTAACTAAAGATATAACAATTATTTAACTTTGTATTTTTATAAAAATGGTTTTTAAGGAAATGAATATGAAATTGGTGAAGATGTTTATTATCAATAACCAAAATTAATGGATTTTTGGCTATGTGTACTAAAAAAGATATTTCCCAGATTTGTCATAACATTATCCACCAACAGGGTCTCCGTTGTAAAAATCGAAATATATATTATATTATGGAAATTTGCATAAAAATTGTGAAATCCATTCAAGATTAAAGTCTCAACTAGAAGAAAATGAGTCAGTGTATGGTGAATTGTTAGATAATGCAGATGCTTATTGGTTAAGTTGAGGAATATTTTTATGAAGATTCAGAGACTTATTATAAGAGGTAAAAAATGTTTAAAGTCCAGAGATATTTGGCTGATGAATTTAGCTTTTGTTCTTGGACATAGCTAATCATAGGAGTGAATTTACAATAGCAAGGAAGTAACAAGCAGTAGCTGAAATGATTAGATATGCTAACACTTTAAAAAAAAAATTTAAGCTAATTTCTGTCCAGTTGTTGAAGAATGAATTGAAAAATTACAAAAATATTTTTGATAAATTGTCAAAAAATGGAAGTACACTGAGGAAATAACTCTTCATTCTAAAATTGAGAGATATTTCCAAGAATTTACCAGATTAGAGCCAATAGTTATTTTCATGAGTTATTTGTTTAACAATGTTATTTGGAACAAATGACTGAAAAATCTTTTATCTGCAAAGGAATCTAAAATTCATCTCTTGCCAAACAATATAATTTTAAAATCCCACTGTTCAGAATCTAAAAATCACTTTTGGAGTCTAATAAATGAAAAATATTCAAATTTTAAAAAAGTTCCACTTAATTTAACATCATTTTTTGGTTCTACCTATCTATGTGAATCTATATTTTTGTCAATAAATATAATTAAGTCAAAATCCTGTTGCTATCTCATAAAAGACTACTTAGAATCTTGTGCAAGAATACCAACTAGTAATTACATATCCAGATTTTCAGATTAGTAGACAGCTGACAGTGCAAATCTTCGACAACTTAATAAATGTTTGTGATTTTACTTGGAATTTATATTTTATATTAATTTTTTTACTATATATTAATTTTTTTGGCAATAAATTAATATTATCTGTAATAGTTGATATTTGTAGCAATAATAATTATTATTACATAGTAATATACGGTAGTGGATCACGACATTCGGAAAAAATTACAAGTAGCCTTTGCCCTGCAAAAATCTGCTCATACCTATTTTAGATAATAAAAACAGATCTCAGATTCAAAAAAGAGTAAGAACAATTTATGTTCACATACTGGAGATGACAACAATTCAGATCACAATTTAGTAATGGCAAAAATGAAACAAAATTTTAATAAAAAGAAATTGTATATCAAGGAAAAACAAAACAAGAAGGGAATATCAATAAAAAAGAGATTCAGGAAAATACTTCAAAATTTGTTGAATAGTAAAATAAATGTCAATACAATAACATGATAACTGGTAAAGTAATGTCAAATAAAAGTTGAAAAATATTTAATAAAATTCTAAAGGAAGCCGTAACATATTAAATAATTGGACATATAGAGTGAAGAAATATTAAAGTATTAGATTAACAATGAAATCATTAATAAAATAGAAAGAGTAGATAAAAAGGATAATTTATACATTAGATAAAAATATAATTAAAAAAATGTGAGTGAAGACAGATGCCTGATAAAGCTATGCAAATATGGTTAGAGGAGGAACACAATTAAAATGAATAACAAAATGAAAATAAATTTAATTAATAGTAGAATAAAATGCTTTGAATGCAAAAAATAAATAAATCAGAGTTTACAAGAATGTAATAACAATTGAAGCAATGAATGACAAATAGAGGATATAATAAAAGGATAGGAAGAATGTTTAACTTGCTTATCTGAAAAAATAAGTCCACATCTATTACCAGAAGAAAGTGGAAAGAAGTAGAGGTGATATATAAGAATAAAATAGATTGTGCAATAAAAGAAAGAATTGTAAAATTTATATCTGAGATAATCAGGCAAAGGCAGAAAAGTAATAAAATTCCATTTGAATTTATGAATTTTGGGGGAGAAATTTAGATAGACAGTATATTTTCTTTCAACAGTTAATATTCTTTTAGAAAAAGGATTTAATGTTAAGAAATATGAAGATTTTAAAGCAATAAATTTTTATTTCATATCTAAGTTATTTATTTCTAAGATTACTTGAATAGGTATATTAATAGTAGATTAGACAGATTCACATTTAAAGAGCAGTTTGAATTTGCAAATAATTAGAGGGAAAAAATGCAATTGTAGTAAATTGGATTATTTTATTAGTTAATTTAAGAAAAAAAACAGCTGTTAAAAAAGCTGCACATGAAGTAACAAAATAAAAAGAAATATAAAACAAGGATATCTGTTTAGTTTAATCTTTATTTACATGAACTTCTTAATGAGTGTGGTTCACTATGATAATGTGTTAATTGTTTGTAGATATCAAAATGAGCATAAAATATTAAGTAGGATCAATTAAAACATAAATAAAATTTTTGAGATATTTAGAAAATTGTTTGTCTGATGATGGAAATATAAAAGCTAAAACAGTAAGAATTATAATAGTTAAGCAGGTTGTTAATAATTGTTTTCTTTACAGATTGTTAAAATTGGAATTAAGAATATAATCCTATTAAATGTTTTGTTTGAAGTAAGAAGCATAAAGTAGATGATTAGAAAAAAAAAGGGGGAGAGATGGATGGAGATTTTTGATTTGGATTTGAAAAAGAATCAAAAAATAAGTTAGAAGAATGGAATTTGCAATTGAAGTATTAAAGAGGGAAAGGATTGTTTATTGAGAAAATTTATGATGTTGAAGACAAATTAAACTAAGCATATGCCTAGAGCAGCGGTTCTCAACCTGTGGGTCATGACTCCTTTGAGGGTTGAACAACCCTCTCACAGGGGTCACTTAACCATTGGAAAACACATATTCGATTCATAACAGTAGCAAAATACAGGTTGGGGGTCACCACAACATAAGTAACTATATTAAAGGGTCACGGCATTAGGAAGGTTGAGAGCCACTAGCCTAGAGAAAAATAAATTATGAAGCATATGTTGGAAAAATTTATAAAAGATAAAAGAAAGAAAGGTGGAAAAAAGTTGATGATTTAAAAGTTATAGTATATATTTAAACAATGGACAGAAAATTATGAAAAGTACGGAGATCAGCTTTTTTTTACAGGTAATTAAATGAAGAAGATAATGGTAATTAAAAATTTATAAGTAAATATTGTGCAATTTAGTAAATTTTATCTTGGTCATTTTATTTTTTTTTATAACTGGAATATTAAGATGCTATTTATTTTGTGAAAAGTGAGAACTTCAGATGAAAAATATTGCTACTTTAGAATAAGTCTCTCTTCTATATAAAACTACATTCTAAATGACAATTTATAAACTTATAATTTTCAAGGACTATAAAATAACTTTCTACTCAATTAAAGATTCATTAAAAACTTTATATAACCAGAAAATTGTTTAAAATATATACAAATGATTTTAGTTTAGAACAATGACCATTAAATTAGATTCATCTCCATTAGTACATTCATAAATATATTTAATTTAAATAAATGAACAATCAATATGATTACTCTAAAACTGTCTATTATAAGTTTGAATAATTAATGATAATATCAATCAAATCTTTAGTTTAGTTTCTGGCTATGAGCTTTCATCAGTGAAATGTGTGCAAATCTATCACTGCTCGGTGAACACAAATAATTGGAAATTAGGCTGGAGTGTAATTGGTTCTATAATCTAGTATCCATTAATTATTCAAACTTATAACAAATGGCTCTCAAATTAAGTAATATGGTAATTTATAGCTCCAATGCAGTTAACATCTTTGAAAATAAGATCAGTTGTAATTGATGTTAATGCATCCACTTGTAACTGCCAAGACAGGATCAAATAACTAGACAGTTGGATATTAAGAGCAAATGACATTCCAATCATTTCTATATAAGGAAATTGCAAAGTCAGCTTATGAAAACTAAATCAGTCATAAACATGTTAATAATTTTCCATCAAGCTCATCCATCACATTAAAAATAAATTCTTATTAAATTAATATTGCTATTGTTTTAGCTAATTTTATATTTATAACTAACTGATAACTAATCTAAAATACATTAATTTATTAGTTTTTAATTCCCTTAAACTTAATCAACATTGGACAACAGCTGTAATTTAAAATATTAAAAAAATATTAATTTATACTTTCAAGCTGCTTAATCATTCATTTATTGTTGAAATATTATGTTTGCTCACATTAAATTATTAATTTTTTTTTAGTGTTTCATAGAATTTATATGGGAATAAGATACTGCCATTCCTTTCTATATTTTACTTATGTCATATTGATTATAAATAAATAATTCCAACTTCCTAACTCATGGTTTTTCCCATTATTATTTTTATTTTTAAGTCATTTCTCCATTCTAATGTATAAATTCCAAGTTCATTATAGCACTGTTAAATTTATGTGTATATGTCATTCACTTTATTAAAAATGAACATACGCTTAGTTCCTTGGGTGGTCAAGTGATTTTTGAATACTTAAGTGCTAGGATGAGTACAACACTTCCATTTAATTAATTGGACAGTTTTCTTTTATTTCACTTAGATGAGAATAGATTCAGAAATCTAGCTCATAAGATTAGTTCTTTAGAACTGCAGTGAATTACAAGAAATTCATTTCACTGAAACCTATTTTAATAGCCATGTGTAAATTATGTAAAAAAAATGAGCTAAGGACAGAAAAATTGAACATAATTTTATATGACTTCTACAAGAAATGTTTACGAAATGATTTTTCTAAACTGAAATATGTGTATGCATGCACAAATAGACATGTGTTATAAATATATAGTGTTTTAAATAAGTCAAATAAAAATAATATAATTAGGGCAACTATATTAATTGGAATTAACAAATTCAAAATTTAAAAATCCCTAGAGTGAAATTCAAACTTTCACTTAGGTGCTCAAACATTAAATGACTTTCCAAATTATTATTATATTAACAAAAGTTATAAAAGTATGGTCTAATAAATTAAAATATTTGGAAGAAACACACACACACACACACACACAAGTAAAGCCAAATTTTTGTTTTTTGATAAAAGAATTGATTAAAAACAGCAACAACAAAAAAACATGTCATGCCTGCACTATTTCCTTAAATGCTGACTAGAATATATTCAGAAGCAAAGGAAGTCCTTTATTTTAAATGCAAAACACTTTTCTAAATTAAACTTCCCAAACTAATATTTATCCAGAAAATCTATTATAACTACTAAAATAAAAATATATTTCAATCTATATGTGTTATAAACTCAATTTATGGTATATATAAGTCAAATAATTCATTCACCTCAATTTAGTCACAATTATTTTATATCCATTATAACTACTAAAATAAAAATATATTACAATCTGTAAGTATTATAAACACAATTTATGGTAAAATATATATAAGTCAAATAATTCATTCACCATAATTTAGTCACAATTATTTTATATACAAATTGCATTATTATTGCTGCATAATTTTTATGCAATATAAAGATATTGTGAACATTGATATATAATATAACAGCTATATTAAGCTATATAACTCAGTCATTTCTTTATCTTTACAAATGAATTTTAAAATATAGCTATAAATATAAAAATCTCAAAGTTTAGAATGCAACTCTAAATATAACATCAAAATGATTTATAGTATTTCGTGGTATGAAAATGTATTCAACAACTAATACAATTGGTCTGACCAGTTTTCATTTATGTTACACTATTCAATATTAGAATCACCAGCAATGACGAATGACTATTAACTCAAAACAGTACTCTCCAATGAAGAAGGTCAATGGAAAAAAAAAACAAGATTTGGGATCAGTTTGGTATTACTACATGGTATCCATTACTAACTCATGTTTAGAGAAAAATATTAATACAGTTTCAATGTAAGCTAGTTATGAAATGTTTTGTTCTAATACATACTGACTTTTTTTTTAATCAAAAGAAATGAAGTGCCTATGTTTATAGAGTGATTACTATTGATTGTTATCATACAAATTAACAATTATTACTGAAAAAAAGCTAGTAAAAATGAATCTATGGACATTCTTGGCACTATCATCTGGTATCTATTGATTATTCATGTCCACAGAGATTTCTCCAAGCGAAGAAAGTAAAAGATGATTTCTGGCAAGTAGAACTTGAATGAAACTACAGAAGATATCTGATGCTTTGTTTTGGTATATATTAAAACTGTTAACTCAAATGGGCTTAATCTTTTTAGAGAAGACTCAAAAAGGGCAGACAATATGCAGATTGGTTTAAGTGAATTATTATTATTACTTTTTTTTTTTTTTAAAAAAAAAGTCTGTCATAAGTATATATTATACATTTATTGTAAATTTGATTACAAAAAATATACTTCATACTGAATATTCATAAATGGCCATTTTATTAATTTATGTATTTTGCATTCAAGACTTGTATATAATTATGAATCTAAATTTTTTTAGCTAGTTAATTTATCAATTTATTTTAACAAATGCCTTTCATTCTTTTTATATTTTGTTATTAAAAAAATATTAGAATATATATTTATATTCTTATCTGAAAGTTATGTGACAATGACATTTTAATATTAGAAATGTGTTGGATTTTTCTATCATCTAGTTTAATTGTTAAATGGTTTTAGAAAATATATACAAACATTTGTGTAACATTACTAACAGTTGAATGTATTAGGAAAAGTATACATAATGTTTGAATTTTTTAAAAGCTTTTAACAATTAAACCAAAATAATTACAAATATGTATTTATATGAATACATTTATATAATAAATTATAAATATTTAAAATATAAGATTAATAAAAAGATTACAATATTAAATTTGATATTTCTAAGAGATCCTCAGCATACCATATGTACAAATAAATCTATTTAGCTGCACACTTTTTGGTTCTGTTAGCTTTTATGATGGAAGAATAAAAAAAATAATCCAATTATTTGAATGCTAAGCTACAATTCAGTAGCCTTTAGCTCTAGAATCCTTCACTCTATCACTGCTCTAAGCAGCACAAAGCAGTGTACTTATTATTAGTCAATTTTTCATTATTGTTATGTTCAAAATGAAAAAAAAACAACTTCCCATCCCTAAATCTATTCCATCCTCAGTAAAATAACACTCATCTAAATAAATATTAAATAAACAGAACTAATTAGTAACATCTTTACCTTTCAATACATTTATCTCTACTAATTAACCTTAAAACATTTTTTGATTCATATACAAATTTCTTCAATTCTGTATACTTAGATGAATGGCCTAATCACTCATAAACTTATTTAATAAAAGATTCTAATTTAAATAGGTTTATTTAAGAAAATTGCTTAATGACTAAATATAATACGTGTAATAATATAAAAAACAATTTATCAAATTCTTGAAAAAGAATATATTTAATATACTATTTTATAATTCAATGTTAATAAATAAAATGTATATCTTATCATGTCTACAATATATAGAATTAAATTGAATATATTTAATTAATTAAAACATATCTTTATAGGTTATTTCCTTGTTTACATTCTTTAAATTTAAAATATATGATATTTCATTTAAAAAACTAAATTTTTGGAATTAATGAAGACAAAGGCAATTATCAATTTAATTACTCAATAAGCAGATTTATGAATTAAAGTACTGTATATTATAATGTTAATCCAATGATTAGATTTTTAAAATAACATAGCTAGAATGAATGTAAGGATGATGACAAGTTTTTTTGTTGTTGTTGAAAAACAAACAGAAAGATAGAAATAAGCTAAAAAATCAATATATTTATTCATTCTTTATTTTTAACTATAAGTTCTTAGCAGCTTAGATGATGTTAGTTTAGATAACAAATTTTAATAATGAAGCTCAAAAAAGGCACAGCCTAACAGGTCACAAATAGTAATTTTCTGGGAGGACAGAAATAAGTCATCATTCACTAGTCTATTATCAACAGACTGTAATAGAACTTTTGTTTCCACTCATCCTAATTTCATGTCAAACTAAATCTAAACTCTTTGAATCATTCAACCTATGCAAATGAATATTGTCTATGGATAACTAGAAGGCATTATAATAAAAATTGATACAATCAAGCATGAAGGAATTATAATGGATTTTTTTGAATAAGAAAATCACTCAACATATACATAAAACAATCCAGATACAAGAAGGCTTTTTATAAGGAAATATATTAGAAAGCTGGAGAAATTTATTCAATGAAGTACTTTGTCAAAATATCAAATTTGAAATTCGATAAATTAAAAATAGCCAATGGAGGAGCTATTGTTAAATATGTTTATGTCAATTTAAAATAAGAACACATAATGAATTATATATCAAAATCACAGGTAAGAAAAGAAAAACATCACTTGCTTAGAATATTTTATATAATTTTACTCACAATCTATGTATATAAGTTTAACTAATAGTCACAATATTCATATTTATTACATAAATATTTTCAATTGTATATCAAGTTATAACTGACATCATTTTTGTAATATATTAAATAAGACAGTGATGTTGATTACTATTCTTATTTTACATGTATATTATTAAACTCATTATAACTATTAGACTTTATTATTAAAAGCTAGTTTAAATTCTTTATCCTGACAATTTTCCTCTTTATATATTATGACTATATGAAATGTCATGTTCTAACCATTAAGTTCAGCAAATTCAGGTAAGTAATAAAGATAGATGTTATGTTATAATACCAATCAATTCAAATAATATAAATTATGGAGCCTGAGACAATTAATTTTATATCTATAAATAAAACTGATTTATAAAGAAGGAATCAATAATTCTGTTTCATTGCCTAAATAGATACAATGCGACCTTATATCTAATTACAAACATGGTATTTTACTCTTTTGCTTTGCTAATCCATTATTAAATGATCAGTTCAACTTTGGGGCAAACATTAGACTGGTTCCTTTCTTCCATTAAACTCTAATCTCTTCTTCCTATAATATAAATTGTGAGCTTAATATGAGGGTTTGATCAATCATTTAGAATAGCTTCATTCTTTTTCTTCCTATTAACAATAAATATATTTCTTCAAAATATCCAAAATAATCCAATTTATTCTATCAAATACATTTTCAAAATCACTGAAACAAACATCTGTACTTTTCATACAATAGTCTTTTTCTAAAATTCCAAAAATATTACATGACTCTGGAGCAATTGTCTCAGACATTGATATCACTAATATGTCAATATACTTTAGCTGCATGTAAATCAAACTTATTGCAATACAAATACTTACAATTTTCTGCATTATGTTTTAAAGGAAACATAACTATGAAAAATTGCTGATCTTCTTGAGTTATAAATAAAGGTGTAAACAACTAATTCTCTTCCTCATCTATACCAATATCTTTCAATAAATCAATTTTAATTTCAATGATTACCTTGGCTTTTCAGGTTTCAATGCTATAGCTTTTATAATCACAACCTCCATTACAGCAGAATGTAATTTATTCTTTATTCACTTTGTTCAGTTAACACAGATGTGAGCTTATTATATTTAATGTAATAAGTCATATATATTTCCCCCCATCTTTTCAGTATATCTATTTAGTGTCTCCAATTATTAAGTGGTTTATTCAACTATAAATTATATAATTCAATTCATAGTTAATATTTCTATACATGTTCTACCTATATTTCTGTATTTATATTTAATCATCATCATCTTTATTATTATCTTGAGGCTTTTTTACTTCTTTACACTTCTTGCAATTTACTGTCTGCAGCAGTTTAAGTTTTTTTGAATATTTTTAAAGTTTTAAATAATCATTTATATGGCTAATGTGTTATTAATTTCATGTCCAACATGTGAACATTTTTTTAAATGAAATCTCTTGTAATTGATTAATGCTCATTTTTCTTGTTTCAATACTGCTAAAACTAAATTATGGTTTGAATCTATATCAGTTCCAAAACATGCATATACACTCTTACACTCTTGCTGAATCTAATCTGAACTAATTTATAACCAAGTAAACCATTGGCACTTTCCATGTGTAAAGCTTCTGTGATTTTTAAATTATATAGTATCATAATGGATATATTATTAACAAAGTGCTTTATGTTTATTATAAAAATTTATCACCATTTCACATTTCTTAACTGTAATACAAGATTTACAATCTTCTCCTCTCTGAAATGATATACCATTTTCAATTACTTAATTTCTTCATGCAACATATTTTTTCTACTTTGCCATCATCATGTTCATTACTTGCTATATATGCCTGTATAATCATAAGGTTCTTTAAAATAGATTTCAGCCTTAGATAATTTATTATTTACAAAATTGCTATTACAAAGCTCTTGCTCATGATCTTAAGATAATATTTAATCTGTTACATCCACTTTATCATCAGAACAATAAACTTTCATATTTTTTTACTCTATAATCCCAAATATTTTTTTTATCTTTTCTATGTTATTCATAGCTCCTAACATTCCACATTTCTAGTATTACCCTTTAAGACTTTAAAATTTAAATTATGAACTAGAATAAAATACTCAATCTTGAAAAATAAAATTGCAATTACATTATCTGACCTACTACCTAAAGTTTTCCTGACACCCTTACTAAAATTTGCTCAATATTTTGCACCAGTAAAAAAACAACAACATAATATATGAAAAAAAAAAAACCATTACAGTACTTAAAAAAAAATATTAAAAATTTTCAACAATTTTAAAAATTTCTACTTTGAATCAAAGACAAGGCATGGCAGGTGAAGCTTTTTTGAACTTGAGAAATAAAATAATATTAACTCATTATAATAATATTTCATGGGAACTAATCATCCATATTTGTTTACAGAAATTCATTGTACACGATATGACCCATTATCCAAATTAATAGACTCAAATTCCTTTCGAAAAGTTACAATGTCTTGAAAAATTTTTCTGGCAAATAAATATAAGCTAGGCCATTAAAATTAATGTAGTTTTAAATATAATTAAAAAAAAACAAAGACATACTGTATACTATTTTAAATCCACAGAATGTGTTTTAGTTTTTCTAATCTTTCTTCCAATCAATTTAATTATATCTTTAAAGCACTGTATTTTTTTAAATACAGAACCATAAATTGAAAATAATAAAAATGTAACTTCTGCTTATATTTGAAATATAGATCTCAATACTTCCATTTAATTATACAGTATTTCATATAACAGAGGCAAAACTCCCCATACAATAGCATCATTCAGTGCAAGCCAGAGTAATCAATGGATGTAGGAAGGTATGTGCATAAAGTTCCTATCTAGTGCCTACCCATCCAATCTTCCCAGACTAGTTTCTAACTTGTGGCTTTCATCAGTGAGGAGATTTGAACCCGAAAGCATTGCACCTAGATCTTAGGATTTAACACAACCCTCCAACAGCCACCTTTTCTTATCAGCTAACTATAAAGCTTCAAGTCCAAAATGAAAACATGTTTTCAATTCAAGGTCATTAGCTTGTACAGTTGTATAGATTGAACTCAGTTCAGCATCCTTACTTTTTGGTGTCTTTGGTTCTTTAATAACCATAGTCGCCATAATCCTATTAGGCATGATTGGTATTAAACCAATAAACATCACATCATCATCATTCTTTATGCTCACACAACTGTTTAATAGAGGCAAAAGCATAAGCCAGAGTAATCAATGGATGCAGGAAGGTTTGTGCAGAAAATTCCTATGTAGTGCCTAGCTCATCTGATATTCCCTAATTAGTTTCTAGCTTGTGGCTTTTATCATTTAGAAACTTTGGATCCGACAGCATTGCACCTAGATCTTAGGATCTAATGCAACCCTCCAATAGTCACCTTTTACCTTATAAGCTAACAAAAAAAAAATTTGAGCCCAAAATGAAAACACAATAAGGTTTTAATAGTTATATAGATCTGAACTCAGTTCAGCATCCATACTTTTTGGTGTTTTTGGCTCTTTAATAACCATAACCACGATAATCATATTAGGCAGGATTGGTATTAAACTTGTAAACATCACCATTCTTCATGCTTACACAAATTGTTTTAACAGAGGCAAAATTCTCCATACAGTAGAGCCACTCAACGCAAGCCAGAGTAATCAAAGGATGCAGGATGGTTTGTGCAAAAAAACCCTTTCTGGTGCCAACTCATCCAATATCCGCAGACTAGTTTCTAGTTTGTGGCTTTCATCAGTGAGAAGCTTTGGATCCAAGAGCACTGCACCCAGATCTTACAATCTAATGCAACCCTCCAGAAGCCACCTTTTGACTGAGTAGGCACTAGATAGAGATTCTATGCACAAACCTTTCTGCATCCATAGATTACTCTGACTTCCACTGAGTAACACTACTGTATGGAGAGTTTTGCCTCTGTTAAAACAGCTTTGTGATCATAAAGAATAGTGATTATGTGATCTTTAATTGGTTTAATACCAATCCTGCCCAATAGGATTATGGTAACTATGGTTTTAAAAAACCAAAGACACCAAAAAATATAAATGCTGAACTGAGTTCAGATCTATACATTTATACAAGATAATAAGCTTGAATTAAAACCTTATTATATTTTCATTTTGGACTCAAAACTTTATAGTTAGCTAAGAAAGTAAAAGCTGGCTTCTGGAGGGTTACATTAGATCCTAAGATCTAGGTGCAGTGTTCTCAGATCCAAGGCTCATCACTGATGAAAGCCATAAGCTAGAAACTATTCTGGGGATATTGGATGAGTAGGCATTAGATAAAGATTTTATGCATAAGCCTTTCTGCATCCATTGATTACTCAGGCTTGCACTGAGTGGTGCTACTGTAAGGAGTTTTGCCTCTGTAAAGACACCTTATGTAAGCATAAAGAATGGTGATCAAGTGATGTTTAGTGGTATTTCCTATAACTTATCAAATCGATATAAAGAGAAAATTATAAATTTTTGAAGGGAGTTAGTGAAAACAGAAAATACTTTAATATTAAAGGAGTCATGAAACTCAGATTTTACAAATTCAAGTTTGATTGGCATATGACACCCAGTGGCAACCCAATTCTTTACATACTAATAATGGCTATAATCCCATTAATATGCTTAAGTAGTTTGAATGTTAGTTAAAGAATAAACAAAGAAATCCACAAGAAGTCCTTGCTGAGTGATATGTATTTTCTTTTTATAATAACATAAGATCATACTTCACTAAAAATGCCAATAGTAATGTATTATCAATCAATAGGCATCTTGCTAGCCTACCCATGCATTATGAAACATAAAATAGTCTAAATCTTTTGTAGTAACTTTGAGCATATATAACTTTTTTCAAATTTTTTTATTAAATATACCCCAATTTATCCTTAGTATAGAAGTTAGTTTTGCAACTTTGTTATTCTATTATTTTTTTCTCCCTTTTATAATAAACTAATAATTTCTTCTTTTGTCTATATCTATTTCTTGTAATATTTCTGTCTCTAAAAATTATTTTCAGTCTTCTCATCTCTAAATACACATTTGATGCATTTTTTTTTTTTTCTGTATTCAGTAATAGATATTTTTAATCCTAGTTTTCAAATACTTCAGGTAAAAAATAAATACTTCAAGTAAAGAATAACTAAAAAATTTATTTTTAATCTTTGAAAAACATCAAAGCACTTTTCCTTCATTTTTTAAAATTGACCACCTCTCTCTCCATAAATTGGCTAATTCAATTAAACCTTTTATTTATTCCAATTTTAATTTTTTGGTTCATAAATAAACTTTGTTTAACCATTGCAATCTTATATTTTTTTTTCAATTTTTACAAAACTATCTATTCATCTAAATAAATATTAAAAGTTTTAATCTGGCTACTAATTCCCCCATTCTAAATTTAATATGCATCATCTATTTTAAATTTTTTTTATTTATCTTTGCCCTCCCAAAATACAGGGAAATCTAATCAAACTGTCTTCATTCAAAACATTTTTTTTTTAAATAGTAAAATTGAGTAATTGTAGAAATATCATCATAAAGTCATTACAGTTTTGCAAAATGAAAACTCATAAATTCAGAAATTAATTTCAAATGCACCAACTTAAAAAAAAAATAAAAAATACTGCTAATTTAAAAACATTACAATTATTTTCAGTCAATATGAAAAGCATAATATATTTTTAGGGCATATAAGCACAATATTATCATATTATAAATTAAGATTATAGTACATTTATTATAATAATGTTATAACATATAAACTTAAAAAAAAAGAAGTCTTTATAATTTAAATATGTAATTAAAATGATCAAAAATGAATAGAATATAGATATAGCCTAAAATTTAAAAACACAATATTATCACTAATTAACATGTTTATAAAACGGAACATAGTACATTTTCTGTGATAATAAGTCATTAATAATATTGTCTGCCATTTGAAAAATTAGTACCCTTATAGAAATAGTATATTAACTAAAAGCAAAGGCTGCAGTACAAAGATCCAAAGAGAAAATGCTATTACTAATAAAAAGTTTTATTGAAACTTTATACAAATAATTTAAATTTCTGATTGCAAAGCATGATTATACTGCAAAATAAAATTTCAATTTTGATGAAATGATATAAAAAACACTTTGAATTTCAATTTCTCAAAAAAAAAAAGTTTTCTATCTAAAAATTGTAAGATCATGGAGCTGTGTCTGGCTATACACATGGCTATGGGCCAAAAACAACACCAACAACAAACAAATTATTTATTTACAGGTGGGGAAATCTTTGTGCACTGAAAAATGCTGCTAAATTTTAATATCAATCACATGAGTGGCCAATTAAAAAAAAAAATCTTTAATTATGTTAAAAAATGATACATTTTCTAAGTACGATTTCAAAGTTGAATGGCAAACTATAATTAGTTGTTTCATTACATAAATAACTTTATGAATTTTTTTTTTTTAATTCATAATTTTTGTGTTTGTTTAATCCATTTCCTTATTTATATTTTAAAAAATATATATAGGTATGATATTTATACTTATGTATTGATTAAGAGCATTTATTATATATATGCAGTACATACTAAAGTAGAATATGCTACTGCTTCTAGTAAATGTTATTAACATTATTCCTATGAAAATAAAGTCCCTATTTATCATAAATTAATTAATATATTATTTTTCAGGAAGCAATTAATCACATTGAATGAGAACTCCTTGTACTAAATAATGCTATTTAATAATTCTTTGACATTTCTCAATGTTTATAACTTCTTTTCAGAGTATCATACTAATCATTTCTAAATAAATATAAGAAATGACAATATAAATCCTTTCCCTTATCATCTATCTGGCTTAATCTTAAAAGTAAATCAAATGCTTTCTTTTTAAATGCAATTGTTTGATCTTATAATAATATTCCTCTTTATAATCAATGCTTTTTTAACTCATAACATCCATTAATTTAACTAAGTCAAATGCTTAATGTAAACTTCTAATATATATGTGTGTATGTGTAAATCAAGTAATCTTTAAAACATTTTAATTAAAAAAAAAACTTTAGATAAAATAATGTTAGTAAATGTAACTTTATTATGTTGTAAGAAGATTATAATTTGCATTAAAATATTTTGAATTTTATAAGAAATGAAATTATATAATATCAACACCTAAACATATACTTAAGCATTTTTCATAAAAAAATAGCTTTGAGTTAATTAATGGCCCACAAACGCTCAATAATCTCTCTTTAAACAAAGTGACTAGCTAGGTCAATGGAAGCTGTGTAACAATATTCCAGTGTCTACTAATTCAATATTTGACTCTGATCTATAAGCAGAATCATCTTAGTAAATGATAGTATTATCTGGAAAAAAATATTCAAATCATGATGTGAATCTAGTCCTTAAAAATATTCAAATAGTCTAAAGCTGTGAAGTGCTCAAAACAGAATAATGAGGACATGGCTGCTTAAATCATCAAAATTTCATGTTTCACAATAGAGAAAAAGCAATAGTTTCTCTTTGTGATCACTGGATTTAACTCCTTCCAATAGTTGACAAAGTACAAATAATGATTGGTTGAACCATACAATATACTTCCAATAATCTATTACCCATTACTAATGATTATGATACCACTCTTTCTGAATCATCACAAAAAACAATTAGTTTGAAATAGCAACTGCCAAAAATATTCTGAAAATGAGGTTCACACCATATTGTTTTGTATTGCTCTGACAAATTTATTATTTTGTGATTCTGTGTGGGAATTCATTGTAATATCTGATGGTCTCCTTGGTAAGCATTGATTTCCAACAATAGATTTGACAAGATTAAGTTCTTTCACTAGTGAATGCAAATATGGAATCTTGAGACTATCATATAAATCTTGACTCTAATAAGTTCAGTTCTGAATATTGTAATTCTAGCTAAATAATTTCCAGCAATGTGATCCTTTCAAACTCGAATACATGTGATATTTCTTTTTACAGATTATAAAATATATTTTTTTTCTGACAGATATTTCTTATCATCTTCAAATTCTATTTACTGAAGAAAAAAACATGTTGCATTGCCATATATTTCCATTTCAGTGCTATATGATATCAAAAATTAAAGTGATAATAGAAAGATCTTCAGATATAAAAGTTAGTATTTGTCTGAAGGTTTGTAATAATGATATATTATAAAATGTGATATGTTGGACTATTTCCATCATTTATGAGTGAATGTTGAATGTATAGAAAATTTTAAACTTTATTTAAACTTTCCAAATACAAAAACTTGTTAGTAATAACACACAAATAGTCGATACAAGTGCGATTTTGATCATAAAGGGTTTAAAATTGATCTGCTCGGGTTGATTTCCTTTTTGATAACAATACAATTATTGAATTATGGACATATTCCATGATTGAATTGGCATTACTCCTTATTTTGGTGTGTCACCATATTTTTCATGTTCAGTATGTGCGCATGTCAGTCTTAACAGGTTTAGGATGAATCGGTACAATATGTACAATAGTTTATTTAACATTTTGCTGTAAGCATTTTCACATAATTCATCTTACTTTACAAAACTAATCAATATCTTATATTCATTTTTTAATATCTAAATTCATACTATACTTCCCAACTAATGGGATTCCATTATTATCAATATCCATAAATCTATTTTCTTACTATCAACTTCTTTTTGAAATTTATAAATCTATTCAAACAACTAAATACTTTCTTACAATCACATTCATAAAAAATAAATATTTCATTCCCATATTATATAAATTTCCTATACAATCATTTAAACTGCTCATATATAAGTGAATTCATGATTTGACGATGTTCAAATGTTTATCTGCTTGGTAATTTTTTGTGAAATGTAGCTTGTTTTTTTTTTTTAAATACATTACTATGATACACCACAGAGTGTGGTACTATTATTTGACTTAAGAATAATGATATTTTTTAAAAAAAAAATGGATTGTGTTTTATGAATAAAATTTAAAAAGTGAAAGTGTAATATTATTACAAAATATTATATAAATTATTTAACAGAATTGAGCACAAAAATATAAGTAAATTATGCTACATTATAAAAGCGTTTTTATTATTGTCAATGTTAAGTTTTTAAAAATTCTAAATTCTTTTTTTTATCAGTTTCTTAAGCTTATATTATTATTAAAAATCTTTTAATCTTTTTTTATACTCTTTTATTAATATTTCAAAAACTTAAAAAATCCATTCTATATTATTTTATTTTATTAAAAGTTTTGACTGATTTACAGTAATCACCAGAGTATATATACTGTAATGACAAATTTGCCATGGAAGACAGTACATGGATTCGAACCCAGAACCAAATGCAATCAAAGATATATACATGTATATGTTAAATAAGTGCCATAAATTTTGATTCAGATAAATATGAAAGTTGAATAGTTAATAAAATTCAGATTAAAAAAACGATTCAATTCAAATATATAATAATACTAACTAAAATGATGATGATGACTGATAATTTAAAAGTACAAAAAGTATTTTGTTTTTGTTTCAATAAAAATGAAACTCAAATGTGCCATACTTTCTAAAAAGAAAGTTTATTTTTGGAAAACTTTTAAAGGAACAATTATCATCAATTACAAATTATTGCCACCATTCCTGTATGATCCCCAGTGAATTGCATGATTTCTCAACGTTGTAGATATTAAGTAGCATATGAGTGTTAAAAACATAGTGTTTGGATTGAATTACAAACACAAAATAATTTATTAACAATGAATAAATAAAACCATTGCATATATACTGTACAAAATATTAAATATCATAGCAATAAAATATAAATCATAGAATCAATTATCAAAGATAAAATACAACCTATCATTCTGCCATCTATCTCAGATTTTCAATTTGCAAAAAAAAAAAAAGTTCATCCACCACTGTAGTTATTACTTTTTTTAAAACAATTATAGACCAAGTAATATATTTGAGAAAAACTGGTCCACTAGCTGTTCAGGTGTATATTGCTTCTGCTTTTGACTCTGTCCCAATTAAAACTTTGATCCAGATTCTAACAACATACAATATACCTACACCTGTACTATATATTCTCAACAATCTTCTCATAAAGAGGGAGATTCACATTACGCTTAATGTAAAAGTCTTCCCTGGCTTTAACCTCACAATTCCATTCCTCAAGGATCCTTTCCGAGTGCATTACTATTTATAACTTATATTAATTCTTAATTATTAGAAGTTGAAAACAAAATGCCTGGTATCTATATTCCAATCATAAATAATAAAAAAATAAAGCCTATTTCCTATATGGATGACCTAGTAATTTTTCTTCCTTCCAAAAAATTCCTTCCTGCATTAACAACAATTCTTGAAAACTATTCAAAACAATACAAACTTCAATTTAATATCAATAATTCATTTACATGAAACATTTTAAATGGAAATAGTATACCCTCTAATTTTATAGCACCTCCTAATAACTTTTTGTTTTCCTATTTACAAGTCTACAAATGCCATGAGAACCTCCATTCAAGATATGCTACTTGCATCCATTGAAACCAAAATTTAATTCTCTATCTAAAGCCTACTTATCACTACATACCGAAAACACTCTCAGTAATATCCTAATATTCATTAAAACAGCATATTACACACTAATGCTCAATTATAGTACAACTTACAAACAGAAAATAAACTCACTATGCACCAAAGTAGTATGGGGAAAGAAGACTGTGTTGCGATGAGCATTAGAACCGTGCAAAAATATGCCACTAACAATGGATTATCACTCCATTTCATTCCAATAATTCACCTTCAATGAACAATCAATATAATAGTCAAATTTCTCACTTTTTCCCCTGACTTTAAAAAATTAATTTTCATTACCCCAAACAGATACACTACTCCAGCTAAAAAATACCTTTTTTCAAAAATCTAAAAATCCTTTCCACATATTCCATCCTCAAGTAACATAATCTATCGGCAAAAATTAATTACTGGGAAGCATATAATCTTGTCCACAAAACTGAGAATTTATCAACACTCCAACCTCTTCTTCATCACATAAACAAATAGATCATCCAAAAATTAAAATTCTCGTACTTAGAACCCAAAAATCTTGGATTTCCTTATTAAGATTAATTTGGAACATTTATCAACCTGTAGCTTCTTAGCTAAAATAATGTTATCTACGAGTATAGACTCAATTTGCTCACTCTGCCACAAAGTGGAAGAAATTGTTCATTTTATCTTTAAATGCTCATCACTTCAAATTTATCAAAATCTCATTATATATATATATCTCTAAGTCCCAATCAGCTTCACTCATAATGCTCATCAACAGTATACAGAGAGTACTTTTCCCAAGCATTAGAGCAACTATTTTTATTTTATTCACTTTTTGATTTCTTAGATGCCATTTCTGCTTCAAACCAACCTCAAAAAAAAAACAACAAACTACATTCACATTTTTACAACAAAATAAATAGAATAAAAGTTTGAGATCATATCCTTGCACTACCAAATATATATGCAGCAACATGGAGCTTAATAGTCTTACGTACACCACTGTAACCACCGATCATTAAAAAGTAGGATATGATCTTTGCTTTAATATCCAATAACTCTCATTAAATATATAGACAACTACTCAATTGAACACTAGCCTATATGACTAGTTAAATTTAACTGTACAGCTCATATCCTAATTAATTCTTCTCTACTTATAAAGAATTCTTTCTGAATCTGATGTACATAATATATATATATACGTGTGTGCATATAGATAGCGATACTAAATTCAATATAAACTTAAATATAATATGTAGATATGCAATAAGAACTACATGTATAAATTAATATAACCTATGTAATCACTTATTTCAACAATAAAGTTTATGTTAAAAGTAAAACATATTTTTTAATCTAAGTTTAGATTTAAGTTTAAGACCTTACAGTACTTAAAATGATAAGCTCTTACCATGTTAAAAATTGAAAAAGTCACAAACCTTACTTTTGCAGATACTATTCATTTAATATGATAGTAGTTCTTTTCCTTGGACATTAGTGATATTAGAGAACATCAGCATGTTATATAAGATATAATATTAGCAGATCTTGGATACTTCGTACAGCATTTTCTATTTAATTTCTTCACGGTATTATAGAGTAATGCACAGGCTGGTTTTGCAAACTTCAGCATCACTTTCTGGATCCAACTGCATTTTCCAGATATTTTTGGCTTGTGTGTTTTTTTCTGTTGTGTAGTTACACATTGTAGATAGTTTTAACCAGCGATTGTTTCTCTCCTCGGCATAGATCATTGCAACAGTACTTCAAAAGCAGACTGGACTGAGATGCAATACAATATGGAATCAGAATCCCTAGTTGCTTGCTCCAGACCTAATTATATCTATTTGATATTATTCAAACAACAATATATATCACCAACTAGGAAAAATCTAACCTTTGCATCATTACAATAATATATTTTTTGAAAAACATTTTCTTCATTCTCTTCCAAACATGTCATGAAGACAAATTTACAACTAATATACTTTAATACATAAATAACAAAAGACAAAAAAAACCCTTTTTTTTTTCTTTTTCTTTATCTACATTATTAGTTAACATAGGAAAATAGAAAATTCATTGCTGACATTTAATCATAGCGTGATATTTTATTTATTAATTCCAAAATTTTAATATTAGATTCAAATCCATCATCAGATTTACTTAAAAAAATGGACAAGTTGTTTATTTAAAACTTCCATTTGAAAGGCAGATTAAATAGGGTTTGAAATGCTTTAAATTTTTCTAAACTACATAATTCAAAATTCTTTTGCATATCAAAAGCATTTTTCTTTTTTACCAAAACAATTTTATACAATATTTAATATTATGCATAAATCAATCTTTCTTTCAATTTTTTAGGCATTCTAAATATTCTCTACTCAATTTTGATGACAAGTATTTATTAAATAATTTTTTTTTCTTCATGCGGCTTTGTCATATAACCACATTTGAGCTGCTCTTGCATTTGTTATAATTACAAATCCCTCAAGATGAGACAATAGGATAATGTAAGTTTTCATTTCTTATTTGTGCTTACTGCGAAAACTTTTACCTTCTCTTTTCTCTAATTACTCTTGGTATTTTAGTTCTTTTCATAAAATGTTTTACAAAATACATATGTCTATACTGTGCAAAAATTTGCTTGACACTGAATGCTATAAAGAATGCGTAAATTTCAATTCTAGGATCCATAAAAAATTCCACCATAGGATATTAAAATGTATGATGAAGCATGAACATCAGAAGGATTATCTCAGTTTCACTTCTAATAAATTATCCATAACACATCAAAATAAAATATGACTTGTTCTCTTTTAGGTCTTAGAACTGATAAATACCATTTGAAAATTAAGTCTTGCTGTCTTTTGAGTCTTAGAGGCTGATAAATTTAACATATACTCAAACTGCACCTTGTTTTCTCTGAGCCTTACAGGCAAGTGAATAAATTACTTGATAAAGAAAAATATATTATGGCAGGATCTGAGAAAATATACACTTCGAAATATCACATAACAACATACTGTTTCATGTACATGACCAAATCCCAATACATCATTAGAAATGGAATATCTCCACATACGTTAATAAGAAAAAATTTATTTTCATCCTCTGCAAAAATCAATAAATAATTATCCTGGTTATATGTTTTATAGTTATTTCCAACAGCTGAATTAATTAAATTTTTTTTTCTATTATCTATAAAAGTCACATTTGCTTTCTAGCAAGCAGGTCATTTTTCTTCTTTTAAAATACTATCATTAATTTCACTTCTTAAAACATTTTCTTAATCCAGGGTTGATAGAGAATAAATCAGCCTTTATTCCTCTAACATCATGTTTTACATATGCCAAGATACTTCTGCAGTGGTGATAGAATGATCATCCAAGTAGATCTGAAGTATGTTCTGCCATCTTCCGGGTCACTGCTGATTACTTCATGTTGGTTTGACTCCCATTCTCTTCATTTTTTTTTAAGTCTAATCCTATCTTTTTCTATTCCAATGCTAGTTCCTGGATGTTGTGAGCTCTCAGGAGATTTTTCTGGAGTGTCTGGTTTTCTTGGGTTTGGGAAACTTCTAGAAAATATTATGCATGTTTTATCTCTTTCTTCTTTTTTTTTCCACCAAAGGTCAGAATCTTTAGTCATTTTTCACCTTGATACAATCAAGGAATATTTCACATTTTTTGTTTGATTACCTATTTGATATGGTAATTTTACCTTCTACATAACCTACATCTTCCTGATTCTGGAGACTCATGTCGTTGGCATTTAAAATCTCAGCCATTTATTCTTATAATGTTTTAGTCAGTCCTCATGATCATATGTTCAACACAAAAGGGTAAGTTATGTTGAATAATTCTTATGATTTGGCTTTTTATCATGTCACATGCAAACAAATGTCCTTAATTTTGACACTTGCCTGCTAAAGAATTGTGTATAACTTTCATTACCTTTTATGCAAAATCTTTCATGCGTGATATGATATCTGATCACTTCTTGGTGTTCTTTGGACAAAAAATTATTTAAAAATTTGTTCTCTATATCCAGAATAAATGGATGGTTTCCTTATTAACAAATTCCACCATTCCTTAGCTGGTCCTTACAATTTATAGACAATAGCTACTCACTCTCTTTCTGTTAGTTTGTTCAATTGGAAATAATTCTTCAAACTGACAAGATGTTCCACTGACATCTCTCCTGCTTCTCCTCTAAACACCTGACTTTTTTGGAAATTGATTTATGAAGCTAAAAATCTCATAACTTTTGTACTGTCCTATAACGTGTGTTTTTATAGCTTTGTCATATAACAACATTCAAACTGCTCTTGGATTTGTTATAGTTACAATACAGATATTAATTTTAAGATATTTAATATAACTGAAATTATATTTTTTAACTCCGATGAAGACTGAAAATCATCTGAAACTAAGTAAAATATTCAAAGGCATAATGAGTGTATTTTTTAAAAAGTTTTTGAAAATTATTAAATTAGTTGATTATTTTACATTTGCTGGAAAGTCAACCACCTGTCTATTAAACATAGCTCAATGTATATGCAAACAAAGAGAGTAAATGCCCCCAGGCTATGACTTAAAAGCCCTAAATGTTGAACAAATGATCAAAAATAGCAAGAATCACCTACTCTTGGAAGCTCTGATGTTTATAAGCATAACTTTGTCAGCATTGCTGATAACTCAGAGTGAAATTAATTTTAAGAGTCAAATTGAATATGGCATCTGAATTATTAAATTCATAATCAATTATATAAGGCTGACTATGACTATAATAATTAAATAAGATTTAATATGTAAACTTTAAATTAAGCAGTGTTCCCAAGTATAGGTGATTCATTCTATTCTTGATCTTTTGTTCACCATTTAAAGTGTTTTTAAGTCATAGCCTAGAGAAGAATGATTTACCCCTTTTGTTTACATATACAAAAGACTACATATTAAATCTTATTTAATTATTACAATCAAGGTATTAAAAAAGAGATGCAGTCTCCAGCCTTATATAATAAGTTTAATAATTCTTTAGGTGCCATATTCCATCTGTCTGACAAATTAATTTCACTCTGAATTACTGACACTGTTGACAAAGGTATACTTACTAATATCAGAGCACCCAATAAAAGTTAATTCATTATATGTTTATTGCAGACTGAAGTTGATTGTAGAATGACTAAAAATAATAGAATGACTGAAATGTTTCAATGCCTCAATAATCAAATAATAATAGAAAATAGACTATTTACAATTTAGAAAATCATCTCTAATTATTTTTATAAACTTTTCATTACTATGAATGTAGAATTCATAGCCAAAAATAGATTTAATTTTTCTTGGTAACAATACCATATAATTAACATATATATATATATATGAATTACTTAATACACATTGTAGTTTTTAAATAATCTTTAAATAGTTCATTCTTCAGGCTAACAATAATATTTTAAATATACTTTTGTTCTCTCAAAGATTCCAGGCTTAATTTAAATTCATGCAGAAATTAAGGAAGTAAATTAGCAATAAATCAAATTAATTGCCTTTTCTACAATTTTAATCACAAAAATTACATATTATTTAGGTAGCATTTTAACTTATAATTTTACTGATAAAAAAAAAAAAAAAATTGAAAAATTAACAAGAAAAAAAGTATTTTCTTTAAATTCTTCAGAAATAATATACTTCATTACAAAAACTGGAAAATTGCCAAATTATTAAAATTTTATATTTACATCAAAATATCACAACCTTCTTAATTTACACATTAAGCACTATGCAATAGATATGATTTTTTCTTTTTCTTTTTCCATTTCTTTTTAAAATTAATCTTAAAAAGAATGAAAGTCTTATACAGTATTTTATTATTACAGAGATTTATATTATAGTTTTAAATATTGCATACTATATTAAACTATGGTTAGACTGATATACAGAAGAAAAAAAACAAGCTTTAAAAAACATTGAAGAACAAAAGTTTCTCCTATTTAGGATGTCAAAGGGATAATAAAAAAAAGGAATGTAATACTCACCAAACTTGTTAATTATAGGGGGGGTGGGGTTATAAATTATCATAATAAAGAACTATGAAAAAATAAATTTATAATTAAGTACACACTGCTTATGTTTATTATCTAAGCTGAGGTTCTCCATTGGGGATGGGGGAAACAGTACATTTACATCTTTCAACACTTTTAAATACAGTAAACAACATCCCTCTATATACCCTCTTGATATGGTTTGTAAAAAATGGATTTAAATTTCTATCTAATCAGAATATAAATTCACGTGTGTGCTTATTCATAGTAAAAAGCAATATATTTCATAATTATGAATATTAACTTTTTCACTCTCAAAAAACATACATCTATTATATATATATATTAAAATTCTGACTGATTTTGATTTCTGGTAGATTCCATTGGAAATATAGTAACTTAAAAAAATGTCCCCAAACTACAGCACCACATTCCTTAACAGTTTAATTTACAGTAAATTAATAGAATAAAATATCTAAAAAATCTTATTGTTTCTTTGCTCTGCATCATATGTATTTCAACAAATTATTTTAAAGGTGTTAATTATGATGATCAATTCTATCATTTGCTTGTATCTTTTTTTGATGCCTGAATTTGCTTCTGGCAGAAGAGTTGCATTAATAAATAATGACAAGTACTGATTTGGAGAATGGCTACTATATGTCAATGCCAGCATTAACTATGACCCATACATATTGGCATTTTCATTATTATATACTAATATATATATATATTTGAATTAACATTTTCATTTCTCTCTCAACTGAGCAAATAAGAAAAGATCTAAAAAAAATTCCATTATGAATGCATTCAATCTGAATTTTAAAATGTCAGTATTAAGTATATGTCATATCTTACAATATCATAGTCTTTTTAATGGATAATATAGCCAAAAACAACAATTTTGAATCAATTATTGGTAAAGTTTTTCTAGTCATTAGTAAATATGTAGATAAATATATATCACATATATTTCAAAATGTGTAGGTTGAATATTAATCTCTAGGCATAATAGATTCAAATAAACAATTATTACAATAATCTTGTATTTGAAATCAATAATGATAAAAGCACTTTTGACATTTTTTTGTAATTTCATCTGTCTCTTAGTAGATGTTAATAAATCTGAAATTATTTTTTATGTGTAGGTATTCAATAATGATCAATCAAAAAAGACCTCTAAACAGGGCCGGCGCTGGGTACTAGGCGCCTGCATGCAAATTTGATTTTGGCGCCCCTGTCAATATGTATGTTTACTAAGGTGACCCGACCGTGTCCCGTGGCGTTTTAAAAAAGTCATGATTTTTAGAAAGAATGCACGATGTAATGCTATTTTTGATATCAAAAATAGCATAAAATTGATTGTTAAATTATATATTATTTCATACAAACGGTTTGTATGAAATAATATATAATTTAACACGCAAATTTAGATGTTAGAAAAATTTGCAGAAATTTTAAAAATAATGTGTTTGTTAAAAATAGACAGAGTGATTCAAATATATATATATAATAAATTAAAAAAAATAATGTTTGAGATTAAAATATTTAAATGTTTATAATAATTTTCGAAAAACATTTACATATTTTAATCTCAAATATTTTTTTTTTTTAAAATTTCATATTTATTATTTGCGTCACTGTCTGTTTTTAACAAACCCATTATTTTTAAAATTTTTGCTAATTTTTCTAACCTCTAAATTTATGCAAAATATTAGCAAATTTAATAATAAATTTACAATTTATAAATGAAATAATTTTAAAAAAAGATAATATTACAAACATACATATTTAATTTATTATTATTAATGTACCTATATCTATATAACGCTCCATATAAACCAAATTTTTAATCAGCCCCCCCCCGGTCAATGGTGTCCCGTTTTACCAATGTTAAAATCTGGTAACTTTAATGTATATTACCTACATGTTATAAATATTAGTGTACAAAATCTTTCTAAGGGAAACAAACAAGGCAATGTAAATAAATAATTTTTAATATTAAAAAAAAAGAAAATACAGTTAAAAAAAGTAAATGCATTACAAAACATGTTATAATTATAATAATTTTATACTCCTTGACTTCATATTAATAAACCTTGATATGATTGTATTTATTTCCAGTTCTGCACAAATATCATTTTCAATAGCAATTAATGCCAAATTAACAAGCCGTTTTTGTGACATAGTTGTTCTCAAGTAAGTTTTAATTAATTTTAACTTAAAAAAGAGCGCTCACCGCTTGCAACACTAACAGGTAATGTTAATAATATTCTTAAAGCTATTGATAAGTTTGGCATAGATAAATTATTAGAAACTATAAAATTAAGTGTTTCGAAAGGGTTTTGAAATTTAAAAAATCCTTTTGAAAAATATCTCGAAAAGCACATAATTCGTCGAATAAATCTGTAGCATTAATATCTTTACTGTTATCAAATTTCAAAATATTTTCTAAATCTTTGCATTTTGCTTGTAACTCGCTCTTATTAATTTCTGATATTTTATATAGAAAATTGAAATTATTATAACATGCTTCGAGGAGTTCAAAGCGTTCTGTTAAAGAATTAATCGCTACATCTAAAAGTGTAAAAAACATGTTTATTTTAAATTTTTCTTCAGGTATTTGAGGTGTTTCGTCCTGATGCTCTAATCAAATTGACGAGTTTTTTTCCGTTGTCGAACTTCTTTGGCAGTTTTAAATTCTTTCTCTCCATCAACCTCTTCTAAGTTCATCTGCAATTTTGAGAATGTTTTTGAAATTTGAATCTGATCGATATTCTCGTAAAAATTTATTTAGATTTGCGATCGATTCTAAAGCAAGTGAAGCATTCATATTTACATTTTGGAGCATTTTACTGACAGGATTTATTCTATTTAATATATCATGCCAAATTATTAAAGAACAAATAAATTTGTAATCCTTAAGGTTAGTGCAGAGTGATTGAGCTTCATGTTGAATTTCTCTATTAAAAGATTCGTTGTTCATTATTTCATAGAGTGCATCATAAATTTCACCCAACTGATACCGTAGAGGCCGGATTGCATCAATTCTGCTTTCCCATCGTGTTTCTGATGGTTGTTTTAGAGTTAAAGTTTTAATAAATTTTAAAAGGATTGACCACCGTTTATAAGATGATGAAAAAAAATTGTATATTTTTTGAACAATTGCAAAAAAAACAATTGTATCTACATTGACTTTGGCGGCATCGTTTATGATTAAGTTTAAAGAATGAGCAGCACATGGTACGTAAAATGCACGAGGGTTTTTGGTTAAAATCAAATTTTGAAGTCCAGCCTTTTTGCCTTTCATGTTGGCCCATTATCATACCCTTGACCACGCATGTCTTCAATGGGAATCTTCCATTTTTCCAGTTGTTCAATTATTGTTGTACATAAACCTCGTCCAGTGGAATCTGTTATATCTATGAAACCTAAAAAGTTTTCTCTAATTTTAACCGTTCCATTATTACAAAAAACGGCTGAATAATTATGGTCATTTGTTCAGTTTTACTTGCATCTGGTGTACAATCTAAAATAATAGAATAATATTTGGATTTCTTTATCAATAATAAAATTGTTTCCCTAATTGCTGTACTTAAAATTTCCAATAATTCATTTTGGCTATCTTTGCTCAAATAATGTACTCTATTGTTTTGATCTAGGGCCCTCTCAACATGATTTTCCATAACGGGATCAAACTTGCAAATAATTCAATTAATTTTAAAAATTTCCGTTATTTTTTTCGTATAATTTATCAGATGATCCGCGAAATGCTAAATTTTGACTACCAAGGAATTTGATAATTTCAATCAGCCGTTACAAAACACTCCTCCAATGTTTCTTTTCCATTTCATATAAATTTTGAGATTGACAATCAATAGTAATTTTGTTTTTTAATCTTTTCTCAAGTTCATTCCAATTCAATAAACTTTTCATGTGAGCCATACTAGTTTCATGTCTGTGTAAAGTTGTACTTAAATTTCTCCAATTATTGTATCCTTCTATGAGGCTAGATTCAGTAGATCCAAAAACTTTGCAACAAAAGCAAAACACAGAGTTCAAAATTTTGGAATAAATAAGCCATTTTCAAAAACTACTTCTCCGTTTCCATTTTTCTATTATAATATACATCAGAAAATTTACGGCCATGTACATCGTTCGGATATATAATATCTTTCTTTTGAATAGGCCCCATTTCTACTAAAATAACACGTAGTTTGTCATCGATTTTATTCCATTCAGCTGGATCTTCTAAATTTGTACACATTTGATATGATATTGGCACAATGACTTTGTTGTCACTTAACTGTTTCTTACTAAAATCTTGTTCAATATTTTCAACAGTTCCCTGTGATCTAGATGATGTGCACGGTTCTGGTTCTTGTTGAGTATAAGCTATTTCAGAAGCAGTTGATATTTTAAGATATTTATTAAGTGATCCACTTTGTTTTTTAATGTTTGCTATTTTTTCAGCTTGGCGTTTACGACTTTGTGCACGGATAGTTTTTTCTTAGTTTTTGATTCCATATTACTTTTACTCATGAACGCCACTTTAAAATAATTTTCAAATGTAATAAATAAATAAATACGGACTCTAATTTATATATTTACATCATGTATCTTAATACTTAAGATTATATATCGCTAATTTAGATGTCCAACACAAATTACTTCTTGCGCCAAAATACAAAACTCTATACGTGGAGGGAAGAAGTTGTTTAACTTGTTTACCTAAAAAGGCAGCTAATAAATTGGAAATATTCAGCCATTGACATTAAAAATGGTCAGGTTTTAAAATAACTCAAGTGTCCAGTTTTTACGCTTGATTGAACATTTTAGTTTTACCATTGGCAAGATTTTCTTTTGTTATCATATATTTTTCTAATTAACACAGGTGGCCTGCCAGGCCTGATTTGCGATTTCAATAGAAAATTTCCTGGGATTATAATTATTGTTTACAAGTTCTTACTAAGATTTTAAAATTTGCGATAAACATCATAAGCAAACGTATGTAATTAATTTGCAAACCTAATTAGTATGCAGAAAAAATAGACTTTTGACAACGATTAAAATATATAAAATAAAAAGTAAACTGAAAATTATATTAAGTTTACTGGAATTATACCTATAATATATATTACATACACGTTCGAATATTTATATCAAATTATTATTTAAATAAAAATTAGAAAATGTTTTATTTTGCAATATTATAATCGTTTCTTACGATTTCAAAATTATGTACATGATCTAATATATATATACGCATATACATACATAAGTTCTAATTTATAATACTTTTAGTGTGTGTTTATTTATATATTTGCTAGCAGAAAGTTACTTATAGTTTACTATAAGCAGTACTATATATATATATAAACATTACAATATGAAATTTGTAATATAATAAACTTTATGTTTAGTTTATTGTTCATGATAAATAATAGATTTGATTGTTTTATATTTTTAATATTAAGCAGAGCTTGTGTGCAGGCCTGCTTGTGTGTGTCATTTAATAAGATATAATATGACTTCATATGATTTTCAATAATCTACTCTCAATAATTTTTGTAAATAAACATTTGAGAATAATATTCTTCAAATGTGAGTATTTTTGTTAGTAGAGTTTTAATTTCTCAGGGATAGCGCCTTCTTTTTCAGATGCTAATCTCTCAGTGATGGCGCCTCCTTCTGCCAGCGCCCGCATGCCTAGCATGCATTGCATGCCCGCTTCCGCCGGCCCTGCCTCTAAATATAGTTTTAAGTATCTAGTTATGTCAGCTAAATTCAGGATAAAAGGTAGTGAAAATTAATATCAATTTTCCTTAAATATTTTAAAATATTTTCTGGCTGCTATAAATACATTGAAGGCTACATGATTTAATGGCTAGACCAAATAAAACCTATTCAAATTTCTAACAGGTTTAGAATTTTGCTTCCAATAGCCAGCCAAAACACATCCAAATTAGTCTTAGCTAAATGTAGAAGAATTGAAAACCAATAAAAGTAATACTTTTTTCATTGTATCTCTTTAATGCTGTTAAAAAAAATCTTTGTTCAGGAAATGACTACTTGAATGTTATTTTATCTATAAAACATATTCATTTTTGATTTATATCCAAAGCATGATAATTTTTTTAAAAAAATAATATAATTAAATCTCTAAAAACTGTTCCAGAAGGGAACAATTTTTTTTTTTTACTGAGCCCACTTTTATCAATTGCTTAATTACAAAATGGTCTGCAAAATTTATTGCATTAATTCATAAAGTTAAATTTTTTGATATTTAGAATAAACTGCAGATAGAATGTAAACAGCCAGACTTTCAAGCTATTAGGGCTGCAATAATATCATGTTTATGAGTTGGTTTTAAATCCAGCTAATAAGCATTTTAGCCAATCATCCAATATTGGCAAACAAAGACTAATCCTGCATCACCCAACAATTGGCAAGCCTGATAATTTTTTCCTCACCATTCCTCTAAGAAAAGCTGTTGAATAAAACTTTGCCCTGAAACAGGCTGTTTAAAAGCTGGTCCATCTTCATCCTATAAAATGAAAACATTGCATGCTACTTACATTACTATTCTCCAATCTTAGCATTAAAAGTATGTTAATGTGAGAAAGTTCTACTCTGAGTAGAAAATACCAGAATAAAATATTACTTTAACTAAATGAGACAATAATTTTTATTTATGAATTTTTTTATGGATAAGTGACTTTGATTTTCTACCTATTTTCTTATCTTTGTTTAAGAGATAACAATTTAAATTTAATTTTAGACTTTCCCATCTACTAAGATGAGGAAATAAAATAATTATATAAGAATATTCAAAAATTAATTGATGAAATAATTAGTGAAGTATTGATGATAAATTTTCATGAAAAAAAATGAAATTCATAATAATCATGAATCCTGTTTGAGCATTTATTTTTAAAAAAAAATAATAATAATGAGAAAATATTTGAATCTGCAAAGAATTGATTTATTTAAGGCAAATTGTCCTGTTGTTTAACCATGATTCATTAACACTTATTTATAATTAAAAAAGTATGGGCAATTCTTACACATATATATATATCAGATAAAGAAGAGAAAAATCTAACGAGTATTTAATTTCCCCATGAGATGTCCTATTTATAATTCAATAAATCTTTTATTTGTAGTTTTAAAACATAACTTACTAGTGCAATAGATTATCATTTTTAAGGTATTGAAAAAAAAAAAAATCAAATGTTTATACCACTTGAGTACACATATTACTGTGCAATTTTAAAAGTTAAAATTTAATGGTCTCAATTATACTTTCTAAATATATATAGTACTTCGATTATTTAAAGAATGATATTAGATTACATTGTAATCAGTGAGGGCTATAATCATTCCTTCAAAATGATTTCTCATCATTTTCAATCCCAGAGTTTTTCAGCAGCACAAATAACATATTGAATTTATGATTTTGAAATATAGCATGTATATGTTGAAAATACTAATTTGCTAAGGAGGCAATGTGACAGTAACTAATCAATTGTACTTTATATTGAACTGAAAAGCTCAAATTCTACCAGCTATAGATATGCATATATAAGGAATTATGATGATGCCAGTAAAATATTAATATACTCATGCAGGCATGGTTTATTTTAATATTAGCTTAAACTTTATCAATGATTCAAGTGCAAATTTATTATATTACTATATTCTTAATGTATTGGTAACTCAGGTAAAAATGAATTAATCCAGCCACAACTTGAATTTTTAAAACTAATAATTATTTATTCAACTATTACATTAATTCACATATATACAAGCACACACACAAAGTTAAAACTAATTATTTTAAAATGCATTCAAACAGCTAAGCATATAAAAAATAAATGGATAACAATAACTTAGCAACTAATATATATAAAATACATTTTAATAAAAAATCAGATTGTATTGACTTAAGGCCTTTTCAATATATTGTTTTTTAAAGTTTCAAAAAAAATATTCTTAGCATGGTCTTTTTTATTTTTTTAGTACTTCCATTACTGATCAGAATGGCATAAAAATCGTGATGTTTTTCTGTCAACTAGTTTCCTTTTAAATGTTCCACTTTTTAAGATAAAATAGAGAGAGATATTTTCCAACAGTGTTTTTTTAGTTAATCCTGGGCTAGGCATTGAAGTTTGAACTCAGAAAGCATCCAGAAGAAATTTACATAGTTTACGGTGAGTTAGTACACTTTAGTAATTAGCAATGCATATTTTCTCTGGCTGTATCAACAAATGATGAATGGATTCCATATTTCTGGCAAGGATGATTATTGCTTCATAAACTACAGTAAACTATGAAATATTTTTTTAGCCATGTTAAGAGTTCACAAAAGCTAAAAAGTTTATATTGCAAAACTCTCCAGTCCAGACCCAATTACTTCCATCTCAAAATGTGACCTCTTTATTTTATACTCTCTCTCATCCATTCTTTTCCTTTTTAAAAAAAAAAATATATCTACAATAAATCAGTAATTAAATGACAGAATAAATTGGAATTTCATATCTTTTAATTACTGTTTGTAGATTCAATCTGATCAAATTAATTTTTTTTCCTAATTTAAGCCATCTTATATGGATTTAACTTATCATTTTAATAAATGCTACAAGTTTTCTTCATATTTTTACTTGTTTATTTAACCTGTATATATTTTATTAATGCATACACATACATGCATATTTTTAATAGTAATATTTTAAATTTAAAAGTACTTTAAATAATCTTTAAAAATTGAATACATTATTATGCAGGGTGATTACTATATTAAATAATTTTAAAAGATATCTGAAAAATTACTTCTTATAAATTAATTTTTTAAAAAATCTCAATTTAAAAAGATTGACTAAAATATATAATATATATAATTTAAATTCAATTTAAAAAAGAAAAAAAATGCAATTCAAATGAAATTATGCATTATATTATATATATAAAAGTGATAATAAAAACAATAATTTAAGATTTATTATTAATACATAGAATTACTGACTGCCCATAAATCTCATTTGAAGTATTGATTTTAAAACAAAAATTGAAATTCATAATTACAATAAATATTTGGCCAATATTCATAACTATGAAACAGAGATATCATTGATTCAATTTGCATAAACAAACAGTGTATTTATTTTAATTTCTTTTTTAAAATGGTCTCAACAATGAGCAAAATAAAATTGCTTTATTTTATGTAACAGATTTCTTTAGGATGCAACAATTTAATACACTACCAAAAAATAATCAATGGATAATGTCAAAATGAAAGAAATTAAAATAATAAAAATTTTAAATCTATAGATTTAGTGAAATTTTAATAAACAGTTATTAGTATTTCAGATGGACCTCAAACACAAATTCATAACTCTTTTAGGTTGAGCTAGTTGCTCAGAAGAACATTTTTAAAAAAAATCAAAAATTTCATTTAATATTAAGGTGAAAAGATATTTAATTTCAAAAATGGAAAATGCTAAATGAAATAGAAGTATTTTTTAAAAGATTGTTTGAAATATTTATTTATTCAATTGTAATTCATTCTTATATACCATTTAGCATTAATGAATTAAAAAAAAAATTAGTATCAGATGTAAAAAAGATATAAAGAAAATTCAAGAGTTCTTTTTATGCCTATATTGAAATTACAGTTTTTTTTTTTTTGATAAATTTGATAATGGACACAATTATCCCAAGATTTTAAGATGGCTGAAAAAAAATACACAATTTCAGATTACCACAACAAGCAAAAAAATGATTCATACTGTGTAATTAAAATGATATAAACTTGATGATCAATTATTAGTAAAATACTATAAGGTTAAAAAAAGTCATAAATAAAAATAATTCACTTGTACTAATATACAATAAATGATGCTAGAAAAAAATTATTGATCTAATAGCAATTTTTTATTACAATTTTGTTTGACCACCCAAAAAAAAAAAAAAAAAGAATTTACAAGTACATTTTATAGGCAAAATAATCTTCAAAACAATAAATTTTATAAATTGAAATGAATACAAAATTTCAATATTTTTTAGGTTTCATTAAAAAAGGTGTTTGATTTCATATATACATATTTATTGTAATGGTAAGACTTAGCATAGTTCATTTATTTACATTTTCTCTATTTATTTATTCACATAAATTACATGGGCGCTACTTGGTTTTAAACATCAGGAAATAAACTAACACATGTATATTTAAAACAATATTTTATTTAATATAATAATGTAACCATTATACAACCTCAATTGTAATGTCGAGCTAAATCTTGGAGAATATAAGTTATTCCCGATGAATGATCGTAGACTATGCAATTTTACATAAACAAAGTAACAAATCATGTAATAATAATTTATTTACAAGTGTACTTATTAATTGATGTACAATTTATTTTCTTTAATAAAATTTACAAATCATGTAACAGTAATTTATTTACAAAGTATAATCATTAATTGATATGCAATTTATTTCTTTAAAAAGTCTTTTAATTTTTATGCATCATAGTAACATAGTATATTCGTAGATAATGTAACACATTCATCAAACCTTTAACTCTGACTTCAATAACCTTAAATATAATTCTGTGCATGTATGAATTCATAAATATAACATATCTTTGACTCGCATTTCTCCTACACATACATATCCTCTATACGAGATAGACATCAATGCTATCTTTATCATAACAATCATAATGAATAGTCTTTTTAGATCCTAATCCTAAACATAACTGCTTATATAATAATAACTATAAAGGGATGACCTTTCAGTCCTAATCCTGACTGAATAAACCTTCTACACACTAATTATAAGAAGTGATCTTTTGTTTTAAACCTAATTTAATACAACAACAATTTATACAGGGATGATTTATTAAGAGATCAATCCCTAACTCATTAAATGGATAGAAATGCATTCTTTCATATGAATGCAAACATATGTAAACTATTAAACATTGAACAAACTGCATATATATAAATCTATCTACATAAAATCCAATTTTTAGTAAGCAAATATAAGTTTAACTATGAAGGAATGAAACTAATGGAAGTAATTATATCGATGACTATTGTTATTTTAAACTTAGGGAATTATATGTGTGCATTTCATTTACATGATTATCATTATTTTTTTGCCTTTTCCTCTTATTAATAACTTATCTAAAATTCATAAGCTTAACATACATATATGATATATAATAATATTTTTTTTCCTTTTAAAAAATCATTTTAACAAGTAAAGAGAAGTTATTACAAATTCATTTCTTTTCTTTTTTTAATTGACAGTTTCTTTAAAAATGATATTTGAATAACAAACATTATTTACAAAATGATGTACAAATCAGACTTTACTATAAGATTCACCAAAACAAAATAATTGTCATTTACTTCTTTCTGACAAATATTAAAAGTTCATTTAGAGTGATAAGATAGTCTTGTAATTTTTAGTGTCATTTAAATAAGCCAATTTCTTCATTTCAGCTGGAGTTATTCACAGTCTCATTCAAAAGTTTTCCAGATCAGATCTAGCTAACTGTTAATAGTGTTCTTCATTTTTATTCACAAAGCACAAACAAATGTCCTGTGGGATTTGAATGAAATAATACCCCAGTCTAATTAAAAGAAAAGAAAAACTGATTTTATATCAAAATTTAGTTTCTTTCTTGAACCTCATTTTAGTTCTTTTTTTAAAACCAAATTTACATATCATTTTGTTTAGAGGAAGAAAAAAAAAATTATTTTCTTATTGAAATGAATAATGGATTGTTCATTTCAATGTATATATATATCAGATAAGGGGCTTGCGATACTCAGAGAAAGTGCATCCTCTTACTAGTGAAATACTTTTCAAGAGACTTAAAAATTTTCTCTCAGATAGGTGACCTACAGGCAACCCAGCTAACTACCCAACATTAATTTATAAATGGATTTTCACTAGACGATAAACAAGCATAAAAAATTGCTCAAATTCTCACCACATGGTAAGTACTGTCCTCTTCTTTACTGTTTTCTATAAGAGATTATTAAAAATGCTGTTTTATTTTTTAACTATGTACATTAGTTGTGATTAAAAGATTTTAAAATCAGAGAACTGAAACTATTCAAGTTTACAAAAATGTTGCATCATCCCAAAAATATATAAAATTATTGAAAAATTTGTATAGAAATTTTTTTCTTAAAATTATATTTAATGCTGCTTAGTTAAATTTTAGAAATCTTTCTAAAACTTACTCTACTTCTTAAATATTCACAATAAAAAATTCATTTTTTTTAAATTTTTTTTATATTGTATTCTATCTTTTCTAATATATTTTTCAACAACCCATTATCTTTAAGTACATATTCAATCCAATTCTTCTTTCTTACAATTTCTAAAAAAAAAAAAATTCTATATTGCATACTTAATTCTTTCTGGTTATACTTTTCATTATTTTCTAAATCACTATTTATAAAGCCTCCAATATTTTTTTTTTGACCATATCTCTATTTCATATAAAACAATACTAAACAATCATTTACTGAGCCTTTCATTAAATCTAATTTAAAAGGAAAACAAAAGAATCTACATTATGGATTATTTAACTATTGCATTTCTCATTTTAAATTTCTATGTCATTACTTCCATTATGAATTATTTAACTTCCCAAATATTAAAAGCATTAACTTGTGATATAATTCCCTGTCCAATACCATTTACTTTTAATGCTATTAGCTGACCATCTATTTTTATTGCTTTACTTTATTTATATTTGTTTCATAATAAGGGCCAAATGATCAGTTGTTCAAAAGATTGTACGATATTTAAATACTGTACTCAAATTCAGTACGAACACAAAAGTTCCATTAAATTGACCAAACTGAGTTTTTATATATACTTTCTTCAGTTGAGAATCCACCAAAACTTTTAGCTGTTGAATTCATCATGCAACAAAAACACTTTAATAAATATATAAATAGTGTGAACATGCACTAACTTATATTGTGTCGTGGTTTGGAAGATCCCTCTATTGGCAAAATATGCTTAATTATTGTGAATTTTAAAGCGCATTGAATACAGGTTAGTGTCTATTCAGACTATTTACATAAGTTCTCTGTGCGCTACTCTTTAATAAATATGATGAAAATATATTTTAATCCAAAACATTCATATAGGGTCTATCAACATTACATAACATTTTGTTGAAGTCATCTTTACTAACAATAAATACTACCACATCAACATATCAAATGACTTCCATTATTAGGTTCATTTTTGTCAAAACAATATTCAATTAACAATTAACACAAAATGTAGAATATTTCCTTACTTTACACCCATTCATTAAAATCATAACTGTTCAAAGAAAATCTAATGGTCACTCTTCAGAATCCTAGATTACATTATTGTTTAAATATTAACTAAATTCTCCCAAACAGACTTCCCTCCAAGCTTTTAATGATTTAATGACAATCTCATCGTTTTCTTTTTCATTTCACTTAAAATTTTTACATATTGCACAATGTATTTATAATTACATCTATCAGAACTTGTTTTTCTGATAACATAAACAATGGCTTATAATTTCTATTATTTGTATATTAGCTCAGCGTTTCAAAAACATTCTCTTTCTTCATCAATAAGTTTACCGCTTCTCTTTTCAATCAATGATTTATCGTCTTGAGTGCTTTTGCCTCCTTTGTTTACTCTACAATATTAAATCAAATCCACACATGAAACAAAAATGTATCATAAGTAATTAGAAGCTACCATTCAAATTCGGATTATCGGTCCAATATTTATTGTATTAATAATTAGAGCTACTCATTTCTTATATTAATAATTAGAGCTACTCATTTCTTATTTGTATCACAGAAAAAAATAATTTCCTTATAAACGAAAAATTGATCAGATTGTATATAATTTTAAATACTAAATTAGGAGAGAACAAATCTAATATATAGCATTAAAAGCAAATGATAATATTACGTACAGAATACTACATTTACTATACTCGATTACTAATCACATATAAAAAGTTTATTCCGCTTCTTTCAAATAATTCATACGTAACAAAGACATTATAAGTAAACAACAATATATATAAAATTAAAACAAATTAATAAAAATACACTTGCGACTCTACAAAAAATATTTTTAAAAAAATTACTAGATTTAAATTCCACATTCATAATCATAACAACAAATACACGCATGTTTTTCCGAATAAATCTATAACAAATCAAAATTTAACACAAAATAACCTAAATTTCAATTAGAAACAAACTCATACAAATAGTAAACAATCAAATAAAAATACGGAATACGAAATAGTTTTCATTAATATGAAAACAAGAATGGCAACACATTCTTGCAATTGTAAAAAATAAATAAATGAATAAACATTTAATTCAAAAGCGCTAATAATTAATTATATACATAATAATAGCTTTACTTACCTTTTCCTTAGCTCGAAATGCTTTTTTCTGTACATTTTTGGCAAAAAAGCCAGTCTTGTTATCCGCCATTTTTAGAAACGAAGTAGTAGAGGATAACCTCTCTGTTGATTGGATAAAAAAAAATAGTAATAATACAATTTATTTATTTATATATATAAATAAAATTTATTATAAAAAGCAATGTTTTTACTTTTAACATATGACTATAAATAAAATGTGTATTTTCTAAATAGATATATATTTTCAAATGTAGGCGGTCTACTAATTTTTTTTTTAAAAAACACAATATTTACATTAAATGCTATCTAAATAAGTAATACCATGAATATAAATAAAACGTAGCAGCTATTTATTCAAGTACAAAAGTTTATACAGTAAAAAAAAAAGAAAATTAATAGATATGACTTAATTACGTATTAAAATAGGATAATTGTGATGAAATGTTAAAATTTACTTCCCGTAGGATTTATTGTATTATAGTATTACCATTTTATTTCGAAAAGGAAAATGTTTTTACATTATTAAGGAAATTGGGCGTTTTTCTTTTGTGAAAAATAAATAAAAAGGTGCTTTGAGCTTTAAGTTAAAACATTTATTATTCTTTAGTAATAGGTCCCCCCCACCCTTGTAATTTGTTTTAGTTTTTAATGCTTGCAAAGAATTAAATTAAAAAACAAAATTGCAAATAACAAAAAGAGTGATAATAGTAATATATGATTCTATAGGTACAGCGAATACCATCCAAAAATTTGGACCGCGTACCATCCATAAAACCGTTTATTTCCAAGCCTTCTGCAAAACGTTAAAAAAAAGAAAAAGAAGAGCAAGTATTGTGGTAATTTTATTTTTTCTCCCGAATGTAAATTATTCAAAATTTCTATTTCTCTTTAAGCATGGGACTGTGGTTTGAACATATTGTGCCCAACTTATTACTTGTTTTCTCGAATGTCACAAAGACCTTTCGATCATTTATTTAATCATACGGTTATTGATCGTGCTGCCTTTGAATATACATTGTATAAATCTCCCTGAATTTTCACTTATGATTTCCAACCATACACGAGTTTATGATTATGACTATCATTCCAGATCAAGATTAAATAATCTCATATTTGTGCCGAATACCATGTGCTCTTAGACCTTGTTTGCAATGACGGCTTTCACGTTTTCAACAATTATTAGACAACTTAAGTAAGTGATAAATAAAAATAGTAGATATTAGTGAAAGATTACAATTTAATGCTCCAATTAATTTCATGCAAAATTAGGTTCATTTGTATTTGCATTAATTAGAAAATAAAAAATATTAATATTAAAAAAAGATATATTTACCCCACTGAAAAATCACTAATATTTATTAAGCCAATAATCATCACATGACCACCTTCTCTTATGCTTGTGTATAACTGTTGTTAAAACAGGCAAAACTCTCTATATATATTGCCACACACAGCAAGCTAGAGTAATCAATGGATGCCAGAAGGCTTGTGCATAAAATCCCCATCTAGTGCCTACTCATCCAATATCCCCAGACTAATTTCTGGCTTATGGCCTTCGTCAGTGAGGAGCCTTAGATCTGAGAGCACTGCATCTAGATCTTAGGATCTAATGCAACCCTCCAGCAACCACCTTTTAGCTCCATTTAACTACAAAACTATGAGTCTTAAACTGAAAACATTTTAATGTTTTCAATCCAAGCCTATTTGCTTATATAGTCATATGGGTCTGAACCCAGTTCAGTACCCACATGATTATATAAGCAAATGGATTAAGGTGTTTTCAGTTTAAGACTCATAGTTTTGTAGTTAAATGGAGCTAAAAGGTGGTTGCTGGAGGGTTAGATGCAGTGCTCTCAGATCCAAGGCTCCTCACTAACAAAGGCCATAAGCCAGAAACTAGTCTGGGGATATAGGATGAGTAGGCACTAGATGGGGATTTTATGCACAAGCCTTCTGGCATACATTGATTACTCTAGCTTGCTGTGTGTGGCAATATATATATATAGAGAGTTTTTCCTGTTTTAACAAGTTATACACTAGCATAAGAGGAGGTGGTCATGTGATGTTTATTGGCTTAAAACCAATCCTACCTAATAGGATAGTGGTGGCTATGGTTATTAAAGAACCAAAGATACCAAAATGTATGGGTACTGAACTGGGTTCAGACCCATATGACTATATAAGCAAATGGGCTTGGATTAAAAACCTTAAGGTGTTTTCAGTTTAAGACTCATGGTTTTGTAGTTAAATGGAGATAAAAGGTGGTTGCTGGAGGGCTGCATTAGATCCTAAAATCTAGATGCAGTGCTCTCAGAACCAAGGCTCCTCACTGACGATGGCCATAAGCCAGAAACTAGTGTGGGGATATTGGATGAGTAGGCACTAGATGGGGATTTAATGCACAAGCCTTCTGGCATCCATCGATTACTCTAGCTTGCTGTGTGTGGCAATATATATAGACACTAATATTTATAATAATTTTCAAATTTTAATATTTTTTAAATATAAAAAAAATCAGTAAATATTAATAAACCATTTATGGACAGTTCAAAATTAATAGACATAAATTTGACAGAAATAAAGTATAATTCATCAGTCCTGAAACATCAGTTTCATTAAAAAGATTAGTATATGCTTATTTACCAAATTAACATCTTTCATTAAAAAAGTTAAAATGTTTTAAAATTATTTGATAAACAGAAAAACAAGATATTAATGCAGAAATATGTAAATAAATAAAAGTGAATAGTAGAACATCATTTCTGTATTATGTTCTGATTGGTAATCAGATCTGAAAACCTTTTATCAGAGCTACACTAAACAGAAGAAATGATACCCGATAAGTAAATGAAGTAATTATCTGGAATAGGCCTTCTGGCAAAAAGGTAATTAAAAATAAATGAAGCATCTGACCTTCAACACCAATAAGAAAATTTGATTTAATATCTGGAATAGGTCTTCTGGCAAAAAGGGTAATCCAAAATAAATAAAACATCTTACCTTCAATACCAATAAGAAAATTTGAATTAATATTATAACTAATTTTCCATTTCTTCTTGGCTATTGTTAGTTCTACTACTCGTCACTATAAGCAATCATTCATAAACAACCTTGAACATTTCAACTTCAGGAAAAAAAAAAAGACCCAAAGATGAGTTTTATGGTGTTTATGCAAACAAATCTCTAAATCCCAAATAAATCCACATACAGAAGATGCTAATTTAATTGATATTTTGCAAAGCTATCTTTTTACACTTCAACATGTACAATTGTAGTTTTTCAATGTATTTTATTATCCACCATATTTTACAATGGAAAGCATCAACCTTGCACTTCCTTAGAATGTCTTTGAAATAATCCTTGGAACGTAAACAAAATCTATCCCATGGAAATCATGTCATGTTCCCATAAAATCTTATAGAAAGTCTTAGATTGTTCATTCATATACATGATCAATCCATATGAATGTGAAATTTTACAATAGTGTATTCTATAGTATCACATTCAGAAAATTGAAAAACCTTGATTGATTTTATGATCTTGCCATTATATTTTTAAAATTTAATAACATTACCTTTATATTGCATCGATAGTTTGTTTAAATCTTACTTTAGTACAATAAATTAGATGAAGCAAAAGTTATATATATATATAGCTAAGTTCGTTGCAGTAGTTATTTACCTAAAAAGATATTTTCGGTCTTTTAACCATTAAAACAACAGCAGCATATTGGAGTCTATGGTGCACTTCAATATCAAAATCCATTTGTCTACTTATTAAATTACAATATTTAAACTGGCTTACATTATTAAGTTGATAACTGTTGTATTCCTAGAAATGTAAATGACATTTGGCAAGTATTATCTATTTCAATTGTTTATTAATAAATCAAATAAAGATTACAATAAGCTATATACATTTACATTATCTCCGTTAATAATAACCGTAGAACTGGACAACAACTGCATTAGATTAAGAGGGATGGTTGCATAATTGCGTTCAAATTTGGTGCTTGCATCAATGACCTATGGTGTGCTTGTTTGCTTGGTTGTCATTGAGCTAAATGATGATCTTCATGGTTGCTTATTTCTTGAATTTCAAAGATAAAGTATTTAAAAATTGGAAATCTAATCCAAAATTTCAGTAACATTGTTGATATTGCTTAATTCACATACCTTTAATGTTTGATTTTATTATTAAGACCCAGTTGTTTAATACATTCAACTTATGCTTGTATAATAATTATACATAGCATACTTACTATATAGCAAAGTGTGTGGAGATTTAAAACTGCTCAGAATCTAATAATAAATCATCTATGAAGTAATACAAGTAGTCAGAGTATTATACTTTTTTTATATTAATGCCTAATTACCCAATATCACTGATGACAACTACATACTAGAAACTAGTCTAGGGATATTAGATGAGTAGGCATTAGATAGAGATTTTATGCACAAACCTTCTTGCATCCATTGATTACTATGGCTTATACAGGGTGGCATTACTGTGTAGAGCTTGTTACTGTGGACAGCAAAGAAGGCAATTCAAGGAGAAATGGGATGGTCAAGTTTTTATATGAGGGATGCAAAAAGCAAATTGAAAATGTTCGATAGATTGCAGTTTATGGATAATAAAAGAATAGCCAAAATAGTTTTTAATTGGGTTACAAGTAAAAGGCAGGCAACAAAATGAGTGAGAAAGGTAATGCGGTATGCAGAAGATTTGGATAAAGAATTTATGTCAGTATACTTGTACAAAAGGTAGGATGATTGTGTTATGTAAGATTAAATATGAACAAAGTGATTATACAGAAAGTGAGTTAAAGGTTTGGGAAAAGATAAGAGGGATTTAGGTATGAAGGTCATGGAGTTGATAAAGATTATATTGTGGAAATGGGATGGAGCAGATTATGGAAAAACTTAGGGTGGACAATGGAAAGGGAAGGTAAAGTGCCTAACAGGTTTTTCTGGGCATAGCTGCTGAGAGATTCCTGACTCGGTTTAAGGAGAAGTCACAGTGCATCATATCACATCACACCACTGTATTAAAACTAGCAATAACTGTAATTAAAATTTATAATTTTTTGCATATAGTCCATGAATATATGATTAAAATGTGAGAAATTATTGTTATTTATAAAAATGCTTCAAGATTAAAAATTTATTTGATCACTATGTTTTTAAGGAATACTCTTATTCTTTCGTAATAATTAGCCAGGGGAGTATGAATTTAATAAAATAAATTTTTAGAAATTGCTAACTTGCATTATTTCTAAATTATATATAAAATAATCAAATAGTTGATCATTTAGAAAGTTCTATAAAATTTGAGCCTTGGATGAGAGAGAGAGTTAAACCTCAATTTAGGATGTTTAGCTTTTGATTCCATCGCTGTTCCAGTGCACTAAACTGCATGATGGTAATTATCATTTTACTATAAATAAATAAAATAACTTTAAACAATCAAGTTATTGTTATTTTACTACAAACTATATTTTAATTTATTATACCAAAATAATTTTTCTAAACGATTTGCAGTGAATTGAATTGATAAAAATTAACAATCAATGAAAGCATAATAATGCAATTCTTGTTTTATTTTACATTTTTGTGATGTGATACGATGTGGTTACTCTTTTATCAAAGTCAGGAATCTCCACTATGCCCAGAGAAAACTGTTAACCACCTTCCCTTCCCTTACCATTCCCCACCCTACGTTTTTCCCATATTCTTCTCTACCCTGCTCCATCCAATTTCTACATTGTCATCTTTGTCCACTCTATGGCTTTTATATCTAGATCCCAACTTTTTTCACAGCCAGCATAAAAACTAAGAACTCCCTTTCTGTATAATCACTTGGTCTATATTTATTCTTCTACAACATTATTTGTAGCCTTTTCTGCTTGTAAGCATTTCCAACTATTAGCAAATGTATAATATTTTCCATGCCTTTCTTAAATAACTGATGACTAAATCCCCATTTTTCCATTTATGTGTATATTCCCTTGTTATTGATGATCCTGTTCGAGCAGTAAACTACCTTGCTATTATCATAAATTAATTTACATCCAATATTTTGTTTACTTCTATATTTATTTAAACTCTTTTGATTCATCATACTAGTTATCCAGCTCCCTACATTTTATTAATGTAGTTATTCTTTTATCCCGGCCTTTACCACTATAACATTAAACAATTCTAACATAATCATCCCACCTTTGTACAAGTATATTGAAACAAAGTCTTAATCTAAATCTTTTACATATCATACTACCTTCCTCATCCATCTTGTTGCTTGTCTTTACTCATGACATAATTAAATACCATTTCGACTATTCTCTTATTATCCATAAATTGCAATCTACTGAACATTTTTATTTTGCTTTTTGCATCTATCACATAAAAACTCACCATCCCATTTCTCTTTGAATTGCCTCCATTGCCATCCACACATCTGCATTCCCTTTGTGCTTTATCTAGGTAATCTAACACCCCCATGCTAACACATAATACATCATTACAATAGGTTTACCCTGCTACTGCCATTCCCATACAATTCTTGCTACATCATATTTATTATATGAAAATACTGTTAGTTTCTTTATCAGCTCCTTTCTTTTCTTTGCTTCATTTATCAATTTTTTCTCACATTCATCCAAGCAATTCCTCTGATTACTTAAGATGATCGCCAAATAGTTGTACCTATTCACCACATTTAACTTTATATCTCCAATTTCACCAATCATTATCTTTAATTTTTCTTCACTAAATTTGATTCCCATCTCTTTGCCAACCCCTGTGCAAGTCTTCAGCGCAGTTTCATATGTTCCCTACTTTCTGTGCATAAGAAAATATCAGTAAATAAAAGACCTGATAATGTATATGCACCCTTGCAATCTACGAATGGTATTTCCCTGCCTCAGTCAATTCATTTTCTGTAAACTTAATATTTCCATTATTATATGCTTTCATGTTTGTTATTACTCTGATCTTCACATATAACATATTTTCTATATTCATTACATACTTATTTAAGATTGTCTCTAATTCTTCTCTAGAGCTACACTCTTTTTCTTCATCATTCCTATATTCCTTCTTTTAATACATTTCCAAAATTTTTACTCATATCACTTTTACTTTTATTAATATCCTCCTATAATTTACTACTTAATTTCATCCTCTGTCTTTAATTATATATCTTAATCAACTTCTTTTTTAAAAATATTTTCCCCATTTTTTATTATCATCTTTTTCACTTTCTTTGTTTTTAATAGCATTCAACAATTCTAACACAATCATCCCACCTTTTGTACAAGTATACTGACATTATGACAGTATACTTATATAAAAGATGGAATGATTGTGTTAGAAGAATTGTTGAGTATTATAGTGGCAAGGAATGGCATAGAAGAATAGATGCATTAATAAATAATAGGTTTGATTTTGCTCTATGTCCTAAATTCATTACGATCTCCACTGCCCATTCAGCTAAATCTCTTCCCTTTTTACTTTTCAATTTTTTCCCTACCTCACTCAGTTCATTTTCTGAAAACCTATTTACTTTTCAATTTTTTCCCTACCTCACTCAGTTCATTTTCTGAAAACCTAATATTTCCATTACTATATGATTTTATGTTTGTTGTCATTCTGTCCTTCACATCTAACATCTTTTTTATATCCATTGCATATTTAAGATTGTCTCTAATTTTTCTCTAGAACTACACACTTTCTCCTCATCATTCAGTAATACTATTTCTCTTTCCCCTACATTCTTTCTTTTTATGTATTTCAAAAATTTTTACTCTTCTACTTTTATTAATAACCTCCAACAATTTATTACTTAGATTCATTCTCTCTATCTAATTATATATTTTAGCCAACTTTTTTTTAAAAATCCATTTCCCATTTAACATTAACATCTTTTTCACTTTCTTTGTTCTTAATATAAACACACTTATATTCTCTACATAGTTTTTTCCTCTCTTTTACACTTTTACTAACTCATCACTTTTCTATTACTTTTATTCTTCTGAATATTCTCACCTAAAACCCTATTTGCCACTTTTTCTACTTCACCACACCAGTTCTTATATTCATCCTCAACCTACTCTTCCATAGTTTCTTCAACTTTTATTTTATATTATTCTAACTTATTCTTATCATTGATTCTTCCATAGTTATTCTTATCATTGATTCTCCATCCACATCTTTCACTATTCTTTCTACTTTTATTACTATTTTCCATCATATTACTAATCATTTCTATTATAAAGAAATTATAATCACCAAACTACATAATCTATTGTGTGAAAATATATTATTTCTAGAGCATGTATATGGTCCCTTATAAACATTTTATAAATTTCCAATGCTTAAATTCACACTTCTGCTATGTGATGCGATGCAATGTGATGCACTGTGGCTTCTCCTTACATGGTGCCAGGAATCTCTCAGACACTATGTCAAGAGAAACCTGTTAGCAACTATCTTCCTTTTCCATTCTCTGCCCCAAGTTTTTCCCATATTCTTCTCTATTCTGCTCCATCCCATTTCCCCAATGTAATCTTTGTCAACTCCGTGGTTTTTATAACTTAAATCCCCTTTATCTTTTTCCAAGCCCAGCAAAAAAAAAAAAACAATAACCCACTTTCTGTATAATCACTTTGTTTATATATATTCTTCCACAATGTCATTATTTGCACCCTTTCTGCTTTCAGGCATTTGCATTCAATTAACAGATGCCCAATATTTTCTATGCCTTCCTTACACAACCTGCAGACTATATCATTTCACATTATGCCCTATATGTATATATTCCCTTTTTGCTAAACATCCTGTTTCAGCATTAAACAGTACACTACTTACCTTGCTATTATCATTAAATTAACTCACACTCAATATTCCATTTACTTCTATGTATATTTAAACTCTGTTTACTCTCCTATACTAGTTCTCCATCTCTCCAACTCCCTATTCTTTATTAATGCATCTATTCTTCTATCCCATTCCTTGCCACTATAACACTCAACAATTCTCCTAATACAATCATACCATCTTTTGTATAAGTTAACTGACATAAATTCTTCATCCAAATCTTCTGCATACCATACTACCTTTCTCACCCATATTAATGCCTGCCCTTTACTCATAACCTAATTAAATACTATTTTGGCTATTCTCTTATTATCCATAATCTGCAAACTACTGATCATTTTCATTTTGCTTTTTGTATGTGATGTGACGTATTATGGCTTCTCCTTAAATGAAGTCAAGAATATCTCAGCAACTATGCCCAGATAACCCTGTTAGCCACTTCATTTTACATTCCCCACTCTAAATTTACCCATAATCTGCTCTATCCCATTTCCACAACATAATCTTTGTCAACTCTATAACCTTTATATCTAAATCGCCCTTATCTTTTCCCAAACCCAGCATAAAAACCAATAATTCACTTTCTGTATAATCACTCTTTTCATATTTATTTTTCCACAACTTCACTATATGTACCCTTTCTGTTTTCAAACATTTGCATTCAATTAACAAATGCCTAATATTTTCTATTCCTTCCTTACATAATTTACAAAATAAACCACCCATATTTTTCCATTTACATGTATATTCTTTTGTAGCTAAAGATCCCGTTCGAGCCTTAAACAATAAACTACTTTCCTTACTATTATCATATATTAACTCACACCTAATATTCTGTATATTTCTATATATATTTAAACTCTTTTTACTTTCCATACTATTTCTCCATCTCTCTAACTCCCTAGTCTTTATTAATAAATTTATTCTTTTAACCCACATTCCTTACTACTATAACACTCAATAATCCTCTTAACACAATCATCCCATCTTTTATACAAATATACTGATATAAATTCTTTATCCAAATCTTTTGCATACCACATTACCTTTCTCACCCATCTTGTTACCTGCCCTTTACTCATAACCCAATTAAATACTATTTTAGCTATTCTTTTATTATCCATAAACTGCAATCTACCAAACATTTTCATTTTACTTTTTGTATCTCTGATGAATAGATAGTAGTGCCATCTTTTGTTGAAAAAAAAAACATTCAACAGAACAAAAGCACATTATGAAAAGCATTACAAAATAATGTTTCTTGTCATATATGCAGTATCTCCATTTATCATTTCAATAATCAATATTTTGAAAAACAAACACAAATAAGAAACTAAAAAATTATAAATTTAAGTTCATAAATTTAATGTATATATTTCTGCCATTTCCTTATCTGACTCTATCAAATATTTGCTATCATAGGAAACCACTATTTTACTATCCTGTTTCAATAATTCTTTTAATTTAAAATAACTTTAAAGTGCAAAAATATTGATCTTGACAATTCTGTGTGATAAAAATAGTTGATTTAGCAGTGAAAAAAGTTTGTATCTGAACTAACATATTCCAATACATGTCTAAAATTTGATTATGTATATAATTAATATGCTCATTCTCAATCTATTGCTATATTATTTTTTGTAACCACATTATTTTACTTTAATGTTAATTATTTTTGTTGATATTTAAATGTATTTAATTTTAAAAATAAATTATATCCAGATATACTACATTTATTTAAAATATATATTATTTAGAGTTTGATATCATTTACAGTTTTAAGCATTCGTGTAAAACCCTTGAAATCAATTATCCTTGGATGTAAAAGATTACTGCTTTTATTTTTCTATGACTTTTAGTTTGAATTTTGTTCATGTTCTGAATTTCTCCTTTAGAAATCCAGTCTATAACAACTCAGAAGACACTTTGTAGATAAATAGGTATATAGATATTTTTAACTAGAGTATAAAATAAGAATTGAAAACTAATTATCATCATTTGATAATTCAGGTATTAAAATAGTGCCTGTGTCTTCCCTAGACTTTTTTGAGAGTTAGTGAAAAGACTTTTGCTTCGAAAAAACTATGTAAAAAAGAGAATTGATGTCTTTCTGATGTCAACAATACCGCTTCTGGATTTTCTACAACCACTTCTATTAAACAGCTTCAATAGTGCCTGTATTCCAAAGTATGTTTAGATAAAACATCTGTATATAGATCTCTCTGAAACACATTTAGCTAGTAAACAGGTTGATATCATGGTCTTATAGGTGTTTTTGAATATGATGTGATAACAATGAGCCATTCATAGCATTACATTACCTATCATCAAATGTGACTCACTATAATAATTTTTCTAACTATTTGTTGGCATACCTTTCGCCCTTTATGCATGAATGGCTGCAACATTAGATGATTAGCATGCTGGCTCACATTTGCTAATTACCACTTATGCTAATTATTATTTTTATGGATGAAACAAGTTTTATATTATACACTGATAGATACAATATTGAAATACAGTACAAGTATAGTATATATACTTAAGTTAAATATAATTATTAAAGGGGATTTGAACCCAGACTTTCAAGCTGCCTTCAGTCATCCACTCTATCCAATATAACTGATACACATAACATACATGTGAAAAAGATAAATGATCTTCAATATACATATTTCATACTTATAGATAAGTAGGTGTGTAAGTAATTTAAAAACTCAATTAATTAATATATTTATTATTTTTTAAAAAAAAAAAAGATTGTAAATAAAAATAAATAACAACAAAAAGCACAAACATATTTTTCTGATTTGCTTTCACCCACTTACTTCAAAATAATAACTTTTGTTTTATATATCAAAATAACATATGATTCCTGACACTTTATATTTAATCTTCATTGCTCTACTCCAAAGTCATATAATCTAATCTGGGGATGTGTTTGAGGCCACCATCTGATACCCATTGATTATTCTAACATATATATAAATAGCACTGGAGTAGGATTTATATCAATTGAGTGGCTGCTATAAAATTGTTTTTATTATATAAACATAATAAATAAATACAATAGAGAGGAACAGATGAGTTATAAAATGATTTTAAATAATATTTTCACAAATAAAATAAACAATATTTTAAAATTCTGTCACATATGTAAATTAATAAGCTAAATGTGGGGGGGGGGGAATTTGTTTTTTAAATTATGGTATTTCATTACTTGCGTATTAAACAAATGATAAGCTATACCAGCATTCCAATTTTCTCATTTTTTAAAGACCTATGACTGCTTAAAAAATTTGAAAATGGGTCTTTTGCTGAATATAAAGCTGAATCAAACTAATACAATATGATGGGTTTTAATGCTGCAGGAATGTCTAGAATTAAGTATCCCCAATTTTTTGGTTATGAAGCACTCTACAATGTATGCAAAACATTTGCATTAATTTGAACTGTTCACAAATGACTATTTAATAAAGGAATTTTAAAAGTGAATTTGTATTTTTATATACTTAAAATTTCATCACCACATTTCTTATGCTTAAACAAAGCAATAGAATATCAACAATTTGTTGTCAAAGCAATATTACAATTAGGCAGTATAAAGTTTATTTAAACATAAGGGTCATGGTAATATGATTTACATATAACAACTAGTTAGCTGTTGGCACTTATGGTTTAATATATATTTATATAATAAGCAAGTAATTATATTTTCAAAAGTTTTTAACGAATATTAATTTTATGCTCCATGGAATATCATTGTTTCATGGCTCATAATTTGGGAAATATTCACAATGACAAAATGATTATTACTAGCATTTAAATAGAACAGTTTTCATGAAGAAAACTTATGTCTAATCATACTATCTATAGCTGCAGAAAATCATCTTTACTATTGCATTAAGTGGTCTTTATCAGATTGGTTTGTCATATTTTTATAGAGTTAAATAATGAATGATTTTAAACTAATTTTTATTTAAAGAAGAAAACAGTCCAAATGTTCAAATGAAAGAGAAAAAAATTGAAATGAAGAGTAGTTTGTGCAAAAAGAGTGGTAAACTTGCCACCATGGGCTTATATTGGCAGCACTGTATAAATAATTTTGGTAGTTTCTTAACCTTGGTATATCAGTTTCTCATATCTATGTGTGTGTCAATATGAGGCAATGTACTGCTGATTGGTATTTATTATTGTTGCTGTATATTTTTGCACATCATCATGAAAATGTCAGAACTTGAATTTGAAAACATGATTTAGCAAGAGTGGAAGTGAAATCAGGAATATATTAGACCAAGTTTATAGGGATAATGCTATAAATAAATAACAATGTAAATGGATTGAATATTTTTTTGAGAGAGATCAGAGCAACCAGTAATAAGCAGAAATAACAACAACATTGCAAAAATTTGTTGAACTGATGAGCAGAAATAACAACAACATTGCAAAAATTTGTTGAACTGAGCATCAAAATTGTCACATGATTGTAAGAAATATAGCAGACCAAGTCAACATTGATAGAGAAATAGTTAGGATTTAACTGAAAATCTAGGCACCAGCTCACATGGCATTGCCAATAAATAATCATATTGGAACACCTTCCTATTTATCTGATCCAACTCTCTATGACTTTTTACTTTACCTGAAAATAAGGAAGACATTTTGATGACATTCAGGACATCAAGAATAATATGACAATAACATTGAAAGTCATTGTTAGTACATAGCTTCCCAAATGAGTACGTTGAAAGTGACCGTAGTGGTGGGATTCAGCAATGAGGTATATAGCACTTTTTCTAGAATCACCAAACCTCATATATATGATATGCTTATATATTTGTTAATGCACAGTGCTCAGATTTTAATTTAAAATATATTAATGCTTATTTTGGTAAAAATAATATGGCAAATTTATGTATTTTTACTAAAAAAAAATAGTTGCTGAATTTTTTTCTTGAAAAAAAAAATTGATTTCTCCTTGTATAATATGACTTTATCCTAGAAAATTGATGTCTCTTGCTAAGAACCAGTTGATATATTGGATTTCCTGAAAAAAAAAAAAATGATATCGTTATGCAAAGAAGACAAGCTCATTGATGGGTTTGTCCTGGAAAAATTTCCAAATTTGAATTCACTTGAATGTGTCTAGTTAATTTTAAGAATATCAAAAGAATTTCTTTGTTATTTTTCCCCTCTACATTTAATAAATTTAGAATTAACCTCATATTAATATGAACTCTTCTTCCTTCACAACTGCTTTCAAACCTTGTAAGTATAAAATAGGAGATCTAAGACCCACACTTCATTATGATTATTTTCATTATCTCACAGCCTTGTTTAATAAATAAATGTTTAGTGTTATTAATTTTTTTTGGATCTGATTTTCTTATTTTTTATAAATTTTTACAGTCTCTGAACTAAATTTCATTATTATTTACATTTGTTTTTGATGTTATTTATATTTTTATATTTGCAATGTTTACCTGTCCTACATTTTAAATACCTGAAAGTATTATCTTCAGACTTAATATAGTCAGATATAAATTAGCAATTTCAAAATTTATAAATATGGATTGCTAAAAGCAAATTAATGAATCCAAATAGTCCAGATATTGGAATTTGAGTTCTAAAATTATATTAAATCCTACATATATTTTTGAAAATAAGAAATAAATAGAATCAAGAAAATGAACTCTTTAGACTAGGCAGTAATATAAAGACCATGATACATGTTCTGGTTCTCATTTATGTGCAATAGCAGGAAGCATAATGCCAAAAGTAAATGCTAAATACCAAATTTTTGATTACCTATGATAAATATGTACCAATTCATAGTATCAATAAGCTCTGATTATTTAAAATATTCTCTAGCTGTAACATATAACCATTAAATCAAAGGTTAGTGTCAAATAGCATACATGTTGATGTAAAATCATATTATGGATAAATAACATAAAATTGTTTTCGAGGGTATTCAGCATGATACATACATTGAGATTGTACTTAATATTTGTAATGCTTTCTTTATATGGTTTTAAAATTTTCTTTTAATTTATTACATTTCAGTGATGGAGTTATCATAATTAATTACAAGGCATATAACTCTCTTAATAACAATATGCTACAAAGCGGGAGCATAATTGATATAGACTTTGATTAAAGAAGAATTTATAGGATCAGATATTAGATAAATTTAAATGTATTTACTGTGTATATAATAAACTATTCATTATAAATATTCTACAACTATAATATTATTATAATATACTGAACAATAAATATTTCACACACAAAAAAGGAAAAAAATGTGCAAATGGTAGGCAAACTTATTTTTAGAATCTAAAAAAGAAAAATTAGTTTTTAAACCATCTTTAATATTTTTTTGGTAATTTAATATAAGTTAAAACCCACAATAAAGTCACACAAAAAATGAAAAAAATAATTAAATAATTGAAATTAATTATAGAAAAAAATATGTCTCAGAAATATAAAACAATATATTAATATTAAAAGGAAACTTAAACCATCAAACATCACATGATGATCATTTTTTATGCTTGCACAAGCTGTTTTTGCACTGAGTGGCGCTACTGTATGGAGAGTTTTGCATCTGTGTAAAATAAAACTTACAACAATAAAAAAAAAAGAAGACCCCATTGCTTTAAAAAAGGATAATATCATGAACTATATGAAAGAGTTCTATAAACAACTATATAATAATTAAAAAAACAAGAAAACAAAGCAGCTTCTACATTTAAACAATATCCATCTTTGAAATGACAAATATTTTAAATGCAGTGAAACATGAAATTAAACCTACAAAGAATGAAAAAGTTCTAAATATTAAAGATATATCAGATGATTGAAGGAATGCATTAGTGATAGTGACATTTAAATCCTATCAATATTCTGTTAGTGGATTTTGGACTCAAATCAGCAGCAACAACAAAACAAGTTAGATTTAAAAATGTCTACAATGGGATAGACCACAACCAATTAATAAGAGAGATTATAAAAGAATCAATAAATATTAGTTGATCTTATGTTCCGACTTGTAGTCTATAAAAAGATATTTGATTTTATAAGCATTTTGGGAGTAATTAAAGCATAAATCAAGATATAAATTGAGAAAATTATCAAGTTCTAAAAAATATTTATTCAAATACAACGATCACATTAAAGACATTAATATTCTTAAGAGTTTAAAGCAAAAGATTTAATTTTTTGAACCTTTTTACAGCAGTATTATGGAATGTATTTTTGTATCACAATTGAAAAGTAAAGAAATAAAAATGAATAAAAATACACTTGATCATGTAGACTTTGCAGACGTTATAATTGTTTTTGGATATAACGATTTAAGGTAATGAAATATCAGTCGAAACAAGATTTTAGGACTAAAGATAAATATTAAAAAGGCCTTTCAAAAAAAAAAAAAATACAAAAATTGATTATGAATTAGAAAACTATCAACTGAAAAGACTTTGGTTATGGTATAAAATCAGTTGAAATCATAATGGCTGAAAATTATAAAATTAAATTTGAATGAAAAACTTTTCATTGAAAATACTTATCAGAAATTGAAATTATCACTATTGATTATGCTGGGTTTTTTTTCATATAATTTATAAATAAATAATACAAAATATCATTTTATCTCATAGCAAATAACATATATATATACATAATATATAAAAGTTTTTTTCAGCAAATAATTTATGTCTTCCATATAATATAATGAATTTAAACAGATTTGATTGCATTGAAAAAGACATACATTAAATTACCAAAAAAAAAAAAAAGGTTTTTATGTATATGTTAATCACTCAATAATATATTTTATATAATTTATTTTAAAATTATGAAAAAAATTAATATTAAAATTGGATATGCTATATGTTTGGAGAGAAAGATTTTTAATAAATATTTTATCAGTGATTATCTTATTTATGGATATGAGACTTAGTCAATTGATAAAAAAACAACAGAGACTCAAACTATGGTAAAATATATGTTGGAAGTAATAACAATAAATCAAAAGTGAAATATATGAATAAGAAAATAAATAGGTATTACTGTATTACTGACATAACTGAAAAAAAATTACAGGACAAAAATTAAATTGAATTGGACATCACTAGAAGAAAATTAAAAATAGATGAATAATATGTGTTAAATTGGATCCCAATAGATGTAAGGATTTAGATGAAGACAATATTGTAAAATGAATGGAGATAAGAAATTTTGCTGAAATGACATACTGAAGGAAGACTATCATTTAGAGATGCTATAGATTGGATGATCTTCAATTCTATAATGGATTAACAGTGTTTGAAAATAATGATGATGGTTTATATACTATAATTAATGTAATTAGTTGTGAAATGGTATTTTACACAATATTAATTTATCTACTTAAGGAGATTCATTTAAATTTCTTTGTATCAATAATTTCAGTCTCTGTGGTCAAGTTGCAATCTTTAGTGTCTATATAAATATATTGGACCATAAATAAAGATGGAATTCCACCTTTATTGTTAAAAGGAAGTTGCCTTGACAACAGATTGAGATTGTTGATTGTTATTGATACTGGGATTGTTTAAGTGTTGACTGATTTTTAGCAGTATTATATGATAAACAAAACTAATAAAAATTTAAAGCAAAATCAATACTTATAAAAGCAGATTAAAAAAAACTACATATTAATTATTGTAACGGAATAGCGTTACATAGGGTTTGAACCTAGGAAAGTTAAATATATATTAATGACGAAATCAATGACAGGTACAAAACTTTTTAAAAAAGCGATCTTGTTTAAGAATAAACGAGAAACAGCCGTGTCTAAAGCAGATCGCAGATATACAAGAGTACCTGTCAGATTGATTGAAATAAAATTAAAGGAGTTTTATTTTTTTTGAGGAATTAATTTATTATAATCATTATTTGTCAAGTTTGTTTTTTTTGTTATTTCGTTTTAAAAGAAAAAGGGATATTTTAAATTATAATTGTAGTAAAAGTAAAAGCTTATAGAAATGATTTTGAGAAAGATTAAATGCTCGACTTTTAGCTAATGTAAATTACATTGTTCTCGTAAGACACGCACACACGTATGCATCCAAGGTGTGAATGAATATAAGTTTGTTAACTGAGATTGCAATATGAGATTGCCTAAACATAAGATTGCCTTAAGCACATGGATTGAGTAGGACACGGACCCCAACGACAACTCTAAGAACATGGAACTCTGGGGGGAGATTCGATCCTCAGATAAGATCCAACCCATATAAATATCAAGCAAAATCTAGAGAAAAAAAAATGTTAAGAGAAGCTAAGTCAAATTGTCAATTTTTTGTTCAATTTTCTCAAAATTCAATTTAATTCAAAATACTTCGTTTGTGCTATCCGTTTTCAAGATGATCGATATGAAATTAATATTTAGAGCGTCGACTGTCATGAGGGGCTAGGAAACCCTTCAGTGATTGATCGACGCTCCGCCACCAGAACATCTCCGTCGCTATGAATACTTAATAATATTACCATCTAAAATTAGTGCTCCAACCAGTTCAATAATGTTCCGTGAAATACATGAATCATCCTGATTTATTACGCTCAACTTTAAAAGAAATGAACAACCTCCTTATGGAAAACATCATCTCCCATGTTCAAACCTCCACTTAATTAGAAGCAGCGGAAGAATAAGCCAAAATCCTAGGTAAACACTTTATTTTTTTTTATGCTTTCATTCATTCCATACGTAAACTTTTAAAAAAGGCAATCTCATAATTAACTAACTTTGATTTCGTAAAGTAAACTATAAAATATTCCGTAATTCATTATATTTAAAAACTTATTATTGTAACTTATTATTGTAATCTCAACCTTCGTAAAATCAAACACTATGCAATTCCTAAAATTTAAATCTCAGGACTTTTCAAATATGAACTTTGACCCTAATTATTATCTTATAATTTATAACACTTACCTTCAAAAAATGTAAAAAAAGGAAATTTATATTCTATCATCCATATTTTATGATATATAATATGTTCTTTTCTGTGCGAGTGCGTAAATGCGTGTGTGTGCGTGTAAATAAAACTTTTAACCAATGTGCTTTTTTTTTATATTCAATAAATTTGTTCAGTATTTAAACAAGTCGAGCATTTCTCAAATCATTTCCTATAATTAAATCTTTATTCTATTTTTCGTCTTGATTATTAATAAAGTTAGCATTTATTCATATAGTTAATTATATTACTTTAGATTTATCTTTCTTAAACCTTGTTGCTTTTTTTTTAAAAATGTCTCTTACAAACATCGTGCCGTAAGTCACGATGTTTATTTATTTATTTATTCCGTAGTTAAGATAGATTTAAGAGTTGGGAGGGCCTATTATAAAATATAAATAAATGTCAATGAGTTGTAAATATAGCTGGAGTAAATAATTCTACCGGACGGTATGATATAGGGGGGATGATCTTATAAGCTTCTAATTGTTTAGAGATATAAACGAATAATCGTATTGGTCCCAAATAACCAATGACCCGGTCCAATGCTTGGATCGATCAGTTAGTTAATCAAGCGTCTTCTCCATTGGTTATCATAGCGTCTTTTACCAGAATAGTAATTTTGAAAACAATTACATCGCGACCCTGAGCGACCCTATTGGTCCATGCTGGGAGTTTGAGCTTGTGGGCGGGATTAGACTTCGAAATCGTTTTGATATGACGTAAGGTGATGCGAGAAGTTAAATTATAATTAAATCATCGTATCTGGCGCCCCCTTGTATTGATAGTGAACAGTTATCGATAGAAGAAAATAAATAAAGCTTTACGCTATGTCATGTTTGTTTCGGAGTTCACAATCCCTATATGATCGGTTGAGTAGGCGGCCGGTTACAATTGGCGCTTCCAACGTGAGGCTAATACAAATGACGCTTCCAAACGTGAAGTTAATACAAATAATGTTTTAGAGAAGCAAATCAAAATATTAGCCAAAAGCGGCCGAACCTCGTAAAGGACGCAAAAAATTTTTTCATGTAAACAAAAACTTTGGACGAATACAAAGGGAGAAAAGGAAAATAAGTAAACGGAACAAAATACAGCGATTCACAATATCGCAAACCTTTTAATAAAACATTTGGAGCCGGAGCGAAATAAAATAAAATAAATAAAAAAAAAAAACATAGCGGGAGATAGAGGCGCGGACGTCGATTAATCACTTGTATCAAAAATAAATCGAATATTAAACAGGATGGAGGGAAAGTGGATTAAACTCGAACATTTTAAAGGAAAGGGAGACGAAAGCCCATGTCGACATGTGGAAAGTCTGAAGAGGTTGTTCTCTTGCGGGCAGTTTAGTGAAGAATCTAAGATAGCGATTGCATGCAGCCATATCCAAGGGGAAGTAGTGGAATGGTGGGAGGCGATGAAAGAGAAACCGGAAACGTTCGAAGAATACCAAAGAGCCATAATGGGAAGATATTGGGGACTAGCCCAACAAGAAAGGGAAAAGTGGGCAATCGAACAAAGCAAAAAGGAAGAAGATGAAACATACAGTACCTTCATACAGCGACAGGTGGCGAGATTAAGAAAAATAAATAAATATCAAGTACCGGAAGAACTGCAAATCAGGATAGCAGGGCGCAACCTGCCCAGGGAGATTAGACAAGTCATTGAGGGGGAAACTGAGATAACACGAGTGTTGGAGATATTAGAGGCAGCCGAAAATGATGACTATTTTAGCAAAGAAGGGAATGATGGGATCAGGATAGCTAATATAGCACAAGATGAAGGGGGGGAAGGACCTCGGAGAAAACAGGAGTGCCCGAAGATCGATGTGTCAATCCAAGGGGTTCATGCGAGGGCTCTGCTGGATACAGGAAGTCAGGTGTCGGTAATGGCTCAGGAAATTTTTGACAGGATCGCCCAAGGGCAAACAGAAATGAAAATCTTGCCATTAAAAGGGACCCAGATTATACTGGCCAATGGGAAAAAGGCAAGAATACAGACCAAACAGGTGTGGGCGAATATAGTGATTGCAGGACAGGAATTCACCCAGATTGTGTTAATACTTGAGGGGCTGATACATGACTTGGTGTTAGGGTCTGATTTTATGAGAATGGCAAAGTGTAGCATTGATTATGGGACTGAACAAGCAAGAATCGGTAGAGTCACAGTGCCTTTTGGGGAAACCATGGATAGAGAACCAGAAGGGCAGAGGAAGCTGCAATGTATCAGGGTAAAAGGGGAGATTGAGAAAAGAGTTAATGAAATGACTGGGCCAGATAAAGGGCAGAGAGAGAGGATTCAAGGAATATTGGGGTCTTACGAGAGTGTTTTCTCGGACAAGCCGGGAGTAATCAAGGGGTACGAACACCGAATCCGGTTGAACACCAGCAACCCATATCAAACTAGGGTGTACCCAATCCCTTTCCAATACCGTAAGGAGATTGAAACCCAGCTGGAGCAGATGATAGAGTGGGGGGTTATTTCAAAGTGTACCTCGCCATACAACAACCCCATCTTAGCCGTAAAAAAGGGTGACGGATCGATACGATTGTGCCTCGATGCCAGACAACTGAACAAGGTGACAATTCCAGATACAAACGCTCCGCCCATCATGAGCGAACTGATGACAAGATTTCAGAACAAGCGAATCTTTTCCACGATGGACTTGACGAATAGCTACTGGCAGATGAGCCTCCACCCCGACGATCGAAAATACACCACATTCAAATATAACGGACGGGCGTACCAGTTTAATCGCGTGCCTTTTGGATTAAAGAATAGTGGTGCAGGCTTAGTGCAGTGCCTGGACCAAACCCTATCAGATGAAGTTAAGAAATTTGTCACAATGTACGTAGACGATATCATTATAGCGTCTGAAGACATAGAGGAGCATTGTCGGCACTTAGAAATGTTGCTCCATGAATGCGAACAGAAGGGAATAAAAATAAACCTAAAAAAAAGCCACTTTGCGACCCAGGAAGTCAAGTTCTTGGGACATATCATAAGCCAGGATGGAATACGGCCCAACCCTGAAAAGATCCAGGCCATCCAAGAATTCCCTGTTCCGAAGAAGAGAAAGGATATTAAAGCATTCCTCGGAATGTGCACCTTTTACAACAAATTTTATGAAAACTTCTCCCATGATATGGAACCCCTATTACAATTGTTAAGAAAGGAGCAAGCGTGGATATGGGATGAGAGACGGGAACGGAGTTTCCAGAGGGTGAAGGAAGGATTTTTAAAACAGACCATATTAGCATACCCAGACTTCGACCAGATATTTTGGGTACAGACGGACAGTAGCGACATTGGGCTAGGAGCCACGTTGTACCAAAAGGGACCGGATGGAGAACAGAGGGTGTTGGCATTCATTAGCCGACTACTCAAAGATCCCGAACGAAGATACACTGTCACCGAACGAGAAGCCCTCGCCATAGTGTGGGCTTTCAAAAGGTTCCGACAGTACCTGGTCGGATCCAAAGTGAGAGTAATTACCGACCATCGGAGTCTGGAATTTCTGAATAAAAGTTTTTTGACAAATAATAGGTTAGTGAGGTGGAGCTTAGCCCTGCAGGAGTTCCAATATGAAGTGGAATATTGTAAAGGGAAGGATAACGTGATCGCGGACACACTGAGCCGTTACCCTGTGGGAACACAGCCAAATGCCGAGGCTGAGGAATTCGCGTACATAGCCGCTACTACCAGGCGGAGCCGGGAGGGTGAGTTTAGTGCAAACAACATTCGGAGGGGCCAGAAAGAGGATGAAGAATGCCAACAAATAATACGATACCTACGTGAGAGGAGGCCAAAGGCAGGGTCCGAAAAAAAAAAAGAGGAAGAGACTGGGGGGGGTCTGTTATGGAAATATCGGGACCGGTGCATTATTCTGGAAGGAATAGTCCAAAGGAAAACAGGGAATGGGAAACAAACCCGTATTGTAATACCGAAGGGAATGCGGGATCGAATGGTTGATGAGACCCATCAGGAACGTGGCCATTACGGAACAAGCAAGACTGAGGGGTACCTTAGTAATTGGTTTTACTGGCCAGGGATGCACCACGACATTGCCAGAAGACTACGGGAGTGTGAGATTTGTGCGAGGACAAAACCGTTAAATCGGTCGAATGAAGGACCTCAGATACCGATCATCGTCCGGGAACCAAACCACACCCTGGCCATTGATTATTACGGGCCATTGCCGATGTTTGGGGGAAAGAGGTATTTACTGGTCACATATGATTTGTGCTCCAAAATGGTCGCTGCGTACCCCATGGCCCGGACTAATGCAAACCAGACCATCAAACTGTTGGAAACCAAACAATTTCCCATCATCGGGAAACCTAAGTGCCTTTTATCGGATCATGGCACACCATTTGTATCAAAGATGTGGAGGCGATGGGTGAACCAAACTGGGATCAAACATCATATGACGTCTATCCGGAACCCGCAGAGCAACCCATGCGAGCGGGTGATGCGGGAGTTGGGGCAGCTATTCCGCGTGTACACTGCAGGAGATCATCGGAAATGGGTTCGGGAGATTCCCCGGATTACTGAAATGATCAATACCTCAAAGAATGAGTCCACTGGACTTGAACCAAGTCGACTCCATTATGGACGACCTATACCGTATCCTTACAATGATAGACCCTCGATCCGAACAGGAAGAGTTGATCGAAAACATGACAATCAGATAGCATTACGGAGATTGGAACATATGGGGGAAATGCGAAGGCAGACCAATCGGCCAATCCGAAACATGTTCACTGTGGGAGACAGAGTCATGGTAAGAGCAAATCCGGTCAGTCGACCGGAACAGCACATATTCAAGAAATTCCTCGACATCTATGAGGGCCCATATGAGATCGTCCGGGCATATGGGAATAATGCCTTTGTACTGTCCCAAGGAAAGGGAACATTTAATGCGAGGGCACTGAAGAGGGCCGAATAACTTGGCTCCTTCTCAGAGCTAAAATCCGCAATCCTCGGATTTTACTCTACACCAGGCGGGGAGATTATATATCACAAAAAATGTGATATACCTTCAGTAATATTAATTAGTTTATTACTCTTTCTAATGCCAGTACATTTGCTATGGTAATTAGATTAAGATTTTCAAGGAGTTAGTTAAATTATAATAAGATTATTCCAATGACATATTTAAAGGAAGGGATCAATTCATTATTATTACCAGATGCTGTCAAGTCAATATCAGCTTATGTCACTCATATAAATAAGCTATCATTCTCAATGCTAAAACAATATGTCCAACATTTAATTATCTAATGAATTAAACCATCTCATAATATGATGAAAATAGAATAACCATTTTTCTTTCTGTTTATGACATTCTTAGCAGTCTTCATTATAGTTCAAAAGCATTAATAGCTTTTCAGTCTCTTTTTATTTATAGGAATCAACTTTTAGATTCATAAAGTGATGGAAAATAATATTTTAATTTTTAAAGATGTTCCTACATCTCAAATTCAATTTCAGGTTTTCATTACAGTTTGGACCTGTGTCAGGCCTGCAACACTGGGTGGAAGTTGAAGGTTAATTATTAAATTTTTTAAATTCAATTTGTCAATTACTTTTATTAAAAACAGCTCCTACAATACTTCATATTATATTATCTTCATATTTACATATAAAACAATCTTTCCATTATGTTTTTTATCTTTTTTAATGTTATTCTGTATTTTTAAGTATAACTATGATATTATCTACAAATATAATGTCGATAATTCTTTCACTACTTATGAATCCATATATCTTCATCCAATATGATTTCTTTAATTAAATATTCAGAGACAAGTTGATTATGTAAAGCAGCAATATGTCACCCTGTATAATCTTTGCTATAGTGAAACAGTCTGCTCCACAACAGTCCTTATTAACTATAGATTCTAGTTTCATAGAGATTTCTCACAATATTAATGGTTGTAAACAAAGGCAAAACTCCCCATACAGTAGTGCCACCTGTGCCAAACAGAGTAATCAATGGATGCCAGAAGGCTTGTGCATAAAATCCCTATCTAGTGCCTACTCATCCAATATCCCCAGACTAGTTTCTGGCTTGTGGCCATCATCAGTGAGGAGCCTTGGATCTGAGAGCACTGCACTTAAGATCTAGATGCAGTGCTCTCAGATCCAAGGCTTCTCACTGATGATGGCCACAAACCAGAAACTAGTCTGGGGATATTGGATGAGTAGGCACTAGATAGGATTTTATGCACAAGCCTTCTGGCATCCATTGATTACTCTGTTTGGCACAGGTGGCACTACTGTATGGGGAGTTTTGCCTTTGTTTACAACAAATTATGTGCTAGTATAGAGATGGTGATCATGTGATGTTTGAATATTAATGGTTGTAGTACATCCATTTTCTTAATAACTTTCCATAATTTATCATAATCAACTGAATCAAAAGCTCTGTTGGAACCAATCTGCTATTTCCTAAATATTTCTATTATCCAATATATATCAGCAACATCTTTAGTTCTCTGAATTTTCCTGAAATCAGCCTATAAGCCTGACAGTCTTCTTTCAATTAAGGTTTTAGTCCACGTTTTATGATTTTCAGAATAATTTTATTTGAATTTGATAGAAGACTTATGGTACTACAATTTCATATTCTATAAAAACATTCTTTTTTAGTATATAAAACAATTGATTTTTTTAAAAATTTGTAGATCATTGAATAGTTTTTATATTGGCAAGTATAATCTGGTCAGTATGATAATTGATTCCTAAAAATGTCTGATGATATTAGTATCAATTTTAATAACTTTATCGCTTTGACAATAATTTGAAGGCTAATTTAATTTGCTATCATTGGAAGTTATTCAGGCAAAGTTTTTCATTAAAAGAGTTTTAGTAGTCTTTTCTGTATATTTTTTACATCTCTCCTTGATCTTTGTTACTTCGGTTATAATCTGTTCATTCTATTTTTTAGTAAATTTACTTATGGCTAAAATTTGATTTCAATTTTAAGATTCTTTGAAAAATAGCTTCTATTTTTTAAGATTGTTTTAATTTCACTATATTTTCAATTATTGTCATAATAATGCTGTCTTTTCTCGATGTTCTTTGGAATTTACCATTCAATTCTCTTAAAAGATCTTTATTCTTTAATCATAATTTCCCTTTACTTTTTTTCTACAAATATCATTATATCTTCAATCATCCATTTTACATTTTCTTGTTTTATATCTTATTCAAATCTATTACTTTCAAAATTTCAAATTAATTTTTTGATGTTATTCCAAAAGCAATAGGAATGTTTTTTAGATTACATTTAGGATTCTGGGAAATTTTATAGTTCTCTTTCAACTTCACTCAAAGTTTATGCATAAACAACTGTTTCACAATTTGCTCCTAAGTTTTGTTATTAAAACAGATATTTTTTATTAGTGAGAGCCAAAAATGTAATGAGCTTAATGAGCAACAAATAATGATATCAGCATGCATAATTGATGCTTTGGATATAAAGAAATGTATTGACAATAAAAGTAAAAACTATTTCATTTCCACTTTCAAGTCTATATTAACTATTGTCAATTTTGGTGTTTTAATCACTAGTCATTGAAAGTTTATTTTTCTACAAATTTTATAAAATTCATTTTCTTCTTCAGTTGCTTGAATTATTAGAGTATGGACTTACATTATATTCATGCCAAATAGGCCCATGAAACAGAAATGACAACTAATCACTCATAAGATTATATCTGATAATAATGCTTATAATATATTAATGATTGGATATTCATAAAAATGAATTGATATCAATCAATCATTCATAAGATTTATTAGTTGACCATATTGATTTATACAAACCACTTAATGTCTAAGTACCAATGTCTCCATATGGAAAAATAAAATTAAAGGCTACTAGATTATAATTGGATCATTGGGAAAACTTAGTATGATCAAAGTGGAAGAGAATCAGGAGTTGATAAATTAAGGTGTAGTTGGCAATACGAGTTTAATATCACAGAAAATTCCTACCCACTACTCAAGCCAAGAATAGCAAATAAAAAAATGATATGGCTAATATTGTCTGAAAAACTTTGCAAAGATTGTCACCAGAAAATATATTTGGATAACCCTTAGTAATTTGCTTGAAACACCCATTTATTAGTGTTATAACACCATTATATTTTATCATATTATTTATAATTTTTAACATAGTATGCAGAAATAGTTTATAACAGATTTTTTTTATGCAATTTAAAATAATGTATAACTATTTTCAAATCCAACCACCACCATCATCATCATATATTTTTTGCTATATATATATATATATATTAGTAATTAAATATTAAGAAACATAATCAAAGAGAAAGAATGCAAATCAAAATAATAGCAATAAAAATATAGACTTGCTTTTGAAGATTGCTTGAAGAGGGAAGATATGATGAGAAAAATAATCAATAGATAGAATAGATAATATGTAAGTTTATTTTCATTAGTAATAACTCTCAAATAGTGTTCTGTTTAATTATAAGAATATTATTTCAATGAAATGAAAAAAGGGGTTGAATTCCAGTTATATTAGAAAACCGATTATTAAAACAGGCAAAACTCTCCATACAGTAGTGCCACTCAGTGCAAGCCAGAGTCAATGGATGCCAGAAGGCTTGTGCATAAAATCCCTATCTAGTGCCTACTCATCCAATACCCCCAGACTAGGTTCTAGATCTGAGAATACTGCACCTAGATCTTAGATCCTAAGATCTAGGTGCAGTGCTCTCAGATCTGAGGTTCATCACTGATGAAAGCCACAAGTTAGAAACTAATCTGGGAATACCGGATGAGTAGGCACTAGAGAGCGATTTTATGCACAAGCTTTCTGACATACATTGATTACTCTGGCTTACACTGAGTGGCCCTACTATATGGAGAGTTTTTTCTGTTTTAATAACAATTATGAGCAAGCATAAGAATTGATGATCATATTATGTTTAGTGGTTTAAAACTGAATATTGTTACATAACTTTTATCTTAATTGCCCCATTTATTGTAATTGTACACTTTTTATAATTTACAATGCTATTTTATTGTGAAGTTGAACATCCTAATCCATCAGTTATAATAAACTTTGATATACAATATGCATGCTGATATGGTTTTCATTCACTCAATTGCAAAAACAAAAAGATAAAGGGAATTTAACACCAGATAAATTCTCTTAGTGTTAGTTTAGATTTCTTCACACATATGCAAAAAGTAGCTCAACAGAATCATATATTGTAATAAAGCAATTAAGACTAATTTATTTTTGAAAATGGTGTCACCCAATTAGCAGAAAATAATACATATACATCATCGTTATGTAAAAATAAAATAATCACATCATTGGCATTCAGGAATGCATTTGATATTTGAGCATCACTTCACAGAACTTTTTACATTTTTTCTTTTGTTTTTATTTTGTTTTATACTTGTTCTCTCATTTTTTTCTTTCAAAAACAATTTATGGATTTTTTTAATATTTTGTTATTATAATATATTTTTAATATTATTATATTTATTTTAATATCAGACTTTTTTTAATTATTTGATTCCAATTTTTTTCTTCTTATAAACATGAAATTCACATAACTTAATGTATATTAATTAAAGTTACTCTCTTTTTTCCTATGAATAAAGAATCTATTTAGTTAATGATCAAGAATAGAATCAATTCATCTATTGTTTAAGTTTTTGATATTTATAAACTTACTTATGTCAATATTACTTAAGATTAAGAGGTAAATTGATATATTGTTCTAAGAAAAATATGATATTAATAATTATTACACTAATAATAAATTATAAACATGGAAACCACAATATCATTTTTAATAACCTTATATTAATGATCATGTAAAAGTTAATAATTGTAAATATGAAATTAGCATACCTTACTAAGATAAAACTTTTTTTTCCTTATAGCCTAAGGAAGAGTGGGTTTCTCCTATAATTACAAACAATTATATAATTTCCTGAATTAAAGAACTCCAACTTACAATATATATATAATATTATATATAGAGCTCACAAAACAAGCTCTTAACAAGCTTTGTAGAATACCACCAACCTCAGACCTGTTTCTGCTACTGATGTCCTCAGTGAGGTCTATATATAACATTTGTAAATACAAGTTTATTAAATTAGGTCATGTGACATCTGACTTGATTTTTTTATAAATATATAATCTTAAATCTTATTTTATACTGAGCTTGACAAAGAATGTTTTAATATTCTAATTTATGTACATTTGTCTGTATGTTTATGAATTGCAATCATCAACCAAGTTTTTTTCCAGTCAAAGGCTTCTCAATATATCTTCATAATTTTCTAGATTTAAACATAATATTGGCAGAAGATTCTTTCAAAACAAAAACTTTGACATTAAGTGCTTATCAATTATCAACTAATAGGGGAACATAACTTCCAAGTAAAAAAAGAATAACATTAAAATGATAGAAATAAGGAAGCTAAAAAAATTTCAAATTTATATTAGTGAAGAACTTTGGCACCAGTCATGTTCAGTAAAAGCAAGAGACTACACCCTCCAATTAACAAATAATGTGATGAAATAATAGAAATAATAAAACTAAAGAAAATTCAAATGTATATGAGTGAGGAAAGTTAAGATCATAAAAGAATATTATATTAGCTGCATATCTCATTTGATAGCAAAAATATTAATTTAAAAATACAATATGGTCCAATAAATTACAGTTTAAAAAATTTATTCAAAAATTATTTATTAAATATGTTTCTCAAAAATGTAAAATAAAAATTAAGTTTTTTCTTTCAAACTTATAGCTAAAAGAGTAAAGTATGATTATGAAGGGGGAGAGGGGTTTCTAACCCAACTTTAATCAACAAAACCATAGGCATTATTATTTTTTAAAACCATCAATGTAGAATCAGGATTATAAAACAATTGTTTAATTTAATAATACCCCCCCCCCCTCAGATATAGAACAAATTGTAATAATAGAAAGTTACAGATTTTAATAATATACATTCAAATATCAGCCTTTTAAGTTAAAGTATACAATTGTAAACATACACTATATAAAATAAATGCTTATTTACATAGATTTTAATAAGAGAAATGTTAATTAAAATTTCTGAATTAAATGATTTTAAATTTCTAATGTACAGTAAATTCTATGAATTATATATAGGACTACAAATAATATGAATGTATACATTATTTGAACTAACATAGTAATATATCAAGAGCCAACTATGATATGGCAGCTGGATAACTATACAATAATTTAAATAAACAAACAAAAGTTTGTTAATAAATTCAAGAGTTTATTTTGTTATAATAAAAATAATCATCACACTATCACCATTTCTTATGTTTACACATGCTGTTTACAAAGAGACTAAACTCTCCATACAGTAATGTAACCAGTGCAAGCCAGGGTAATCAATAAATGCAAGAAGGTTTATGCATAAAATCTCTATCTAGTGCCTACTCATCCAATATCCCCAGACTAGTTTCCAGCTTGTGGCTTTCATCAGTGAGGAGCTTTGGATCTGACAGCACTGCACCTAGATCTTAGAATCGGATACAACCATCCAGCAGCCACCTTTTACTTATTAGCTAACTAATTTTGGACTCATAGCTTTATAGCTGGCTAATAAGGTAAAAGGTGGCTGCTGAAGGGTTGCATTAGATCCTAAAATCTAGATGCAGTGCTCTCAGATCCAAGGTTCCTCACTGATGAAAGCCACAAGTTGGAAACTAGTCTGGGGATACTGGATGAGTAGACCCTAGATAGGGATTTTATGCGCAAAATTTGTTGTACCCATTGATTACTCTGATTTGCACTGGTGGCAATACTGTATACAGAATTTATCCTCTATATAATAACAATAATATTAGTAGGATAGGATTAGTAAATCAATTGGGAATTTTCTAGTTGAACACAAGACCAGTCTTGATCACCAGTTCATATTTCACAAACATCTCTTGAGTTAGTCTAATTAGATTTGATTGGAACTCATTTTAGTTGCTAATACCGGATATTCAGCTTTCACTCTACACTTGAAGTTTCACTAGTTTACTTTCAACTCTTGCTTTTCTCCCTCTATTTCATTTTTACTACTTTCTCTCTCTCTCTTTTCTGTTTCACTCTTCTATGACAGACCCTGACTACTACATCTGCCAATTTGCACAATGATAGACTTTATTGAAATGCAGATTTGCAGTAAAATAATTTTCCTTTTCTGAATCAACATTGCCTATACTGACCAGACTGTACACACACATACATGTATAAAACTATTAATTAAAATATTCAGACAATATACAACATAGAGAAAATAAAAGTATTTACAATGCACAAAAAAAAAAGAAAGAGACCATATACTATAAGATCCACTTTTTAAATTTAAGATGCAAAGATGGAAAGAAATGGTATATATGCGTGAAAATGCATGATGCCAAATTATAGTTCATTTATTATTATTTTACAATTGATGAAAATATAAAATATTATACCATTTTCAATTAGTTTATAATGACCATGAATGTTTTTCAATATATATACCTTTCCTGGGTTCATCTGTGTGTAAATAACAATAATATTGTACTGAAGTTTCAGCCAGATTGTCCAGCAATTGTCATTATGCAGATGATGTAGGTCTAGCCAAAAATCTCATTATAATATTATTGTTATTTCTATACAAATGAACCTAGAAAATAGATCTTTTATATCTTTTTGTCATACTTTACTTTTAACACACACACATTTTATCATCTGTAGCAGGGTCACATAAAGATATCTGATTATTAAAACTCTCTTAAATAAAATGTTAATTTTTAATTGTCATTTTATATTAAGAATTAAAAGTATCACAAACTGATTTCTAAAAGCAAGATGTGCTACATTGTGTGAAAAATCAATTAATCAATCTTTGGAATTCAAACAAAAAATTGTTTTGGAAATATTTATAGTTTTATTTACATTGTATTTATATATTTGACTATTTCCATCATCTAATATTAAATATTGAATGTCTTTAGAAAAATTTAACCTTATTTAAATTTTCCAATTACATTCAACTGTTAGTAAGAGCACACAGGTTAGAAATCAGGACCTCATAGATAAGTATATGAAATTTTTATTGACTGCTGCCTTTGGCAGGGTAGTTGATCAGAGCATTACTTTAAAGTTCAATATTTCAAAAATCTAAGAATCCAGGTTCGATTCCTATGCTTGTACTGACACTGATCATCCCAGAAACACTCAAAGAAGAAGAGAGGAAAAGAGGAAAATAATACCTCTCAAAACATTGTGCATATATTAACTTGTGCGCTATCATTAACAATTGATGGTCATTGAAAATTTAAACAAATTTTCCTAAAAACATTCAATACTTAATATTAGTTGATAGAAATAGTTCAATATATAAATACAACTAAAATACCATCACCACAAACCTTTATGAAAACAATTTTATTTACAATTTGTAAAATTCTTACATTCATAATATATGTTACAATTTCACTGGGAAAAAAAAAAAACACCTTATAAAAAGAGAGAGAGAGAGAGCAAATTAATAATGGAAGTTTGATATAATTTTAAAACTGGATCAATGTATTATTCTAAGAAATGATATTGTCAGAAATGATATTGCCAGTCCAAGATTCTGCTTATTTAAAAAAATAATTTTGTTTGCCCTCATAATATAATTATTGAAAAACTTTTTATAGGGGATTTGAACAGACTTTCAAGCTGCCTTCAACTATCCAATCTATCTCATACACCTGATACATATGACCACACACATATGAAAAAGACATGTTCAAATCCCCTATAATTATCTTTAATCTCCAAGTATATAAATTATACTTGTTCTAAATATGATAAACTTTTTGTGAAAAAGTTTATTAACAGACTTTCTGTACTTTAACATTTGATTTCCAAAATTAAAAGACTAGTTTTAAACTTGTGAGAAAATAGTTTAAAATATTTGTTTATTTTTAACATTTATTTAAGAAGTTTATTATATAATGTCTGATGTATTCATATTTTAATAAAAATATTGAAAAAATTGCAATATCATCTAAAGTTGATATTTTATTTCAGGAAGTTAAAATGGTAATTAACCAATTGAAGAAGAATAAGTACTCTGGAAATAATGGATCTGATATAATGGTTATAATTTTTTTTTTAAGCCAATAAACATCACATGATCACCATTTCTTATGCTTGCTTATAACTGTTATATGGAGAGCTTTGCCTGTTTTAATAACAGTTATAAGCAAGCATAAGAAATGGTGATCATGTGATGTTTATTAGATTAAAATCAATCCTGCCTAATAGGATAATGGTGGATATAGTTATTACAGAACCAAAGACACCAAAATGTATAGGTACTGAACTAAGTTCAGACCTATTAGACTATATAAGCTAATGAGCTTGGATTAAAAATATTACTGTGTTTTCAATTTGAGAGTCATCATTTTGTAGTCAAGTAGAGATAAAAGGTGGTTGCTGGAGGGTTGCCTTAGATCCTAAAATCTAAGTGCAGTGCTCTCAGATCCAAAGCTCCTCACAGACAAAGGCCACAAGCCAGAAACTAGTCTGGTGATATTGGATGAGTAGGCACTAGATAGGAATTTTATGCACAAGCCTTCTGGCATCCATTGATTACTCTGGCTTGGACTGAGTGGCAATACTGTCATAATTTATTTTCAAAGAAATTTACACACAGTCTAATATTGAACAGAAAGGTAAGTATCTAAATCATGAACAAAATTATTGTTAATGCCAATCTACATAAAGAAGAGCCAAGAAAAACTGTAAAAATTACAAAACATTACATCAATTAACATTTTAATCAAATTCTAAATGAACATCTAAAGTAAGATTATAAAACATTTCATTTATCTTTTACTTTATATCTCTTTTATGCATTGATTAACTTTATAAAACAAATCATAAATTCTTCCTTCCTTAATCACTTTTACAATAACAGATTTTTTTTACACTTTTGACTGTTAGTAGTTTTTTTTCAGAACTAGAATATATAAATGTACATGAATGTATAAACATATATAATCAAAACAATATGAACATTATAATTATTCAATGAACCTTTTTTATTATGAAGCAATATTTATGCTTCATGTCTGTAATTTAAAAATTCAAAGGAATTTTTAAAAGTTAATGTTTTAAACAATTTTAATAAATAAAAATTATATATATAATCTATATGCACAGATAAATGTCTATGACATGAGTAATTATAAATTTATGTTAAAACAAAATGTGTTTATCCTATTAACAATCATAAAGTGGAAATGTTATTAGCTTAGAAAAGGTAATTAAAATTCTTAGAAACAGGTCGATTTATTAAGGAGATAAGTATTTGATGTAATTTATTCTGGTAATTCCTTTCAAAGATAAAATTTTAAATGTTATGATTGGACAAATAACCAGTGGATCAAAATGAAGTTGAAAAGCTATCTATAACCAATAGATTAATGGAGTGAAATGACAGCTGGTGGATTCAATTTTGCAGATAAGCTAACTCCAGGAGCTAACTATAAGTAGTGGTTGTAAATCATTGTGCTATATACTTTTATTGCTGAAATATATACTTTGATTGTGAAACTATTATTGATTACTGCTAATTCTTGATTATGTCTTCAATATACTTATTGTGCCTGGTGTTGAAAAATACAATGAAAGAGTAGAAAAATCTGCTTCATTCTTGCCAGACTGCAGGCCGAAGATTCATAGGGAAGTATAGAAAGGAGCCATCAACTAATGTAAAAAGTGTTGGGTTCATTATATACCTAAACTTCAAGTGTCTACTGCTGTGAGGAGAAACCAGCCATCAAATAACAAGTAAACTACTGTCCGATATTGCCTGATTAAAACCTATTGCCGCTCTAGCTATGATTGAACAAAGTCTGCTAAAAATATACTAATACTTGAAGTCCAAGTTGAATTCTTAGTGATGAAAGGGAATGGGTACAAAGTTTAAAATATATTATTCTATTACTAACATTATATATTTATCTCCATTATAATTGTTGTGTTTAGTCATGATTGTACATATAAACACAAATGAGTATACATATGTTTCAATAATATATTTATTAGCAATATATAGATACAAACATACACTCAATTTCTGATACAATATTTACAGATTTAATAATGATGGCTATACTCTGCCTGCTACTGTCTAGCAGGGATAGTTACTAGTTCTAATATGAACTGTTGAAAAATGGTCTGTGTGGGCCCTTGTAGATATCTCTACCCACCCAGCTCTACTTGACAGCCTGCCTAGTGAGTAGGTACAGCAACTCTTCCACCTATATTTACAACTTGCAATGAGTTGCCTTTTGATTCTGGCAGCTTTCAGTCCTAACTGTGGATTTGCCTCATTGTGTTAGCCATTAGCTTAAATAGTGATAGTCTGGAGAATGATCATTGCTGTTCAGGCTAGCAGGAGTTTCGTTCGATCATATATGGACAATTAAGATTACAAAAAAAATCAAGTCAGACATCACATGACCTAATTTAATAAGCTTATTGTTTAAAATATATTATTCTATTACTAACATTATGTATTTAACTCCATTATAATTGTTGTATTTAGTCATGATTATACATATAAACACAAATGAGTATACATATGTTTCAATAATATATTTATTAGCAATATATAGATACAAACATACACAAAATTTCTGATATAATATTTACAGATTTAATAATGATGGCTATACTCTGCTTGCTACTGTCTAGCAGGAATAGTTACTAGTTCTAATATGAACTGTTGAAAAATGGCAGTGATAGTCTGGAGAATGATCATTGCTGTTCAGGCTAGGAGGAGTTTCTTTCAATTGTATATGGACAATTAAGATTACAAAAAAAATCCAAGTCAAACATCACATGACCTAATTTGATAAGCTTATTTTGTGAGCTCTATATATAACATGGAGAACGAAGCTACTGTTATTCAGGTTTACAGTTGTTCTCTGGAAAACACACACTGTCTTTCAGGTTTATAATTGTTTTCTGCATTACCTTAAAAAAGGCTGACTATTTATTGCCAGTTCTCTGACCTTAATGGAAACATTCAAATTCAGTGAGCATCATTGCCCATTGGCCTGTTCTTGTCATTGGTGTGCATTATATATATATGCATTGCTTAGTAACAATGAATAGTCAATCTGATCACGATAAGAAAGGAATCTGGACATCCATTATTTGAAGGCAAGATGAGATATGGCATCCTCTCCCCCTGGTTAAAAATTACCCCTAAAGTATATAGTCATGCAGGGGTGTTGGAAGACATTTTTTTGTTGGACGTCCATTATTTGAAGGCAAGATGAGATATGGTATCCCCTCCCCCTTGTTAAAAATTATCACTGGAGTATATAGTCATGCAGGTATGTTGAAAGACATTTCTTTGTTGCTTCTGGCTTAGTGATGTTCTCAATAGATCCACTGTTGTCATCATTTGGAGTTCTTGGAACTGGAGGTTCATTACATGCTGGCTGATGTAAGATTTAATATAATTTGATTTTTTTGGTGATAATGTTGTTTCCCATCAGCCATTTCAACCACTACTGTTTGAAGCCCTTTAAGTTCAATGACCATTGCTGGAATCCATAGAAGATGGATGCCTATATGCACTTTAGGTATTGTCATTTTATCTTTTTCCATTAATAGAACTAGGCTTGAGAAGCAATAGCTTGGATCTCAGATCCCTATTGAATAGTAGTTCTGCTCGTGTTTTTCCAGTGACAGTGCTTGGCAGGAAATGCTCTGGCAATATGGGTATTTCAACTTTCTGTATCCATATCTGTTAGCATTTTTTTTTTGTCTTTTGATCTATCTCTCGGTCAGGCCATTGCTCTCAGGGTGGAATGACGGAATGAACATTAGTTCAATGCTATTATTGGCACAAAAAATTTTGAATGCTGTTGATGAAAATGTTGTGCCATTGTCCAAAACTAGTTTTAGGTAGACCATATATAGCAAAGAGGTGTTCAAAAAGTGAACAGGAAAAAAATTTTGTTGATGAAAGTTGCAGATAAAAAAATTACTAGATTTTGATAATATATATTCAATGAATAAAAAAAATAATCAAATAGTTTTATTATTTTTTAAGCACTGGAAGTGACAGATCTGGGCCACAATCTATGGACCCTAAGCTACAGACTCTATACTCTATCATCTTCCAAACACATGGGGCTAGCAATTAATGATTATAGAAAATATATTTTTTTCTAGTTTTTGGTATAATATAATTCTCGAACAAAAGAGGAAGGTTCTATAGAATATAAAGATGTGACATTAAAGAATAATGTGAAGTTAAGTAGCATTTTCTCAGCATTGTTGCTTGGAAGAAACAAATGTTGGAGAAAAGTGAGGAAAACATTATACATCTATAGGAGCTGAGTTCATCATTTCTAATGATGATAATAATGGATGTATAATTTTAGTAAGAAAATTGTATGAAATTTCATAATTCTATGATGGATTTACATTGTTGGAAAAGTATTATTTTACAATTGATTATTATTTTAAATATTATTATAATGACTAATGAGAAAGCTTATTGTGTAGGTGATCCGGAAGATATGTGCCATAATTAGGAATAAAAATATAAATTTTAAATAAATTGGGTGAAAAATTAAGTACCCATAAATACAAAATGAATAAAAAAATCAAGTTTGAATATCTTGTATTAAATGGAAGTATTACAAAAAAAGAAATGAATTACCAAAAATTTATCATTTGTTCTATCTACTTAAGGACATCTTAAATAATGTACAATTCTTTTCATGACATTAATTGAATATTCTTATTCATAATTTTATATTTATTGAAATAAAAGTGTACTCAACATTGAAATTATGAGTATGCTATATATATATTGTCTAAGTGTTGACTGTTTTCTAATGATTATATATATGATTAAATGAAAGATCATTGAATGTTATCTTTTTCCTAATATTTTTTACCAATATTAATTATTATTCATGCAGAAATGGAGGAATGATTATATTTAATTAAATTTCAGTAGTGTGTGCAAAATTTAATTAAAATTATAATTTATTTCCATAATTGCAATTCATGCTAGGAAGTTTCAGTGTTTAAGATCCCTCAATATTAATTATTATGCTTTATTCATTTTATTAATACATATTATTTATTCAAAATAAAGTTTTGAGTATAAACTCTATTAATTTTTTGAATTGTTTAAATCTTATCTTTATCTCATTCACTGATAGAACACTATTATTAAAATTCTATTAAGCCTTTATAGATATTTACTTTAAGTAAAAAAATAGATATGAGTTCTCTTTCTTGTTTTTTTCCCCTGAGCATGTTTCATGATTATCATATTTTTCCTATTGCAATATATACTTACAGATAAATTTATATCATAATGTTATCTCTCTTCCAATATGCATATATATATATATATATGCTATCCACTATTTTAAATAATTTTGATGAAGATAAAAGGAAGGATGATGTGCGTTACCTTAAAGTAACCCAGTTAACAATGGCATAACAAAAAATGTAATAAAATGAAAGGCTATTGGGAAGTATCTGATAGTGCATGCATACACTACATAAGGATAAAAAATATATTTTGATATTTATTATAAAAATATAAGTGAATGTTTTATTGCTCAGGAATTCATCAGAAGATGACAGAGCTGTCATGACTGCTACTCTATCTTTACACCAAATCATACAAGAATAATGTATATACTAAACTTTAGATGTAATTAAAGGCGATTTTAACACAGACTTTCCAAATCCCTTCAGATATTTACTCCATCTTATATGACTGATACACATGACCACATACATGTGAAAAAGATAAATAATCTCAAATATATACATATTTCATGCTGAACCAGCCTTCATTAGTTAGTTCAGTTGCCCAACCCTCTTCTGTGTATTCAAATGGACATATTAAGATCCTATATATGATGTGTCAGAGTGACTTAAAGTCAACATGGGCATGACAACAATATTGGCATCAGCAAGAGCTTTGAGCATTCAATCATCAGATTTTCAATAATATGGATGACTGAAAAATTGGAAGATGGAGAAGATTGCAGTCTGCCCATTAAAGTTTGAAGATTTGCTATTTTAATATATATTGAGTAGTGATTATATATATGAGAGATGATGATCTAGACTGACTAGTAAGTACAGATTCAGCATGAAATATGTATATTGGAGATCATGTATATTTTTCACAAGTACGTGGTCATGTGTATTGGTTATATACAAAATGGAGTGGATAGTTGAACGTAGCTTGAAAATCTGTATTCACATCCCTCTAGTTAAAACCAATTTAAGCAAATTATTTTTGGTTCAAATCATAAATATAAAGAATAATACATCTGAACCAGTTATTTACAAAATTCTATACATAACTGCAAATAAGAAGACAATTAATAATATCAAAATAACAAGGAATATCCTTGGAATGTATGCTAAAATTCATATTGGCTCTTTATCATTCTACTCTTTTTTACCTAGTATAAATTGACTATTGAAAGGAATGGATGAGTAGCATAGTCCTCTCTTAGAGCTGGTAGTCTTTTCCTTAAGTCATTTTTTTTTTTATTATCCAAGCACTCTTAGATGGATAATTCATACAATTTCACATCAATCTAAACCAAGTGATAATAGACAATAGTCATTGGTCTAGGATAGGTGTAAGTGACTTGAAATATTTTATGGCTTTCTGTATGATATACTTAATTTGTGATTATACCAACATAATTATTTGCTATATTAAAACTTGTATGAATTTTCTTTAAAAATAATTTTATTTTGGTATATTCTATATTAAATATAAGATTTATAGTTTTTTCCTTAGACTAGTATGGTTCATTTTATGATGAGCTACCCTATAAAGGTTGCCCACATCTAATCTAGGATATAGTCCTGACCTGTTGTCATCACTGTGCAAAATATTCTTTTTTGGAATAAAATAATCATATAAAGTCCAAAAACAGGAATAAATTTTTTTGTCCATTAAAATTCATTAAAGTTTTTGCAGGATAAAAAACAAAACTCACACACTTCTCTTTATACAAATCTAACACACACACACACATATATATATATCATTAAAAGCCAGTCAACATCAGTAACAATCAATAACTTCAAACTGGTGTCAAGGCAACCTCCTTTTAACAATAAAGATGGAATATATATATATGGGTTACATCCTGTTAGAACCAAAACAAAAAATAAATCTCAAATGATATTTATGAGAGAAGTAGATACTAAAGGTAGATGTATTTTATTGGATTCTAATTGAATAATTTATTGCCATTGCTATTTCTCTTATTTATTTCTAGTAAAGCAAAATTACAACAAAACTTTTAACATTCCATTTATAATTGTTCCAAAAAATATATGCGCAATCAGTTCTTGACTTATGGAATTAATATGATCACAAGGTTTTACTTAATTCAAGTTATACCAAAAGAATTCTAAATCTTTATTGCTATATGTTTAAAAAGATTGTATTTACAAAATGTTATAATATGGAAATTGTTTTTATTTTTAAAATGTGGTATTTCTAATAGAATTTTCAATAAAGAGTACCCTGTAATTAACATTTCTTCAATTAATAAAGCTCAATATATTTTTAACAAATGAAAGTTGCTGTTTTGTCTTTTTTTTTAAAAAAAAAACAACAACTTAGATTATTGAACAGTATAATTAAAAAAAATAGCTTATTGCTGATGAATTACTGTGTAGTTTAATGCATGGATTTTGGAGTTCAAGATTTAGGAATCACTTGTTGGCACTTCTTATCAATTCCCAATAAATAAACCATTCAATTATTCATTTTTAGTGAATATAGGGGATTTGAACTCAGTCATTCAAGCACCTTTCAACTAACCACACTATCTCACATCACTGATACACATGATCACACACATGTAGAATAGATCAATAATCACCAAAATACTTACTCATCTCTCACTCATATATATAATACAAATGATGAGTGCTGGTTCAGCATGAACTATGCATATTGGTGATTATTGATCTTTTCTACATGTGTGTGATCATGTGTATCAGTGATATGAGATAGTGTGGGTAGTTGTAAGGTGCTTGAAAGTCTGAGTTCAAATCCCTATATTGGTACAATTAGGCTCCACATATATGAAGAGTGCCCCCCCCCACTTTTTTGTCCAATATTGTTAAGTTGACATATTATTCAAATTTAATTAATACAGTAAAGAAATAGAGTAATTTGTTACTAATAAATGATCCCCTCACCCCTTTAAACATTTAAGGTGAAATATTATTTCTTTTCAAAGGGTATGACATATTTTTCACCCTTTTTTGTAAATTTTCCAGTGTGTTAGATGTTTTTTTTGTGTGTGTAAATAAGGACATGTGTGAGTCAAGTTTACATATATCATATAGAATCTGCAAATAAAACAGAATCTTAAACATATATTTATAAATAAATAAGAAAAGTATGTAATATATTAATTGGTATATTAAAATTACAAAATATTTTTATTTGTTTGTAAATATATATTTAAGATGAAAGGTATTATTTTTATACACAAATAGTTTCTGATATATGAATAGATATTAATGATAATGTACTAATATTAAATTATGCTTACCATTATCTTCTATTCTGTCTACTACTGTTTTAATTTTGGCTTATCATCTTTTCCCAATTTTAATTAGCAAATAACTTTTTTTTACAATTTACCTTCTTCACTCCACCACTACTATTTTCACTATAGGAGGAACATATTTGGTAACTAATCCCATTGGATGGAAGGACAATATTTAGTATGTAAATCAAAGCCTCACTCTCCATAATCCAACTTAAAAATTCCTATGTCCAATAGATTGCTATAGTATCCTGATATTTTTTTTACATCTAGCTTAAATAGTCTGTTTGATTTACTCTTACAGGGATATAACTGTAAGAAGTTCTTAAGTAATGCAAATAAGCCATTTTCTAACCTCATGTAAATCAAATTTTATATAAAGTAAATTTTTCTTCAGATACACAATACAAAACAAATAAAAATAAGTATTTAATAACACGCTGATGCATTGTGGTGAAACTTTTTTATATAATAAAGTATTATGGTATATTGCAAAAGATGTTCACAGATTAGTGAATCCAGTTGACCAATGAAAGCCAAAGTAACAATTAAATAGGACAAAATGTTTAGTTGGGAAAAGACAAGAATATTGGTCAAAGAGAGAAAAAAGTATTAAAGAAGTTTCTCATATGATAATGGCAAATAACTTCATAAGAAAATCTGGTGTGATAATTCATAATGTTTGGAACTTTCCTTTAAGAAAAAAGTGGAAAAATCAGGGAAGACCCTCTTAGATAAGTCTATAAAATTTCTATTGTCTGTTGTCTTTGACATAATAGCCAGTTGGATAGAGCACTACTTTAAATTCTACATCCATGAATATAAAGATCCACATTTGATTCCTATGTTATACTGTCATTAATCAGGCAAGAAGAGAGGAAAATAGTACTACTTAAAATATTGTGTTATATGCTAACCTATGTTATATTATTAATACTGACTATTTGAAAAATTTAAATAAAGTTTGAATTTTTATTAAGACATTTAACAAATAATTTTAAATAATGGAAAACAATCCAATATATACTGGAAATTGCTGAAGAAAGTCTAGATTTATGTAAATCAAAATTGTGTAAGAAAAGAATTATTATTAATTTTTTTAAATTTTCAAATTAAAATTTTAACTTCTTGTAAATTACTGCTGCTTGTTCGATTAAAGTTTGAATATATATTTTTGTCATTTTTTTCACACTTTCACAACTCTGTGGACTATAGCATTATAAACCTGGATCATGCAATTTTATCTGGTTTACTAAAGGTTGGCCTATCTGCCTACACTCAAGAAATCATCTTCTGTAAAATGGGTTCCTTGAGCATTGCCTTATATTTTCCTCTCATTTAAATCTAGAAACTTTATTTTTTCTTTTAATTTTTTATGAAGAATTGTAACTTTAAAATGTCATGTGTAGTATATATGTAATGGGCTTAATTTATTTAACAAGATCAGATAATATAAACTCATTTGTTGGAGTTTGTTGGTGTTTAGACTGAAATATATTCAAGCAAAATAAACTAAGCCAATTCTAGTTTTGTTCAGGCAAAAATAAAATGATTAAATTCAAAATGATCTATTCATCACTTCAATAATTTTAATCAAAACAAAAGAGAGAAGATTGCAAGGAGAATAATAAAATGAAATATTATCAAGAAGTGCCGAAACATCACACATGACCACACACATGCCTAAACATAAAACAAGTTATTTTTTTTAATAGTTCATAAAACAAAAGAATATACTTTGAATACATTCTTTTACCAGAACAAACTCATTTGGCTTAAATTATAAGATTTTTGGAATAAATATTATTAATAATATTAATATATTTAAATCTATTGTGTGCAAAGTCTGCATAACTCAGATATGAAAACAATTTTTCAAATACATGTTAAAATTTCTATTGATATTAAAGCTTTTAAATGACTTTAAATAATAATAAGATATACTGTATTTCAAAATAAACAAACTTGGGAAAATTTTTCTCCATCCAAGGCTGCCATTAGTAGGGTGAAGTGGATGCGTACCATGGAATAATAGAAAAGTGAAGCAACAAATTAAAAAATAATAACGAAAATACAAGCAAACAAACAAAAAATTTTTTAAAAATGTAATAAAGTTAATTGGTTAAAATTAAACTAAAGATATTCATCTTGAGTAAAGAACTTTGCTGTTTGTATATCATGGTTCTTATCAAGTTATTGGACAAAGCTGAACAGAAAATGAGTCTTCTCAAATACAATTTTTTATTTTATTCTTTATTGTTATTCAGATTTTTTAGGGCCCAAATTATTTGCATCTGATTCTCCCTTATGGAGAAGGACAGTCAATTATTTATAAATTCTTAACGAAAATGTTTCAGAGTAGAGATTTCACAATTCTAATAACACCCAAGCCAGACTAGACCTGTTTTTCACCATTTTTTAGGACATTTATAGATAAATAAAACTAAAAAAGTTATATAACAAATATATTATTTAATATAAAAATGCTTCTTTCACCAATGTTTTGTTGTCTTTTTAGCATAAAAATAGCATAGTGAAAGCTATAGATTACTATATGTAGCAACATCTAGATGTTTTTAAAAATAACTGCAATATATTTTTCTTTCTCTTTTCTTCTTTCCATGCTTTTACAATATATATATATATAAAGCATGCTAACAGCTCAAGCAAGCTTATTTTATATATATTTACCCATAAATAAAGCAAGAAAATGCCTTTAAAATTTCCATCTAGACTTAATTCCTATCCCCAAACTAGTTTCAAGCTATCACTGTCAACAGCGAGGAGCTAGGTCATCCAGACACCAGTTCCAAAATACAAATTCAATCCCAGAATTTACCTAATACTTAACTATTAAATAGATAATCTGAAATTTTCACTATATGTCTTCAAATCCAGCTACCCAACTCAAATAGCCAGCCATATGGGATTGAACTAAATTCAGATACACCATATATTAATAATCAGCAATCTAATATAGTCAAAGCCTTAACAGCCAAATTATAACATTAATAAAATCAAGTCACATATCACATGACTTATTTAGCTTGTATTTATAAATGTAATATAAAGAGTATGCTAATAGCTCTAAACAAGCTTATATATATATTTTACTGATAAATGCAGCAAGAGAATGTATTTAAAATCTCCATATACACTTATCCCCAACCCCAAACAGATTTCAAGCTATGACTCTTGTCAATAGGGATGGGGATAAATTTAGAAGGAGATTTTGAATGCATTCTCTTGCTGTATTTATTGGTAAAATAAGCTTGGTTAGAGTTATTAGCATGATTTTGATATTACATTTATAAATACAAACTTAATAAGTCACTTGATGTAAGACTTGAGTTCAGTAATATTATAATTTTATTGTTAAGGCTTTGGCTATATTAGATTGCTAAGGCTATTAATATATGGTGTATTTGAATTTAGTTCAGTCTGATAAGGCTATATGAGTTGGAGAGCTGGGTTAGAAAACATATAGTTTGAACACTTCAGATTTTCTAACATATTAGATAATTACTGGGATTGAGTTTATATTTTGGATCAGGGGTCTGGATGTCTTAGCTTCTCAATGACATGGGCCATAGCTCAAAACAAGTTTGGGGATGGGGATAAGTCTAGATAGAGATTTTGAATGTGTTCTCTTGCTACATTTATTGTTTATATATATAAATAAAATAAGCTTGTTTAGAGCTATTCACACACTCCTTATATTACATTTATAAATACAAGCTAAATAAGTCAAGTGATGTATGACTTGATTTCATTAATATTAAAATTTGGCTGTTAAAGCTTTGTCTATATTAGATTACTAAGGCTATTAATATATGGTGTATCTGAATTTAGTTCAGTCCCATATGGCTATATGAGTAGGAGAGTTGGGTTTGAAGATATATAGATCTCTGAAAATTTCAGATTTTCTACTTTATAGTTAAGTATTAGATAAGTTCTGGGATTGAGTTTGGATACTGGTATCTGGATGTCTTAACTTACTGGTGAGAGCCATAGCTCAAAACTGGTTTGGGGATGGGAATAAGTCTAGACGGAGATTTTGAATGCATTCTCTTGTTGCATTTATTGGTAAATATATATATATAAATAAAAAAGCTATTAGCATGCTTTTTATATTACATTTATAAATACAAGCTAAATAAGTCAAGTAATGTATGTCTTGAATTCATTAATATATATATATATATATATTGAAATCAATAATGTCTTACTCATTTTACTGCGAGTCATAAAGTCTTCCAACATGATTGTAAGCTGTTTTCAGAATTGTAAGGATTGCTAAATATAGCAGTTTAAAAGTTAAAAAAGTATATTAAATGTAATAATAATATTCAAATGTTAGAATTATTAAATGTCATATTTTGGAATAATAATAAATAATATAATAGGTTTGTTAAAAGTATTTAAATTTAAGAGAAACTAATACATTATGTACACTATGTTAGAACTGTTTCTCTTATCAAATATTAAATGAATGTATGAAATGTATTGAAAAACAAGTCAGTTAAATAAACTAGTATGAAAAAATAGGTTTTAATAATTAGATTAAAAATAAGTTAATAAAAACATCAAGTCTGTTTTGAGATATGAAATTCAAAATCAAAAAAAAAAATTCAAGCAATGTAATAATTACTGTTTTGAAATTTAATCAATTAAATAATATTGAGTATTTTTAAAATTCTTGCAATTAAAATAAAATGAGGTCATAAAGATGTCAAAAATAAGTAATTATTAAAGGTATTAAAAACAAGAAATTCAAAAATACATAAATTGCCTTGAAATTAATTGATTTGGATTCTTGTTTTAATGGAGCTATTATTGAACCCTCATTAGAATGACCAAATAGAAAAGAAGTAAAACTCCAACTGCTGAAATATAACCTGGAACTCTGTGGAAGACCAAGCTATTTTCGAAAAAATCTCTAATCAAAATGAAGAAAAATGTTTAAACTTCAAATTTCAAAGACAGGAGGAGACTCATAAAGTACATTATAGCAACTTATAAGGAAAGGAATAAGATTATAAATGGAATAAATAAAGATCATCATAGAAGAAATATTAGTCTGCAAAAAAAATTTTCACAATGAAACTTTGGCTATAGAACTTTTACTGTGTAAGTTTAAAAAACTGTTTAGATTATTATATTAACATATCCATTTTAAGTTTTATTTTACAATTTCTTAGTGTATATTTAATTTTAAAAAACTATATTTTGTTATATACAGAGTGTTTAGATATGATTTAATTGATTGATTAAAGGCAGAAACCAATGTTTTAAAAAAAGTAATGTTAATTTTAAAGCAGTCAAAATTTGGTATTTGAAAAAAAAACTTCACTTCATCTTGTCTTTGTCATATATATGGTATGACTTGTTAAAATTTTAATTTATTATTTTTATTTTAGAAAAAGAATTTTATTTTGTGAAATTGTCAGCAAATATGTAAACTTATATAAAAATCAATGGTGTAATATTCATTTTAAATACAAAAAAAGTGTTGTATAAAATATTTAAAATCCAAGTACCCAGAGGTTAAAATAACGAGTGTAATATAATTATTGGTATTCAAAGGAGTTCATTTGTATATAAATTATCCCCCCTTTTGATTACTATTAGATTTTATGTATATATAGAATTTGTAATATAAATGCATTTATTAGATCACTGCTGAATGGTTAAAATTTACTACGTCTATATGGTGGATTTATTCATGATTTTGTTCTGTAAGTTTGGAGTTAGATACAAAGGATCATTGTAGTTAACTAAATAAGTTATTAATCCAATAAACATCACATGACCACCTCCTCTTATACTTGTGTAAAACTGTTGTGTGTGGCAATATATAGTGAGTTTTGCCTGTTTTAAATAAGTTATTATTAAATTAGGGATCAAACTTGAAAAAGCCATCTCTGTTGGTTAGTTATTATTAATTTGAGATTTGACTTAAAGCGGCCACTTTCTATAATTATTCTTAGCAGAAATATATATTGATTAAAATAATTCCACATAAGATATATTGTGTGGCTATATTATGAAGCTTATGATATAAATAAATGTATTGTATTTGTGGGGGTCAATTATATGTAGGATTATGAAAGGCTAGAGAGATTTACTCTTATGACAGGTGTGCTCAATCATATAACCATATTAGTATTATAAAATGCAATTGAAAGATTAATATTTAAAATTGATCAAAATAAACTTTGGACATTTTATAAATAACTACCATTATTTTCCATTGCACATGTGAACTAAAAAAAAGAGAAGAGAAATGGCTTATTAAAATAACGAAGTGGAATAGAAAATTTTAACTATATCTAAAAAAGATATTACATATAGAAAAAGAGAGATGAAGTTGAACTTTAATGTTTAATTAAAAAGCAGACCTATTAATCTTTAATTGAGGTTAAAAGTTTATATCTGGGCTAGGATAATCTTTAGTTTAATAAATGATTAGTAATAATCATTAATGTATTTATCTAAAGTTGTTATTACCAAAGTTGAAAGTGTAGAAAATTTATTTCTTATAATCAAAATTTAATATACACATATACATTTGTTTTACTTATTAAAATAAAATTCTAACATTTCAGAAAGCAAAAGTTCCACATTCTCTTTATACACATTTATTAAACATAAATGTATATAAGGATAATATCTTGCTACAAATAAAACAAAGTAAAACAAAAACAAAAAGTTACTCAAAATTATTTTAATTAGCATAACTTACAATTACTAATATCTTTTTTTATTTTTATTTCAAATAAACTGAGATTACAAAGTAATTTGTTTAAGGTCAACTTTTTTTTTTTAAATATTTCATTTATAATTGTAAAAAAGAAAAATTATTCAGCTTTGCTCCAAATACACACACACACACAACAAAGATTATATTTAATCTTAAACTTTTATATACAACAAATGTTTTTGTATAGTTTGAATAAAAAATTTTACATTACATGTACAAAACATTCCAGATATCAGTTTTTTTTTTTTTTATACCAAAAAAAAAAACAGTAAACAAAACAATAATGCTATGTACTTGGATCCATCATCAAACAGACTTTTGTAGCTAATGTGTGGGTGTGTTTGCGTGTAGTTATTAAACATACAAACAAATCATAGACAAAAACAAACTAGTAACACAAAATATTTTAGTGTACAAGATTTTCTCTTATCACGATTTTTTTTTTCTCCAGAACATAGCCATATGCACTTACAAAATATGTTGATGTATAATCATAAAAATATTAACAGATTCGTTATCACAGAAGTAAATGCACGCCCAAAAGGTTTTCTCTAAAATGACTTACATTAAATTAATGGACGATTTTATGAGAACGAACGAATATATGTAGAAAAGCGTCAGCAACAGAGCTTATCAATGAACATATGGTCTGTATAAAGAAAGATTGAATTTCTTTACCCATTTTTCTGTCATTGGTCAAAAGACAGTCTCTCTCTCTATATATATATATACTAGTATTTAATTTCTGCAACAAATTACAGTAAAAATAATTTTCTATTCCCAATAAAATATTAACTTTAAAAAATAATTACTCATCTTTCTTCCTAGAAAGTTAAAATATTTAAAGAAAATAGGTAGATGTTGTTAGGTTTTTTTTTTAATGTTTGTGTTTTAAAAGATGAGACCAGCCAATGCATTCGCAAATCATAAAATAAAGTTATATGCGATTTTTATGTTCTTAAGAATATATCGGGAAGAAACTTTTTCAATAGTTTTTCCTTTATATGTACTGTATATGAATTCATTAAAAACATTTTCCATTTTTTCGAATTCAGGGTAATATTAATTAACTACCAACGATTGTTAATTAGATCCATAGATAACAAAGCCTATACAACTAAACTTACGATATATAAATATTGTATTAGTGTATAGATAAAAGTAGGCTATATAAGCAATCAGATATGCACATCCCCAAATATAACATTCATTATAGAGACTTTTCAGCGTTATCGTTAAAAAAAAAAAACACACAGAGGAAGGAAGAAAAAAAAAGGTATTTGAATTTGGCTAGATTTAGCGATTTCTGGGACGCAGTTATTTTTAAATTTACAGACTTTTTGGCTCCAGTATTCACCTACATTTTCCATGTTTATAACTTTGACTGAAATAAGTAATATTTTGTTCTAAAATGTAACAAATTTTTATAAATAATACTTTATACAGCTACAGAAGTTCAACCACGATAAAAAAATAATATAATAAACTCACTCAGACTTCTCTGTTTGAAAGAAGAGATGCCGGAATCCAAGGTCTGAGACTTGTTCATCCCGCTCATGTTAGGTACCCGAAAGATGACGTACAAGTGAACTTTGAGTTTATTCTTCACTCATTTGCGAATTATTCGAAAAATCTAAGAAAAGCACTATGGTAATGAAGATTATTATCAAAGTCAGAATAAAGCGTTTGTTTTACTTTTCTTTTTAATTTATACATTAATAAAAAATTTATATTTTCATATTTCAAATGATTATTATTAGTCGAAAATAATTTTATTATAAGTTTACACAATCTTTTTTTTTTTTTTTGCAATTTAATATCACTAGTTACTAAAATATTTTAGCAAAAATGTTAATTGCTTAGGTAAAATTACAAATCAGATAATTCTAATAATAAAAAAAGGGGGCATTTGTAGATGATCAATTGTTACTTGAAGGGGGCGCTGTATCTGAATAAAAGTAAAGTGAATTAATTTATATGTAAATATATCCATTTAAACTAAGGAAAGGGAAGGGGAAAGGAATATATGTTAAACAAATATATAATATTGGAATTCAAGGGAACGGTTGAAATAAAAGGAAATGTAGATGAAGATAGAATGACATAATATATGGGTAGAAAACTTTTTTTTTTTTTTGCAAAAGGAATTATAAGAAAAAAAATTAAAAGAAAGACCTAAGGTGTTACTATAAAACTTATTATTATAAATAAGTAAAAAAAAAAGATAGAGAAATAAAAAGAGAGAAGTGAAAAAGTTTTGGTGGAAGAAAAGTTAATATATTTTTTTAGAAATAGTAAAGATATGTTTCATAAATGCAAATGGAAGGAGATAAATAGAACAATGTCAATAAGAAAGAAGAGGAAATAGGGGTCATTATTAAGAAAGATATTTAAAAATAAAAAAAAGTAATAAAACATAATTATATTGACTTTGGTCATAGTATATTTAAAAGGATGTGAAAAGAAAAAGTGAAAATATATGTTTAAATATGTATGTATATGAGTTTAAAAAAATAATTGTAAAAATATTAATTGTAAATGATATGAATGGTCATATTAATAAAACTAATGGAGTAATAAATAGAAATGAGACATAGTTAAAAAGAATGTATGAGGAATGTGAAATAGATATTAGAAGTCTCAATAAAATGTACAAAAGTTTGCACGAGAAAGTATACTATTGGTTAGGTTTTAATAGGTAAAAAGTATATAGAAAAATAAAAAAATTAAAGTGTGTGATGAAATAAAAAAGAATATAATAATGATCATAATTTTATGTTGATAGAAGTAGAAGTTTCTAATAGATTAGATAGATAATTTTATAAAATGATCGATAGGCTAGAAGGCTAAATTGAATGAGGAAGAAATTATTAAACATTAATGAATTTAAACTTATGAAGAGTAGATTGATTTTGTGAGGAAAATTGCAAGTGAGTGATTTTTGGAATTAATAGAATTAATAATAATAATAAAGGCAGAAAATACTTAGAAAATATAAAAGAAAGAGAAAAGTCAAATAGAAAATATAAAGAAACTTAAAAACAATTAAAAAAAGTGAGATAAAGATTAGATGAAATAGCTATTTTTTTTAAAAAAAAAAAAAAGAATAGATTTTCAACAGAAATGGGAAGAACTTGATGAGAAGTCAACTGAAGAAGCTGGCAATGAAGGTAGAGAAAATTGTGATTTTTTTTTTAGATATAGGAAGAAGAAAAAGACTAAAAATGACTATTATATTGTTAAATGCAGAGGGAAGCAAATATGAGAATAGAAAAGAACGTATTAACACATTTAATGGGTTTGCAATACAATTCTTGATGTTGAGGAATTAGTAAGAGAATATGAATACTTAATTCATGAGAATATGAATGAAATGATGGATACAGAATTGAATAGGACAATAGGTAAATTATAAAAAAAAAAGGCAAAAGAATTACATAGGATGGTAGCTAAAATATATAAATAGATATACAAAGGTTTAAAAGAAAGCTTTAATAAAACTATAGATAATAATAATGAAATTCTATATGAATAAAATGAAGAGAAATATTTAAATAATTCATAAAAGTAAAGGAAAGTATTGTGGATTATTAACTAGTCATAGACCAATAGCAATAATGTTTATAATTTATAATATATATAGATAGTATTAGGTCTTGGATGAAAGAGCATAAAATTTTGGAGTAGTTTCAGAATAGATTTCTTTCTGGGAAACTGATAGGAAATAATTTATTAGTTATTTAATTTATTGAAATACAAGAAAAATAAATTATTTTTCAGATTATAGAAAAGATTTGAGATAAAATGTATAGATATAGATTATTGTGGAATCTTGAAATTATGGAAATAGACTTGGAGATTATTAGTAATGATTAATTATCTTTACTGGAATAATTTTTATTAATAAAATAATTTTTATAAGTATCAATTGGGGGTATAGGATAAGTGAGATAATTAATCATTACTAATAGTGTGGCCTGTATTTTTTTTATGGATAAATAAAGCAGAATTAAGATATTTATTTCTAACCCTACTTTTATGTAACTTTATTCTTTCATTTAAGCTCAAACTACTCTGACCTATATATACCTTCTTTCAAAACCAAGGGATAATATATCCTACTCCAGGAACAGTCTTTCTATCAAAAATATCCTTTGTATTATTTAATAAATTATTCAAAGTAATATCCCTTTTCCAATCAATGTTCTTATTTCCAAGCAAATTACTGTTTTTACATACAATTTTATAAGAAGATAATTTAAATGACAAAGAAATAAAGTCATATTTTTTTATATCTTTTACACCATTGCAAATATTATTACTATTAAATAAAATACTATTTTATCTTTTATATAAGGAGTTCCCAAAATGGTCACTAGTAATCCCCTGGGATCAGTTTGTACTTTCTAGGGGTCTATAGTTGTAATAAAAAAATTTGGGTGTTGACAACAGCAAAAATAAACCTCTTTACTATTGCTATTTGTTTGTTACTTCAAAATATCTAGGATTCCAATAGGTACCCAATTAAGAAGTAAAATAATTTTAAAAAATGCCTTTTTGATAAAAAAAAAAAAAAAACACATTACATACCAAACTTGCAAACAAAAAGGTAAAATGTGTCATCAAAAGAGTCGTACATAAAAATGCATGAAAATACATGAAGCACAAATATGTCTGTGCATTGTCTTATCAAACATATCAAAGCAAGTATGAACATGAAAACTATTATGTGTCTGCACTTGTTCGTGGTGGGATGAGGCAATGTTCAATATTTTCAGAATCTATCAGTCTTGTATGGTCGTGCTTTCATAAAACACTATAAATTGGTTCATTTGATGTGACATGTATTTATTTGTGATTTGAATTTTGAATACAATTATTTATTATGGAGCAGTACTATGAAAAAGATAATCAGAGAACACAGTTTATTTATTTGAGTTTGAACAAAAATCTTCTGTTTCGAGTTAAGTACATACTTTATTGATTTTTTTTTTTTATCACAGGGGCTTTCAAAATTGTTTGTTAGTAAAAGTTTTTATTTCTTGCAATAATAATATGACTGAACCAAAAAAGAAATGCAAACAGTACAGTTTGGACTATTTGAATGTAGGATTTATCTCTTATTATCAAACAAACATTTACCAATGTGCCTCATATGCAGAAAAGTCTTTAGCAACAGTGCTATGAAATCATTAAAACTAACAGATCATTTGAATGGAATTCACACTAACATAAAAGAAAATATTTGTCATACTTCCAGTCACTTAAAGATAAAATTCTGAAGAGAAATACAATAGATAATATGTTTGTTTCATCATCAAAGCAAAATGATGATGGGTTAAGGACATCATACAACATATCCCTACCCATCGCAAAGTCTGGTAACCTGCACACCATAAGGAAAACTGATTCTACTGGACATCATAGGAGGTATTGAACACTGTACTCCACAAACATACACAAGATGTTATAAAAAGGATTCCTTGCACATTAACCCAGTTTAAAGCTGTAATGATGAAACGAGTTATGATGTGGAAAACTGTATAATCATTTGTAAAAAAAAAAAACACGTTTGTTCTCTCCAATTGGATGAGTCAACATTCTCCAGTAATGAAGTTTTGTTGCTGGCATACGTTCGCTCTATTCAAAATCAGAAAATGCATGATGAACTGTTTTTTTCTAAAACTTTAGAAACTGACACCAGAGAGAATCTATTTTTAATTTAATGGAGTTATTTTCCAGGGAAAAAGCAATTCCATTGACAAATATAGTATCTGTTGTGACAGATGGAGCATCAGCTATGGTTGATCATTATTGTCATTTCAAAAGTTACCTAAAACAACACATACCTGAAGTGCTTGCAGTTTACTTCATAATCCATAGGCAATATTTAGTAACAAAGAACTTTAGCAACAAATTACATTAATCACTTATGTTTGTTATAACAGCTGTGAACAAAATTTGAAGTAACATTTTGTTCACTTGATTATGCAAGGGAAGCACCAAAGATTTCTATTGATTGGTTCTCCATATTGAAGTCCACTGGCTTTCAAAAAGTTTATATTTGGAAAGATTTTTTTCACTTTTTCAATCTGTTTTAGAGTTTTTGGAAGATAAGGATTACAGTTTGAAAGAATATTTACTTAAGAGTAAAAGAGATATTGCTTATTTAACTGACTTATTTGAAAAATTTAATCATGTTGATTTATAACTGCAAGGAGACAATTTGAATCACATCAAGTAAAAGAAATCATATCAATTTGTGTTGCCAGATTAATGTTTTTTAAGCAAAATATTGCAAGATCTGATCTTTCCCAGTTCCCCAACTTATTTAGAATAGACACAATCACCACATGGAGTCTTTTCATTTAGATTTCAAAACTAGGTTTGAAGATATTTATTCTATCATTGGAAATACTGGATTGGATAATAAATCCATACATTATTAGCACAGAATCAAATATAATTTTGCAAGATGAGCTGATAACCATAAGCATAAATGAGGTTCTCAAGGTACAATTCAAACAGGGTTAGCAAAAGTTTTGGCTGCAACAAGATATTCCATTTCTGTACTGGGCTGTATGGACTGTTGGACAAAAGTATTTGCTGGAATTTCCATTGTTGATCTGGTAGAGAGGCTTCAGTGTAATTTTAAACCTACTTCAAAACAGACATTGACTGCATATCACTGAACATGGAGATTTGAGAATGCAACTCACTAATTTAAAGCCAGACATAAATAAATTATTGACAGATCACCAGCTGCACTCATCTCATTAATTTCAATTTTGCAAGCTAATTTATTTGGTATTCTTATTCTTATAATTCTGATTGAAATCTTTTGTTATTATAATTTTGTTAATGTTTAATTCTATCTAAATATATTGATTTTTTCACTTCATTTTTATGTTTAATAAATTGATTTCAACATTTGTACTTATTTTAAATTTACTTATTTATTCATAAATGTCAAAAATTTAAAAAAAATTACTCGTATTTTTTTGCTTTAATTTTTATTAATACAGATTTCGATATTAAATGTTGCACAAGATAATGCCATATTTCATAGTCCTTTTATCTTTTTCAATCATTAATTATAAGTGATTAAAATAAAAAGTTTAATATCTAGTGAAATATTTAATATCGAGTACTGTACAAATTTATCAAGTTGAGTAAGTAAAGTAAATGACTAGGGGATTGATGGCTTTAAAAGTTTTTGGTAAAGGGGTCTGCGGCCAAAAAAAGTTTGGGAACTATTGCTTTATGTCATTACTGTACCGGTCAGTTTGCACAATCACACAACTCAATCTAGAATCTAAGCTCAAGTACCTTGAGTCCAATCATGCACGAGATACACATGTCAGGGACACTCATGAACTCCAGATACAATTACTTATGAGCAGCGACTCCGCTGATATTAGATTATTTAATTTATTTCTCGCCAACATCACACAGCAGAAAAACAAAGAGACTCAGGGGAAAACAATAGCAAGTGCGTGCATACATGTGAGACAGACAAGTATATTTTGACATTAACGGGATCTTATAACTTTCCAAATCATGACATTAATAATTTAATAACTATATTTTCAACATTAACTAAATCAATTAAATAAAGAACTTGCAATAATCAGATATGTTTGTTTTAATATTATATTTAATAATAAAGATAAGTAGAAAATCAAATTTTTACATCAAGTTATATTAGATAATGAGCCTCATATTACAAATAAATCATGTTATGCTTATTCACACTTTAACATGGGTATTTATATATATGTTTATATATTATTACTTTTGACGTGGCATTATAATATCTCAATAAAATAGTCTAGCACAATTATGTAGCGTATAATTATAACAATTCACCCGAATTACAAGAGAAACACAACCTTGACTTATTTGGGAAGATTTACAGAATTATCAGTTAACTAACCAACCAGATTATTATAAGTTGATTGTATATGGAAATGTATGAAATAAAGACTTATTTGCTTTATTTGGATGATTAACATATGTGAGAGTATTTTATAAATAAATATACCTAGAGTCATTAAGCGATACATCAGTAGAAAATTAATCAATTTACAAACTATGCTTTATTAGACCACAACATCACATATATAGATATTTATAGGCTTAAGCTTTTAAAGGAGGACTATAATACAATTAAGTATAGCAGTGGTAACATAAAGGCCAGTAATATTTGTGGATCTGTTTCTTGGAAGTAATATGCTTTATCATTTTGAAATAAGGAAATATCCATGTGACTAGCCACACCCACATTTCATGAAATCAGCTTTTAGGAGTTGAGGGTCTTGGATGGAGTAGCTATCAGCTGAACTTTGCTGGAATTATCCCATGCATAGCTCTCATTGCATGAGTAGATGGTCCAGGGTCATTTATTGTCCTGATTATGACCTAAACGAAGATGCAATGGCGCGGATATTCCGATGCATATCTCTAGCTAAAGACTGATTATAAAGAATAATAGCCTATGTTAACAATGTTGGGATAGACTAATAACTAGTCAAGATATATATATAAGCTTAATACCTATAGCAATAAAATCAAATATGATGTATGATCGGATTTACTAAATGTAAATTAAAAGACGTTATTATAAAACTATATTTAACATACTAATGTTTTATTCCCCCCTTTCATTACATCCTTTAATAAAACTACACATATGTTTAATATAATATAAAATTAAATCTAATGTGTGCTTTAATAAAAGTATACATATATATTTAACTGGGCAAGGATAAAGAAACATAAAAGAAATATATAATTAATATATTTGTTTTGAAATAATATTGCACTAGTAAATAGATTAACATTTGCATGACTCATAAACTAATCAAAGGTGGGACTTTATCCCACCCCCCTCTGTTGTTTATGCAAAAAGTATAATGAATAAAAGGATATTTAAAATCTTTTAACCTAGCAAGCGTTTGTAGTTTTAAAAGTAAAAACAAAATAATTAATGAATTGGCACTCCCCTCTAATTGTGAAGAGCTAAGCTAAAAATAATTATACTGGAGAGAGTGAGAGTTTATTGACATATCATTTGGGATTTAAAATATATATTAGACAAAATTATTAGGAAAATAATTGCCACATCAAATTAAATTTGAATTAAATTATGAGGCTAATCTAGGATATTTATAAACATCACATGATCATATTTTCCTATACTAGCACATTAATTGTTGATAAACAGAGCAAAACTCTCCATACAGTATTGCCACCTGTGCTAAACAGAGTAATCAATGGATGCCAGAAGGCTTGTGCATAAAATCCCTATCCAATGCCTACTCATCCAATATCCCCAGACTAGTTTCTGGCTTGTGGCCTTCGTCAGTGAGGAGCTTTGGATCTGAGAGCACTGCATCTAGATCTTAGGATCTAATGCAACCCTCTAGCAACCACCTTTTATCTCTACTTAACTACAAAACTATGAGAATGAAATTGAAAACACAAAAAATATTTTCAATCTAAGCTCAATAGCTTATATAGTCATATGGGTCTGAACTCAGTTCAGCACCCATACATTTTGGTGTCTTTGGCTCTTTTACAACCATAGCCACCACTATCCTATTAGGCAGGATTGGTGTTAAACCATTGGAAAATTACTTGGAAAATTACTGTGAATAATTTATTAAATAATACAAAAGAAATTTTTGATAGACTATTACTGGAGTAGTGTATATTATCCCTTGTTTTTGTAAGAAGGTATATATACGTCAGAGTAGTTTGAGCTTAAATGAAAGAATAATTGTACATAAATGTAGGATTAGAAATAACTATCTTTGTTCTGCTTTACAGAAGTATAAAAAAAATAGAGGCCACACTATTAATTTTGATGAAGCTAAGGTTGTCTTCTTTGAGAAAAATGAAATAAAAAGAAGAATTAAAGAATCTTTATTATTAAAAACATATGATTCTGAAGCAATGAACTTATTTAAAAAAAATTTAATATTAAGGGTATATGGGAGGTAACTGGAATTGTGGGTAATGTTTAGTTTAAATATGTTGTTATTGTGTAATTCTTAACCTTTGAGAAGTCTGCTTGTGACAGTGAAACCATTGGTAGTGCTTTAGAGTTTATTTTTTGGTTATCTGGTTGAATAGTAAATTTGGGGTAATTTTGATTATTTATTAACTAGTTTAGCTTTATACTTTTAATGTATATATATATATGATTAAATAGAATAGACATAGCAAACAATAACAATATCTTTAGCTAAATATTAATTTGAAAATAATGCCTTCTATCTATTCTGGGATAAAAAAATAGAGTGTCTACAAACTGAAAACAAAGATTCCATATACACAAAATAAAAGCTTTTGATTACTGATTGAGCTTTTGTTTAAAGTATATTTAAAAATATAAACCATTAAGTAGATTTTAAAGTATAATAGCCGAGTTTATTTTACAAATGATTTAGGCATATATGTTAATTTTAATAAGATATATAATTATTATAAGAGATTATTTTTTGGATATGTTTTTTTTTTTTTGTCTACACGCAGAAACAGTCTAAGAACTCATATTTGAGAAATCACCTATTTTTTAAATATACACATTTTATAACAACAGCAAAAACAATTCTCTGCTTGTCCAAATGCCATATTACAAACAATTTTAAAAGTTGATTCTATATTTATTTATAAAATCATAAACAGCATTTAAAAAAAACTTGATGCTTAAATAAAATAGAAACTACAATTCTTATATCTAATTTACTGTATTGCTTGCATTCGTAATTCAAAAGATATAATAAATAATATAAATTATTGTATTTAAAGATATATTTTTTTATATGATAGTTTCTCTATAATTTCCTTCTGCAAGTAAGGTTATGAAAATAATCTTTAAACAAATATTCTATTTCTTCATTAAAGTTCTATTATTTTCTAAATATTTAATATCTTTTCTCTCTTTATTTTTTTATTACTTATTTATTGTAATATTCTCTAATCAGTTGTATTTTTAACATCACACCCAATTCAATTATTCATTTATTATTCTCTAAAATTTCATAAAAATAATCTTTACAGTTTCTATCGCTTTTAATGTTCATTATTTCTTTTTAAATATTTTTTTTTACTTTCATCACATTTTTTTTATCATTCCAAGTTTAATTCTACATATTTATAAGAATGGAAAAGAGAACTGTTTTCCATACTATATTTGAGTGTATGGTATATCTTATAACATTTTGAGTACATGCATGTTAGTGCTAGCATTTGTATATAAGTATTTTCAAGTTTTTTATCAGTGCATTTATCTCAACTCTACCAAATCACAAATATCTATCAGCACTGAAAGTCAGGCCACATTCTTTTTCAGAATATATATATATTATACTGGGTTCGAATATGGGTCATTCAAAACACCGGTCTCTTAGGCAAAGAAGAACATACTCGGAGAGTATGTATGCCCAAATGATAGCTATAAAATATATAACTAGTGTTACATTTCCAGGACATAACTTCTCGACTGTTGAGTTCAACACCAGAGTTCAAAGTACTTTTTTATTTCGTGTAAACATGGGCGCCAGCTATCTATTCAGAAGAATAAACAACACACTTTGAACAATGGCCACTAACTCAACGCCTAAGTATCCATGACTAGCTCAGTTGTTGGTAATCACTAACAGATTATACATAATTAGTGGTGAAAAGAATTGATAAAAAGAATTGACCGACAAATAAAGTTTAATTTTAAAGACAATTTATTAACTAACATTTACTAATTTTAAACATTTTATAAATCTAAAATAACACACACATTTCAAATTAACACACTATAATATATCTTATGTGAAAGCATAAATAATGTTTGACGTTTATAAAATCATATAGCATTCACAAACACGCACATCAATAGTTCATTTTATGCATGCTTATAGAGTTCAAATTATTTGTCTCTGGAGACTTTACGAATTAATGCGATGCAATGGCTATTATAGAAATAAGAATATGAAATATTATTACCTAGGATTTTGAATGTGGACATAGAACTTCGTTTTCTTTGTTTACTTCTTTAAGTGAGAATTATTTCCAGTCGGCTGGGACATTTCCTTGATGAGTTTCCTTATTATTCATGATTATTATTATTGGAGACAATTAGATACTGACGGAGATTTCCAAGTTGTTACACTGACATTATTTCACAGGCAGACCTTGCTGTTTTCATCGGACTTCAGGCTGTGGAGAGGCGTATGTTTCCCATGGGTTTTTAACACTGCATTTCTGTTTCTGGATACCTAATAAACTGCACTGTTATCTGAACTGAAACAATTACTCAACTGCATGATTGTCCTCTCTGAACTTAACTGACTCAATTCATTGTCCGATAAAAAAAAAGGTCTATTTATACCTGCGACATGTTGTCCTTGTAATGTCCTCTGGCAATATCTGTTGTCGAAATTCCCTTGATAATCCTTTGACAATATGTTTTGGAAGATCGTTTAGTTAGTAATAGCCATGCAAACGTGTTGTTTTATATAATTTTAATTAGTAGCTAATCCTTTGGAGACAAGCTTTTTAATCCTGTTGTTTTATATTTTAATTAATAGCCATCGCTGTGTTTTTAATGATAATCTTCTTTTATTTCATTTTAATATTTATTACGCATACATTTTTATTTATCTACAATCACACATATATACATGCATATATAACTAGTTTTAAGATTACTTTTTCTTTAATTCGAATGAAAAGAGATTTGTATTTTTTAAACTTTAAATTATATTTTGACTAATAATAATAAACTCTACTTCCTTTTATAAAACTTTTAGTTTAACTTTTCTAACCAAAACTCCCCCTCCCCTCTTTTAATCAATTATTTTCTAACTTTTATTTCAAAAACTAATGATAGAAAACTATTTGACTCTTATTTTTTTCGAAAACAAACTGTAATAAACTCTTCAACATTTAATTTTACGTTTTTCTTTTACAAAAGATTATTTTAATAATTTTTTTAAATAAAATTATTATGTGCCAATATTCAATATTGGTACAATATATATATTGTAACAGAATACAAATATGCCATTACATTAATTTAAAATAAAAACTTTAAGTTCACAAATAAAAATAAATTTATTAAAAACTAAAAGCTAAAAAAAAATTAAAGAGTTGTTCAATATATATATATATATATTCGCACAGATGCAAAACTTTAAAAATTATTTCTTTTTTAAATAAAAAAAAAAGGTATTTGAATGTACTTTTTAAGAAAAAAGTATAAGAAAAAGATAAAATATTTTTATAAATGGAAATGATTGTTTTATAAATTAATTGAAAAGCAAACTAGCCCTTGGGGCTCTTATAGAATTAAAAAGTCAGAGGAATGATATAGATAAGAGAATAAAAAGAATTAGCTTGACCAATGGAAGCACCAAGCCTCAGCTCGGACCCTAATAAAAAATGATGGATTAGTGACGTTTTGTTCGTTGAATCCAGAGGATGATTATAAAAGAAAAAATATTGAAATTAAGGACAGTGCCAGACAGTTCCAGCTTGATTGTTTTTGAGAAACATGATAGGACGCACATATCACCCTTTCTCTCTATTTTAAAAAATGAAATGACTGTGATACCGGAATGGAACCAGCTAAGGCCACCTCCAGAACATCAGACCAGTCTTCCAATGGAGACATTGTGGGAATTGGCACCAAAAACCGTGACTCTTCTACTGTAAGCTATTGAACTGAACAATTTTAAAAAGTAATTAAGAGTTTTCATCAAGATTTGACAAGTTTAATAAACAAGCTAAATCTAATTTTTGTAAAATGAACTATAATCTGACTTTTCCAAATCAATTATTGTTTAATTTTTTTTCATTTAAGTTTGCCAAAAATCATTTCCATTTTTTTTATTTTTATTAATATTTATTGTAGAAATTATTAAATGCATTAAATTTAAATTGGGCGTGGACGCTTGCATAGATTCATTCACGTTTAATTATGTTTTTGTTTTCATATTTGATTAAAATATATAGATATTCGGTAAATAATGATATCTTATGTTGAATATCTAAAATGTATTTATTCGGATGTCTTTTTAGTTATTGGTGTCAATGTGGCATTTTATGATGAATGCCATTGGGTTTCTTGTGAATTCCCTCTGCAATTACATCAATGACTTTATATTTTGATCATTTATGTTTATTTTGAAATGTTTTTGAGCATGTAATCTATGTAATCGATCTATGCTCAACATAAAAAAACAAACTTTTATAAAATTCATCTGTGCAAATTTATATAAATGTTAAATTTAAGTTGGGTATGAATGGCTATATAGATTTGTAAAGTTATATTAACTAATTAGTGGAGGGTAATCTTAGGTTATTTGTTTCATAGTTAAATTAGGTCAATGGATTGGATATATTGGTGTAATTAGTAGATGTAGTATGAGGTTCGCTACATGCAGGATCTCCATTATATGCCGCACACCTCTTTTTGCCTATGGAAGGGAATAGTAAGATGGAAAAATGCAGTCCCTTCCTATGGAGTTTTTTTTTATTATTGTTCTTCTTGCCATACAGATGTAACATTCCTGTATTGGACAAGAGTCAGTGTCTTCTCTAACCATGCTGTTCAGTTGTACATTCCTGACAATATGGCATATATTTGTGCTGTTGTATTTTCATGCTACATTGAATACATCAATGTATCAGATGGATTGACGCCGGTTTGACTGTGAACTTTTGGCCTAAGGTTAAATAAGGGATAGAATATTTTCTTTTCAAATACAATCTATGTAGTTTATTTATACTCGACAATCTTAAAATAAATATTTAATTCATTTGTATGGACAATCTTAAAATTTTAAAATAATAATTTAAATTAAATGTTAATATTAAAATCTAAAATAATAAATGTTATTCCTCAAATTTAAATGATTATATATGTGCGTAAATAAATATTGTTTGTGTGTTAATTACTGGCAGTGGCTTTTATTTTTTTATATTTAAGATATAAATTAAAGATATATTATTATTATCTCTGCATTTCCACTGAGTTAGTGACTTGGGCTAACGGTCTAAATACAAAATAAAGTGGGATCTTAACAACACGTATCTGCCTACTCTATAAATTTTCTAGGTTCAAATGCCTAGATGGCACGCTTGTAGTGCAGATATGGTTAGACTTACTTCTGATCTCCTTCTCCCTGACTGTTATAATATATATACAATTCCTTTAAACATATAAACAGACATCTGAAAGAGACAAATGTATATTCATTTTTTAATTTTATGTAATATGTCTACAAATGATTTTAATTTAAACAGAAGGGATTTTCATCCTAAGCACATGTGCTGTAATGTTGTTTTAATAGCTCGATGATGTCTTGTTGAGTACTGAGGATACTCTCAAACCAATGCACAAGGTAGATACTTTTGAAAAGATAAAAGTTCAACAAGACATTGTTGAGCTATTATAACTACATTTAAATAAGTCAACAATATAATATAATATAAAATATCTTTATATAACAGCAATAATATATATGATAATAATCATACATAAAAAAGCTATTTTCAGCAAATGTTAATTTTTGCCCTTATCAATGTGCTTTAACTAATTTACAATTATGATGTGATTGGCTATGGCTTCTCCTTTATCAAAATCAGGAATTTCTCAGCTGTTATGTTACATTTCCTTCCCTTTTCATTTCTCACCCTAGGTTTTTCCAATATTCTTCTCTACTCTGCTCCATCACATTTCATCAACATCATCTTTGTTCTATAGCCTTTATATTCCAAACCCAGCATACAAACCCAATAACTCATTTTCTGTAAAATCACTTTGTTTATATTTATTCTCCCACAACCCTTTTTGCTGGTAAGCATTTACATTCAATTAACTGATGCCTAATATTTTTCACGACTTCCCTACAAAACTTATAGACTAAATCACCAACATTTCTTCATTTATATGTATATTCCCTTGTTAGTGTTTGAGCCCCAAACAGTAAACTACTTTCCTTGCTATTATCATAAATTAATGTACACCCAATATTCTGTTTACTTCTATATATATTTAAACCCTTTTTACTCTCCATATAAGTTCTCATCTCTCCAACTTCCTATTTTTAATTAATGCATATATTCTTCTATCCCATTCTTTGCCACTATAACACTCAACAATTCTCGTAACACAATCACCCCACCTTTTGTATAAGTATATCAACATAAAGTCTTTATAGTTGTAATTATAAATTTATTAAATGCACATTGATTACGTAAGTAATATTTACTGAGGCTATAACCTCGATAATATGCATGTAAAATGCGATAGTAGGGACCTCTACAGGTATTTTAACCACAAGCTTACGCTATGGAAGAAAAGAGGGGAACATCTAAATATTCTGCATACCATACTACTTTCTTACCCATCTTGCGGCCAGTTCTTTACTCATAACCCAATTAAATACTATTTTGACTATTCTCTTAAATATTCATAAATTGCAATTTACCAAACATTTTCATTTTGCTTTTTATATCTCTCATATAAAAACTTGACCATCCCATTTCTCCTTGAATTGCTTTATTTGCCATCCACCCATCTGCATTTAATAAATTGCATACATAGTGAGATCTATCTTTTTTTTATAATATTAACTATAACCTCTTAAAACCGTATATTTTTAAGACATACAAAAAAAAAAAAAACCCTGTGTAAATGTATATTACATAACCTTCCATTCATTTATCATTAGCCAATTATTAGTCAAATTAATTGATGTTTTATATATATTCATACAATTGTTTTTGTTATAATAATGTAATTGGTTTCATATATCTTTCTTCTATTAGTTTCTTTAATATAATTTAAAGGTCTTATATTTTTGACACTATCTATTTTATGTACATATTTTAAATAATGATTGTATAAGGCAGATCTATCATCTCTTCTATTAGTAGCATTATTATGTTCTTTTGCTCTTTCATCTAATTATTTCCTATATGTCCATAACAAACCATGCAGCAACCTCCACAAGTAATTTTATATACAATTATCTTTTTATATTTCACATTATCTCCTAAAAGACTTTTACTATTTGACCATCCCATCTTAATGCTTTTATTTATATAATTTTTATTTTTTAGTAATGTATGATAAATTTTAGGGAAGTATGAAAGTCTTATCCACCTTTTATTATTATTCTTAGATTTGCTATTATTATTTATAATATAATTATTATTAATATTTGAATTAGGTGATTTTTAATCAAAAAAATATATTTTCAATACATTAGCATTTAATTCAATAAATTGTTCCATTTGTAAAGTATCTATATTTCTATCTGTATTATATCTATCATTTTTATGTTTACAATTTTTAATAACTGCCATTTTTTGTATCAATGCCTTATGTGAATCTATAGAAATTATCTTTCTTAATTTATCTTCTTTAATAAAATGTTTTAATATAATTTTGTTATCATTATCTATCTTAATATCTATATCTAAATACTTTATTTTAACATTAAATTCCATTATTGTAAATTAGTGTAGTTATCAAAATAATTTTTTTTTAGTCAGTCATTTTCTGAAAATCATATTCATATATATTTTCCATTAGATGGATTTTTTTTTCTCTTCATTCCACAGATTTCTGGTATATATAATTTGCTTCATGGTTCTATTCAGAAAATTTAGAAAAATCAAACATTTGCTCTACTTTTCCATGTAGAATAGGCTACTGTTAGAATAAATTCCGGAAAGACAATAAACTGGGCATTTCCTTCACAAGAAAAAATTTCACTCCCTTTTTGACTTATTTTAAACGTTATTCATACTCTTTAAGCAGGCTCTTTCTTTATCTAGAATTTTATTATTTATGGTGATTAACTTGTATTTTAAATGATTTTATATTAACTTTCCTTGTCTGTGTATGTTTCTGTCTGTATGTACACATTTTAAAATTTTTTAACGATGAAAAACATTATTTCTGTTCAGAATTTACATCCTTATGTTTCTCAAAAAAACTCCTTAGCAACTGAGACAACAGAAATAATACTTTTGTAGAATAAAATTTTGTTAATATTGATTTAATGCATACTTAATTGTTAAATAGAATAAATTATATAATGCATACTTAAGTAATTAAATTAATTAAAATAAAAATATTGTATCTGACAGTAATATTTGTAATACAAACTTCTTAAATTAGGTCATGTGATATATGACTTGCTATTAAGGTTTTGGCAATTTTATATTGCTAAAGCTATTAATATATGGTGTATCTGAACTTAGTTCAGTTCCATATGGCCATTTAAGTTGGATTGCTGGATTTGAAGACATGTGAATGTCTAAAAATTTCAGATTTTGTACTTAATAGTTATCCATTAGATAAAGTGCTGGACTGTGCTTTGTATTTTAAATCTAATGCTTGAATATCCTAGCACCTCACTGAAGAAGCCAGTAGCAGAAAACGGCCTGAGGTTGGGATATTCCAAAAAGCTTGTTAAGAGCTATTTGCAAGCTCATTATATATATATATATATTGCTGTGTATATTGGGGATTCATTAGGATTTATTTATTTTTGTATTTTAAAAATAAGTTTTAAGTCTATACAATGTAAACTCTTGTATATTTATATATTTGCATCACAAACAATTAGTTCATTGTCTGTAGATTATAAGGTAATGTGATCAATAAATAACACTTGGTCATTGATGATAATAGCTTATGATTGTTTGCTGTTCTGGTATTCTAATACCTCATGTGTCATAAATTTTAGTGATATCTGATACTATTAAAACTACTTTGTCAAATAATGAATACAAAATAATACTCGTCTAGATTTATTTAACACAAACTTGCAGCCCTCTCTTCATTCATGTTTAGGAACCATAACTTGTGCAAATATGAGGCAGATAAAAGAAAAAATCTCATCAATTACATAACTGATTTAAGGAAAATAGGACACACTTATTCATCCATCAACAGAAAAGTTAACACATTTTTCTATAAAATAAACCACAACCACAAGAAAGAAAACAAACCAAGAATCTTAATCCCATACATTCACTCTACAGCTAAAAGCCTTATCAAGCAACTATCATGTGACTTTGAAGTCGCTTTCCGTTCACCTCCCAACACCAATAGAATGATAAATAATACCAAAGACAGGATCAAACCTGAACTCACCCCTCAAGTTGTGTACAAAATTACCTGTCCCCAAAGAAATTGTATGGCAACATATTATGGAGAGACCAAAACTAATATTGCCACCAGAGTAGCTCAACACCGATACCTTTACAATAAAACCAAAACAAAGTTTGAAGGTAATTTGATTTTTGTCGAACATGAGAGAAACACTGGACATGCTTTTCTACCTATCACAGCCAGTGTCGTTTGCTCTGAAACAAATGACACCAAACGTAAAGTTAGGAAAGGTTACTTCATTGCGGCTGACCCATCGGCAATCAACAGAAGAGAGGCCTGCTATTCCCTATCTTGTAAATGGTCCACGTAACATCTGCACATAAGTTTGCATAAAATTTGCATAATTTTACAGTTATTAACAGAATAACTCGCCATGAATATGGGACTGTAGATTGTCCCGAAAGCACTTGGCGGTAAAATTTTAATAATTTCATGACAATCTATTAATAGCTTCATTAGCTGTGCGCAGAACACATATATATTAACTCATTAGTATGGCAAATAGTAAAAAATTTTAATAGGAATGCATTAATAAGATCTCTTTCAGTTTCTAAGAATATCGCACAGAATTGCATAATGGAAATAGATCTATTTGAATTAATTAGATGACATATATATATCATGCTATAAATTTGAGATTTTAGATGAGAAAATCTTCAGGATATCAAATTTTATAGCAGGAAATCAAATCTTACACTTAATAAAAAATAACAGCAAAAATAAAAAAGTAGTTAATTTATAGCATTTCACTGTAATGGTTCAAATACTATCTTGGCAAATAAGTGGAATGGATTCCATTATAAACGAATGTAAGGTCAATGTGAAAATTTATGATATATTAGGATAGAATAAAAAAAATAGTTATTTATCTTAATTAACCTGATTGATAAATAATATAAGAATCTCTAACAAATTAATTGTTATTCTTTAATTGGCTAATTTTGTGATGTAAAGGATTTCTAACATTTGTTTTTTTGAATATTAATTATCCCAGATTTTTTTTTTCTAATACTTTGCTCAGTGTCTAGTTGTTCAAATAGAATAGACCAGATTTGAGAGTGAACATATATATATACAAATCATGATGTAAAAACTTAACAAAATACCATTATAATTAAAAAATAAAAATATATAAAATTCATAAGCTGACATACATATGTGATATATAATTATTATTTTTTTAATTTTAATAAGTAAAGAGAAGTTATTACTATCCGGGTAAACTGTCAATTAAAGAAAAACACAATAAATTTTGTAATAACTTTTCTTTACTTATTAAAATTAAAATAATAATAATTATTTATTTCTTATCTTTTCCTTTTTTGCATTGCCTTCATTAATTAATTAATCCGTTTTTATATAAAAAAAATATTTTTTGTACAATGCTTACATAACACCCTTCAATATCAACAGTATTTAAAAGAATATATAAGTATATGTTTGTATATTTTTATGAATATATATATTTATGGGTTTTATATAATTTATATTTTTTTATATAATTTGTACATTTTATATAATTTGTATATTTATGTTTATATATATTTTATAGTTCTGAAGAAGATTGCAGGGACAATCAAAATTGATGATGTTGAAGGGTGTTATGTAAGCATTGTACAAAAAATAATTTTTTTTTATATAAAAACAGATTAATTAATTATTTATCTCATATGTATGTCAAACTTATGAATTTTATATAAGTTATTAATAAGAGGAAAGACAAAATAAATAAATGATGATAATCATGCAAATGCAATGCACACATATAAATTGCCAAATTCTCAAATAACCATAATTAATGATGTAATTATTTTCATTAGCCTTATTTGTTCATGGTTAAACTTATATTTGATTATTGAAAATTAGATTTTATGTATATGGATTTATATATGCACAATTGTTTGTTTAATGTTTAATAGTTTACACAATTCACATCCATATGGGAGAATACATTTCTATCAATTTAATGAGTTAGTGATCGATCTCAGAAGTCATCCCTGTATAAATTGTAGTTGTATTAAATTAAGTTTAGGATAAAAGAACCACTACATGTAACTATTATATAGAAAATTTATTCAGTTAGGGTTAGGACCAAAGCTATCCTTTTATAGTTGTTATTATATTAGTGGTTATGTATAGGAATATAATATAAAAAAGTCCATACCCTATGATTATTGTAATGAAGATAGTGTTGATATCTATTCCATATAGAACAAGCATGTGTACAAGTACTAAGAAATATGCAAGTCAAAGAAATGTTATATTTATGAATTCTTACATGTGCATATTTATATTTAAGTTTATTGAAGATGGGGTTAAAGATAAGGCAAATATGACATTATCTATAAATATATTGATATTATGCTGTATAAAAATTTAAGAATTTTGTTAAAGAAATAAATTGCTTATCAATTAATGATTATACTTTGTAAATGAATTATTGTCATATGATTTGCTAATTTTATTAAAAAAAATAAATTGTACATCAATTAATAAGTACACTTGTGAATAAATTGTTATCAGATTACTTTGTTTATGTAAGATTGCATGGTCTATCATCATTTATCAGTAGTAACTTATGTTCTCTGTGTTTTAGCTCAATGGTTACAGTATTATATTGAATAAAATATTATTTTAAATGCATATATGTATTAGTTTATTTCTTGATGCTTAAAGCCAGGTGGAGCCCATGTAATTTATGTAAATAAATAGAGAAAATGTGAAATTTTGAATTATGCTAGTCTGACCATTACAATATATAATATAGCAAACTTATAGACCCCTTTGTCTAACTTTAACTGATTATAAAAGATGTCTATTTACTGACCAATATGTGATTCTTAGTTGGGTTTGTTAATGCACTATTATATAAAACAATCCTAAGTTTGCTTGAGGAAATCCCCTGAAATATTTATATTTATCTGGATGTTATTTTCAGAATGTGTAAATATATATATATATTTTAACCAGTTCATAATATTCATCATAAATTTTGTCAAAACAATAGATATCACACACAAAATATATTTTCCAGAGTCAATAATAAAAAGGATAAATGTTAAGTTTATATCTAGCCTAAAGTCTTACAACATCTCTCTAAAAATAAATAATGCCTATAATAACAGATCCATATATATAATATTATATTTAATGTTTTTACAGTTGTATGATATAGATAAATTATTATTTTTGGGACTAAACTGTGCATTATTTTGCATTACAATCCAATATATATATATATATCAAAATATAGATGTTACCTTATTGTTAGTCTTCAGCTTTTTGAATCATGTCCCATGCAATTTTTTATAAGAAAAAAAAATCGTTTTCTTACAGAAAAGATAATGGAGTTCAGAATGGCCTATGTATTACATTTTGGTTAGTCTATTTCATGAGACATTATCAGATATTGCAAGATTTGAGAAAATGGAAGTTAATTCATCATGATTTTTAAATGGAGCAGAAGGAATTTTATAACCACATATGATTTAAGTTATACCATAATTTATGGAACACATTAAATAGAGAAGTCAGAAATTGCCTGACATAATGCAATTAATTTATTATGAATAAAATTCATAGGCTAAAATCTATCACAGTAGTAGCTCTTGATTTTAGTCTTTATAATATCAATAAACTATTAAACAGTGTTCTGCTCACACAGATACCAATTGTGCATAGAAAAAAATGAACAAGTTTTAATTTAGCATCATTGATGTAAAACAAAATCAATTAAATAATAATAATAATAATTCAATTGACCCATCAGCAATTATGCAAGAGAATATTGATGTCAAGATTTTTATAACACATCATATTATTAACCAAAAAAAGTTGTGAATGCAGTTTTATTAATCAAAAAAGTTTTGCTCTACACTGTACAACTGAAGTTTTCTGATTGAGAAGTAGCACAGCACAACTTATAAGTTGATTTTTGATTAAATCATCTTTCCTCCTTGCAGAAACTAACACCACATTGTTTTACATTATGCAATTAAAAGTATCTAACCAGTTGCCAAATAATCCTCAAAATTTATGTGAAATTTTTTTCTTTCATCATGTCTAGAACAGATATTCCTCAAAGCTACTTACACATTACACTGCTCTCTACCTTCTATATTAATCCCCTCATAAACTTTCTAGAAGTCCCCAGGGCCTGTTAATTTCATATTCAGAAATTCAAGTTATCTCTTCATTAATAATACTATCATCATTTTTCAGGAATAGCTAATATTTTTTGATATATTTCAAACTACTACAGAGTCCACAATTTCACGAGTACTAATGTATAATAGAATTTGTGGACTTAATCAGTGAAGTATTGAATAGCTTCATGCTCTCAGATCTAAGTGCTTTAGCTTCACTTATTTATATAGAAAGTAGGTTGAAGTGAAGAAGGATTCCCTGTTTTCTTCCAAGGCATAAGCTTGTAGTTAATACCTGTAGAGGTCCCTACCTTTGCATTTTCAACCGCACATGCTTTAGCTTTATTGCCTTAGTAAATATTACTTACGTAATCAAAGTGCGTTAAATAAATTTATAATTACAACTTTAAATTATCATAATAGATTTCTAACTATAAGATCTTCTCATTGATTCATTGTAAATCAAAAGATTTCATGAGTATTAATGTATAATAGGAATTGTGGACTTAATCAATGAATCATTGAATAGCTTCACGTTCTCAGACCTAACCGCTTCAGCTTCACCTATTTATATAGAAAGTAGGATGAAGTAAAGAAGGGTTCCCCTCTTTTCTTCCAATGCGTAAGCTTGTGGTTAAAACCTGTAGAGGTTCCTATCTTTGCATTTTCAACCGCACATGCTTTAGGTTTATTGCTTAGTAAATATAACTTAATTTATAAAAAATCTTTTTTATGGCATTTTCTTATATATAGAAATGCTCTGTTTACCTTAGTCTTACAAAAGTTAACACAAGTTATAAAAAGTGATTATTTTGCAATAAACTATAAAATAAAAATCAAATCCTTTTTATTTTGCTTACTTCAAATTACAATAGTTAAAATGACTGATATCATTCTGACCAATTTTCTTGTGCTTAACATTTTTAGCACACTTCTAAAATTATCAGTCAAATTGTCAGATGTCCTACATGATTTAATACAGCAGTGGATTTTAGAATTCTAGACTTTTGGATTGTGGCTCCATTTGCCATTTCTGATACTAAAATTTTATGTAATTTTTGAACAGTAAATCATTCATTCTATTATATTATCAGATGATATATATAAGGAATTCTTTGTTATCTCTTCTCTTACTGCTCATATTATGTATGCAAAAAAAAACCCCAATTGATTTTGTATTCAAAACTTATGGCAATTTAAATTAAACCCAGAACAACCATGGCCATCTTTAAATATTTTTTCTCAAGGTGTATTTATCTTGCTGTTATAGTCAAATTATTTTTTTTAAATTTTTCTAAGTACAAAACATTCTTCTGATGATTAGATCATCTCATAATGTTAACATAGTAATATAATTTCATTTATGGTCAAGTAAAAGTTCACATATTCACACTCATTTTTCTTGTTCTTCATGATATTCTTAAAACAGCGCCACAGTATTGCATCAATATAGTGTTCAGTATTTTTAACTATTATCACAAGAGATGTGTTTTATTCCATATGAAATAATGATGTTCTTTGGCACATCTATTTTACTAAATATAAAAAAACTCAACATGGTCAACTAAATCAAATAATTGCTGTAAATAGGAAAGTACATATTGATTCCTCTCCCATAAATAAATAAGTAATAATATGTCTCTTCTTTGATCTTTTTTGAAACTTATTTAAATGGCCAACATTTATCTCTCTCTTTATATATGTTTTCCTATTATCTCCATATAAGAGACACTTTATTTAGACATAGCTAACTAGGACAATCATTTCCCTAAGACTCAATAAGATATTACCATTTTTTTTTTGTTCAGTACAAACATTTTTTATATTTCAATATACTTGTCTGAAGGTTGGTGCTGATGGCATTTTATTTGTAGATAAATGAATTATTCACACCATTTAGTTTTAAATTGTTAAATGTTTTTAGAAAAATTAAAACTTCATTTATATTTATTAAATACATTCAACTTTTAGCGATAACCCGCAAATTAGTATAGAGCACAACATTTTGAGCAGTATTATTCTTCTCTTTTTTAGGAATTATACATTCTTTAAGATTCATGAATATTTAATTTAAGGCAATGCTTTAATCAACTAAGTGACTGTTAAAGGTAACAATCAATAGAAAATTTTATATATTTACCTGAACTTTTTCTCATTTTTTAAAAAGCAAGATTGAGTGATGTTCAAAATCATGGATTATCATATTATATTGAATGGTAGTATTATTTGTCATCATCATGGAAGCAGCTTTTTTAAATTTTGTTTTTGCTTTTTTCACTTTGCAAATATTTTCATTTTCCTAGTTAAACATATGTTTATGGATACATACAATGTCTGTTACTTTAGACACACTTGTCTCTTCTTCTTTATTCATTAATTTGTAGTTTTTAAAGCCATTTTTCAATAGGACAGATAGTTTTATTGATTTTCCCTTCCATATTCACCTGATATTTCAAAAATAGAGTTCATATACTTCAACATTTCAAGTCTAGTTTGGAAGAAATTAGGATTTCTCTTAGTATATTTTAATTTTTGAAAACTGTTCTAATATTTTCTTGATTATAGATTTTTATTAGTTTTTCTGTTGTCTAAGGATGAACTATAATATCTATTATTGTTCTTTCTACTAGTGTTTCTTTTAAGGTTTTCTTACTGATAAGGATTTAAAACATTCTTCAAAAGAGTTTATTCTATGTTGGGGTTTCTTTTTTTTTGTTGTCTATAATAATAGTATAATTTCACCCTTTTTTGCTCTTCATAGTGATAGAATAATTTCATATTTGTTATTTTTCTTATGATTAGATGTATATGTTAAGTATTTTATGTAAGTTTAGCTTTTTAATATAGTAATTTTGATTTTATTATGAGGTAGTCTAGTCAGAAGAACATGTAAGAATTCTAATTTTTGATCTTATTCTAAATGTATTGCAAATGCAATTGATGGATATATATTTAATGATACATGACCAGAATGTTTGCAATAGTGCTTCAAGGTGTGATCCATACAATTAATATATTATTGATAAAACAAAAACAGACTTTTGAGAGAAAAGGTATTTATGGTTATGATTTCAAGCTTTTTCTTGCAAATATTGCTAACAGCAATAGTGAATACCATAATTTGATTTTGATAAAAAAATCCTAAGTTGGATTGAAATTATTTTGATATTATGCACAATAGTAGCAGTTATATAAATAATAGGAATAATTATTCTGATATGTAGAGTTTCATCTTCATTTAAACGTTTCCTTAAAATAAACAATGCTTCACGATGTGATATTTGTGAACAAATTTTTCTCATAAAAGCTCACCAAAATAACTTTTTCTATAATTGAAATAATACACTAGATTCAAGAAAGATAGGATCACATATATAATAGGTATTCTCAGAAAGCCAATTGAAAAAAAAAGATATTTGTGTTTTATGACTTTCAGAAGACCTTTGATAGCACTGACCACAATAGTTAATGGCAATACATGAATCATAAAGAATAGATAAGAAAATAATTACATTTCTAAAAATATATATTTGACAACTCAAAAGCACCATGAAAATGTGTGAAAAAATGGGAAGATAGTTTGAAATTAAAAAAAAAAATTCATAACAAGAAAATCTAATTTTATTGAATATATTCATCACACATTTGGAAAGAGTAATGAATAAGTTCTAAGAAATGTGAAAAGAAACATGGAGTGCACAGAATAAGAATAAATAATTTAAAATATGCTGATGACATACTAATCAATGGAGGAGTTGGAGAAGCACAAAATCAACATTAAAAACATTAAATGAGGAAGCAAAGAGATATAGATTATGTATAAATGCAGCCAAAACAAAAATAGTAATATGTAAAAATAATCAAATGTAATAACTGAGCATCAAAAGTACCATCTTGAACTTCAATTCAGGAACCTTTAGCTTTCGAATCTGCATTCTATAATTGCATTTGATCTACAACAACAAAAGAGGCACAGAGAAAAAAAAAATACAATCTAAATTAGACAACATAATATTTTGTTAATCTTGGAAGTAATTTTGAATGTTAAAAATAAATATAATAACTAAAGCAAAAACATATCTACAAAACATTAACATAATTTTTAGAAAAATAAAGATAACAAATTACAAAAGAAATGAGATGTTTTGGGCACATGCATATTTATTTATTAGTGAATTATATGGTTGTGAAATATGCATGAAAAACATTGTGAGAAAAAACTTGACATTTGCAAAATGTAGTGAGAATTAAAAATAAAGAATCAAATGGTTTATTATTTGGGAATTCATAAGAAGCTTGTGCCCTGAAGTAATATATCTGGCCTGCAATCCATGAATCTTACATTCCAGAATTCATTATTCTACTATAAAGGTTTCAACAAAAAATTATATAAAGAAATGAAAATGGAAGGACTTGTAGAAGAAAATTATACAGGAAATTGTAATTGTTTTGTTATTCATGTGGAATGAATGATAATCAAAAACTAGACTTTAATTTTTGGCATTATTCTGATGAATATGGGATATCGAAGAAAGTTGTGAAATTAATTTGCATTTTACTTAGTGTTTTTGCAAGATAAAGACAAAATTGATGAAGAAAAGCATCAGATATATAAAAGTGTTGAGTTCATAGTTTTTGATGATGATATATGTAATCCATCAATTCTTTTCCCCCAAAACATGTAATTTTATTTATATAGCATTCAAAAAGCTTTGAAAAATAATGACCTAAAGACAAAGTGGTATGCTTTAAGTATCAAAAAAAAAAAAAAAAATGTTATTAAGAAAATATATTCATAATAATAATTTCAATTTGGTTTTTGTTTATTTTTACCAATTATTATAAAAGTAGTTAACATATAAAATTCCATATAGACCTTAAATGAACACTTCACAATGTAATGTATAAGATATAATTTATTTTTTCTTGCTAACTGTTTCAATTGCCCAGCATTCAGCATCAGAGCTACAATATTCTAATACATGTAACTATAGAAGTAATGTTTATTTATAAAGACATACTTATATATATATAAACATTATATGAAATATCCTATAGAATATTTATTAATTAAATACAATTATATTGTATATACTTTTAAGCTAGATGTAATTAAAGGGATTTGAACCCAGACTTTCAAACTCCTTTTTGTCATTAACTCCATCTTGTACAAACAGTACACATGAAAAAAAAAAGATCTCCAATATATGTATTTCATGCTGAACCAGTACTCATCAGTTGGTCCAAATCATCAGCTCCACATATATAATCAGTGCTCTGTTTATATTAAGATAGCGAATCTTCAAACTTTAATGGTAGACTTCAACCTGGAGAAGATTGAAATCTGTCCATTAAAGTTTGAAGATTTGCTATCTTAATATAAACCAAGCACTAATTATATATGTGTGGAGATGATGATCTGGATCAATTGATGAGTGCTGATTCAGCATGAAATATGGATACTGATAATAATTTATTTTTTTCACATGTATGTGTACCAGTTATATAAGATGGAGTGAATGACAAAGGGGAGTTTGAAAGTCTGGGTTCTAATTCCTTTTAATTATTTATAGAATATTGCATTTAAGTATGTATATGGAGTTTTGCTATTAACTGAAAGGAGACCCTTTGATTCCTCTTGGAGGCCTTAAAGGAACCGAGCAGGGCAAATTCCTAATGTCCACTCCGTACGTTCTTGTCGTTGCAGCTGTTATTACTATGTGATTATTCATATAGTATACGAACATGGATGGGCTGCTCACCAACACGCATTAGCCAGCGTGGTGAGTTTATTGGCTTTTTACCTCTGAGTTTAAGATCAAGAAACACCATGGTCTTTCTTCTCAGTGCCTGATAAGGCAGAATGAATGCTTGTGTAAATGATATTTTCCCAATACATATATATAATTATGATAGACAAAAATAAAGCATGGCCCTTATTCCCAGGAGGCTGTAAAGTCACCAACCAAGGCAGCGGTTGGTGGCCGAAGGCGGAGGGTGCTAAGAATCCCCTGATTGCGGACCCAGGCTGCCATTTGATGACGACTTTTTATTTAGGTACTTACAACTGCAGATCACTTTCAAGTGAAGGAAGATTGCAAGAATTAGAAGAAGAACTCTCTTATATTAAATGGGACATTATTGGACTTTGTGAAGTTAGAAGAAAAGGTGAAGAGACAATTGATTTAAAAAGTGGACATATACTCTATTATAAAGGTACAAATATTGGAAATACAAGTGGAGTAGGATTCATTATAAATAAAAAGTGGAAGAACAATATTGTGGAGATTGATGGTGTATCGAATAGAGTGGCAAGATTAGTTATACAACTTAATAGCAGATACCAAATGCAGATAATTCAGGTTTATGCCCCAACAAGTTCTCATAGTGATGAAGTAGTAGAAGATTTTTATATGGATGTACAAAAGGCTTTTGATCAGAGTAAACACCATTTTAAAATTGTTATGGGAGACTTTAATGCTAGAATTGGTAAAAAAATAAAAGATGAAAGTGTTGTGGGTAATTTTGGTTATGGTAATAGAAATGAGAGAGGACATAGACTTGTGGAGTTTGCAGAAAAAGAAAAACTTTATATTATGAATTCTTTTTTTGAGAAAAATGTTAAAAGGAAATGGACATGGAAGCATCCAAATGAAGGTACAGCAGAATTGGATTATATTTTGAATAACAGGAAATACATATTTCAAGATTGTAATGTTCTTAATAAATTTAACACAGGAAGTGATCATCGATTAGTAAGGTGTAAGATACGTGTTAATGTAAAACTAGAGAGACAAAAATTATTAAGAAAAACAATATTTACAGTTGATATTCCTAATCTTCAGAAACATTCTAATGAATTTAAATTAGAACTTACAAATCGGTTTCAAGTATTAGTAGATTTTGAACATGATTCAGATTTGAATGAAATTAATATGAAAATAACTGATACACTTTTGAAAACTGCAACAAAGATAGCTGGTAGAAAGAAACAGCAATTGACCAATAAAATTTCTACTGAGACTAGAGAATTTATGAAGAAAAGAAGGAATATGAAGATATACAAAAATGATGCATTAAAAAGAATTGAATATCTCGAATTTTGTAAAATGGTGCGGAAAAGAGTTGAAAATGATATAAGAAAGTATAATTGTGAACTAGCAAGGAAAGCTGTAGAAGAAAATAAAAGTCTTAAGAATGTAAAACAACATTTTGGTATTGGTAGGAAATTTATATCTGCAATAAGAAAAAAAGATGGAATTATTACTAAAAGGTGAGATGACATCATGAAATTGGTAGAAGATTTTTATCAAGAATTATATAGTAATAAAGAACAAGTACCTCCTATATCTATTACATCTTCCAAATTGCCCAGAATTTTAAATGAAGAAGTGAGACAGGCAATTAAATGTATGAAGAAAGGAAAGTCTCCAGGTAATGATGGAATTATAATTGATATATTAAAAGAAGCAGGTGAAGAAATAGAAATTTTTTTTAGCAAAGTTATATACCAAATGTCTAAATGATAAAGATGTACCTGATGATTGGAAGAATGCAGTAATAATATTAATATTTAAAAAAGGTGATAAAGAAGATATTAGAAATTACAGACCTATCAGCCTTTTATCAGTTTTATATAAAATTTTTACCAAGATAATTACTACTCGTCTACAAAGAACATTGGATTTCCACCAACCAAGAGAACAAGCCGGATTTAAAAGTGGTTTTAGTACAGTAGATCATATCCAGGTATTGAGAGAAGCTATAGAAAGGACAAATGAATATGAGTTGCCATTATGCTTAGGATTTGTAGATTATGAAAAGGCATTTGATTATATAAACATTTCTGCAGTGATTAAAGCATTAGATCATCAAGGTATAGATCCAGGATATTGCCATATTTTAAAGAATATTTATAAAAATGCAACAGCAACAATTAGATTACATAATGACACTGGGAAAGTCAGCATTAAGAAAGGTGTAAGACAAGGTGACTCCATATCTCCAAAACTTTTTACAGCAGTGCTGCATGAAGTATTTTGTGGATTAAAATGGGAAACTAAAGCAGTGAAAGTAAATGGTGATTATTTAAGTCATTTAGATTTCGCAGATGATGTAGTTGTTTTTGCAAATAATGCTTCAGATCTGCAGGAAATGTTGCAGGAATTATCAGATGAAAGTAGGACTAAAGATAAATGTTAAAAAGACTAAAGTAATGTTTAATCGATTTGCTCAAAATATGAAAATAAAGATTATGATGAATTAGAAGAAGTTAACAGTTACAAATACCTTGGTCAGATTATTAATACAGATGGAAACATAATGGAGGAAATTAATCATAGAATTAAACTTGGTTGGAGTGCTTTTGGTAGAAATAACTTGATACTAAAAGGAAATATGCCTATGTGTTTGAAAAGGAAGGTTTTTAACAAATGTGTTTTACCAGTTCTTACTTATGGATCTGAGACTTGGACACTTAATAGAAGAGCAATTCAGAGACTTCAGACCACTCAAAGAAGTATGGAGAGATGTATGTTGGGAGTAACAAGAAGAGATTGAAAACGCAATGTATGGGTAAGAGAACAAACAGGTGTTACTGACCTCATTGAAAAAATTAAAAGATTGAAGTGGAGTTGGGCTGGACAGATTGTTAGAAGAGATGATAATAGATGGACAATTGAAATTTTAAACTGGATTCCAAGAGATTGTAAAAGACCCAGAAAGAGACCACATATGAGATGGATGGATGAAATAAGAAAGTGTGCAGGGGTGATGTGGAGAAGAGAAGCTAAAGATCGGAGAAGATGGATTAAACTTGGAGAGACCTTCATCCTGCAGTGGATTGATAATGATGATTCTATAAGACATTGTATATAAAGGTTTTTTTTTATATTTAAGTATGTATGTATAGATAAGCATTAATTGTATGGTTACATATTTGAATATTGTAGCTCTGATGATTTCTGGGCAGTTGAAACTGTAAGCAAGAAGAAATAAATTTTCATTTAGCAATATATGATATTATATATATAAATCAATGCATAATAGGATAAGAAGTGGAAATTATAATAATAGTAGTTAATAACTCATCAAAATTAAATTCTTGTATAAAAATATTTAATCTTTGGCTTTTTATCATTATATTTATTAGCTGCATTTTAATTACGATTATCCTAATGAGAGTGATCGAAAATAAAGTATTAGAACAATATAATTTTGTATTTATATATGGAGTAGGAAAAAAAAATCAACATCAATGTATGCACTATCTTTCATTTTCCTGTTTACAATTTTTTAAATCTCCAATTAACTAAGAGTTTAAAATAGTGTATCAAGTTTACAAAAAAAAAAAAAAAAGATAAAGAATTTCTTTTAAAGTATTTAAGTTACATTCTTTATATTTTCACTAAATAGAATGCAAAAGATGTAATCAATTTGTTTTAATTAAATATTCGTTTAGGTTGTATATTGTCAAAATGATATAAAAACAAAATATTTATATTTTGATTTCAGAAAAAAAGTTTGCTTTTATATGATCTTTAAATATCACAATCTATAGGTCTCACGTAATAGTCCTTGTTTGTCTCGAGACTTAGATATACACAAGTTCTGGCAAATAGTCTTCTTGAGACTTAGATATACACAAGTTCTGGCAAATAGTCTATTTTAAAATGTAGCACATCTGAGCTTGTTCTGTTTTAATTCCTTTGTACTTAAAAAAATATTTTAAAATTGTACATAGTAAATGATCTCAGAAATATAGTATTTAAGAGTATATATAATAATTCTTGAAATTAAACTAAAACAATATCTAATATTTATTAAAAATTAAATTGCTGGCTGAAATAGACTATTTACTTTTATAATATTAATATCATCTATTTACTTTTGTGAGATTTTTTCAAAAAATAAAAGCGCATATGCTCACAAATTACCTCACAGAAATAAATTTAATTATGAAGAAAATATTTTTAGATACAATTCATTAAAGTGCATAAAAGTACTTTCTCCGATTTCTTGAAGTTAATTATCAAATAATAGTGTCACTGAAAAAAATATATTCAAAAATAAATTGGATAAATAATATGATTTCTAAAAAAATATATTTGTTATTTTGAATAATAATGGATAATATTCTCATTGAAAAAAAAATCAATATATTAATTTATTACTGTTATTATAAGTTATATATTTTTCTCCAATGACTGTGCATATTTATCTTGAAGGCCGAATTGTTTTTGGCGGCCATTTTATCTCGCATGGAAAAGTAGCGAGTCACTGTTGTTGACAGGATTTGCTATGTTCCAGTTGTTAGCATATTCTGTGTCAAACTTCAATTACTTACTGAATTAATATTTTTAAATATTTTGATCTTTTTAATTTATAATTTATATTTAAGACATAATGGTCACCGAATTGTCTACAGATGTAGAGATGAAGGACGCTGATAGTCCTGCTTCTGAATCTGAAGTCAAAAAGGACGTCGATTTATTAACCTTAGAAGGTAACTTTTTTTTTTTCTGTCTGTAATAATAATCAACAAAATCTTGCCTTATATTGTCATTATTTATAAATTTTGTTAAAAGTGTATTTAAACTAAATCGCTTTCCTAATTGGCTGTAGTCATTTGTTATAAATCAAATTTATTACACGTCCATACATATAAAGTATTTGTTTATATTTACAACATTAATATTAACAATTTATGGAGGATAAGAAAATACATAGAAGCTAATATCTGCCTATAAGCATAAAACATTTACAGTTCAATATGTGCATGTTTTTATTTTACAAATCTAACAAAAAGCTTTATATATTTAAAATCTACTTGTCCATAAGAGCTTCTCAAACGTGAAACTTTGGACTGATTTGGCTAATAGTAAGCTACATTATTATACTATATTTTCATAAGACACAGAAAAATTGATTTTATAGAGTGACAGCGAATCTATGCATTACTACTATCATAATACCATCTAAAGTGAACTATAAGCCAATTGTGTAGGGTTATGATGGGAATGAAGAATAATCACAACTTTTATTTACAAAAGATCCCAAAAGCAAAAAAGGTTGCGAGATCACAACTTATTACAATTTTTATCGAAGAAAAATAATAAATTTTTTTGATATTCCATCAAAATTTGTTTAGATCAGTTACAGAACTAATTTAGTTTTGGAAAATGAAGCATTTTGATAGCTAAGTGAATCAGAGATGGGTAAGTGCTGCCTATTTTTAAATCATCCATTAAAAAATTTGACATACTAAATTAGTTGCTTATTAAGAATAATGAGAGAGGGTTCTAATACTAAAATATGCCCAAGAAATTTTTATATAGGATGCAGAAATGTGTCTCCACCTCTCTTATATTTTATATATTCTAAAGTGATTTTTTTTTTAATGAGAAGTACTATATTAACTAGATTATGATGTCTTATAGCATTTAAAAAAAATAATAATTAAGAAACATCCTTGCATTAATTCTGTAGTCTGTTTTTCCAGATGGATCTAATCTTGACATGAGATAGTTGTGCTCCATTTAGATTACGAGCACTCAAAAATAATTTAAATATTATCTTAATAGATAATAAGATGTGGAAGTGATAATTGACAAAGAGAATCCTAGCATATTCTAAATGCCTCCACATTTGTATATTGAAAAACAATTTTGAGTTTTGTTAGTTCTAATTTATTGACTTTAAATTAGACTTTTAAAAGTTATATATGAAAATATCTGCAACTCCAATGATGGCAAGGGTGATAAAATGCCAAGAAATATTTCAGAATGAAATTGACTATTTTTGTTTTATTCTAAAATGCTATCTGAACAGAGTTAAGTTTCAATGGTATTAGAAAACTTTTTTTTTTTTCAACTTGGCATGAATGATTATACTAGATTTTATCATCAAAATACATATTGGAATTCTAAGAAAGTTAGAATAGCAGAAAATATTGACCAAAAATTTTTATTGTTCATGATTTGTTGGGCTGCTGACTTATGGATTGATGTAAAATGAGCCAATTAGCTGAGAATTTAGAAATATACATTTCTATTAAGTGTCATATATTGTGAAATCTCTTGTGAACAATAATAAATATATTCATATATTAGTACTGTAACAGTCAAGTTTGTACATTCGCGTAACAGAATTCAGAATCCAAGCAAAAAAGACCAAAGCTGACCAGACTAGGACTGTGACATCCCAAGTCCGACCACACTTCAACTCGTGAGCCAGGATTCCAAGACTCAAGACCCTACGAATGACCACCTTGAAATTACACGTAGTATACCTCTTTCCACACGGCCGACATAGGTCACGGAGAAGCAATAAGACTCTGATAATTAAAAGAGAGGTTCTTAATTGACTAAAATATATCACTAATCTAATTTAACTTAATGCATAGTTTTCACATATATAGACTATAAATAATAATTAGAATTGGATTGAATTAGATCAATAACGAGACAGAGAACGAAATACATTAAACTAATTATATATTTATTTACAACTCATATCTATATATCACTTATTTACAATAGCATTCAGCGTAGAATGTACGCAAACATTTGGTAATTCAAAATCACTTTACATAAGTAATCATTAAATTTCATAGAGGGGTTTAACATATGCCCATCTTATGAATTGTTTACAATTGATACATAATTAATCACTACGTTTTGTCTATAAATCTCGATAAGCCAAATCCTATTACATTGGTGGCTGTTATATAAATAATTATATTGAACTTTGATCATGAATTCATTTACTAAAATATACAATATAATTTAATAACAAGTGCATAAACCAGCTCAAGTAATGATCGATCGAACATGGCTTTCGAGAGAAAATTTTCAGAATGCTGAAAGCGTTATGTTAAGGTGGGAGAGTTGGCTGAAATAAGATTTTACCAATGCGCTATGGCACAGGTAAACAATAATAGGAAAAGTCGCTCTGCGGATGGATGAAATAACTTCAGGGTTCTTGCGACAAACGCCGGTACCCTGTAACCGATCGCAATGCTGCGTGAAAAGGAACATTGTGTTCAGGAATGGCGGGGGACTTACGTGCTAACCTGGCCTTGGCTCAGGCTTCGCTACTGCTCTACCCTATAAGAGAAGATGTGCTGGCAACGCCGTGGCTCCATCTTGAGATACGTATATTACGTATAGCAGCAAAACGAGAATAATTTTATAAAATAATATATCACATCCGCCAAGCAAAGAATAGTATATTTCATACTATGAAATACGAGTTAATAGCATATTAGCTCTATCAAATTGGGACCAACTCTTGTGTAGCCTGATAATAAACGTCTATGCTACGAAAGGGAATATTACTACATCTGTACTTTGACATGCTCGATCTATTAAGTTACTTATAGATAATAAATATTTAAGGAGGGAAAGTATATTTCTATGGACTTAAGAATTTAAATGTCAAATATACTTATAAATACGATCAAGGCTAAATTTAATTCTAAATAAAACTATAAGGTTAAGTTTTTAACTGGTTGATTATAAAAGAGCCACTTTTCACATATTAAATCATTTAAATAATAAAAAAATAGGATTTCGAAACAGCGCAGAAAGTTGACGCTATAAACAAATTTACACGAAGATTTTCAAATAATATCTTCTTAAAAACATGAAATTAAGTGCCTACTGTTTCGAAATATTGGCATATAAAATATAATAAGCATTTAAAATAAGCAAAGAAATATAGACACAACCGCAGTGATATAACTTTAAATTAGACACTTATAATGTACTTTAAATGAAAGGAAAATATAAATAAGTCAGATTATTTAAACTTTAACACATTGAATTTTGATAGCAATTGACATATTTAAAATATTAAATGGATTTTAAGTTTTGATTACATTTAGCTTTATCATTATTTTAAAAGGAGAGTTAGCTAACTTGTATAGATATATTCATAAAGAATTACACAGAATTACACAGAGCTCTGCGGTTTGAAAAATAAAACGGTACCGGTATTATTTATCTGGACTGCAAGTTCTTGGCTGTTGGTTTGGTTTAGTTTGACTGGGCGGCATCATCTTTCCCATTATGTTAGGCTCGTCTCTTCTATCGGCATGATGGTGGTTTAGGCATTTCGACGACAGAAACCCCGTTCTCCCGCGGAGTAACAGCAACAAGATGCCCGCTTTTAGCCGGACATGTTAAACATTAACAATTGTGAAGATTGGAAGACTGGCTGCAATTCTCACTAATAATATGGCTGTTTATCCTTGTTAAAAATACAGAGTATTTATATGTTTTCCTTATCGGAATCTATCGCCTCAAGACTCACTAAACTCAGGAATTTAATTAAATATTTTTCAATTTATAATCCAGATCTTAGATAACTTATGTTAGAAACATTCCATAAGCTATTATTATAATTAAGATTTTTCGTTGCAAACAATTGTCCAATTTAGATTTTAAAATAACTTAATCTTATCTAAGGAGATTTTAATTAGTAAATTTTGAACTAGTTTTACTTTTTACGGATTCCAGGTGTGGTCGTTAATGACACTTGTTTACAATCAAAAATCTTTTTAATTACTTGACCAGCTTTTTATTTTTATCTTACATTTAATAGAAACTCTTCTTATTTAAAAACAACCTTTTAACATTTTTTTAAAACGCAAACCTTTTTACATATTTATTTAAAATAATTTACAAACATATTTTGATATAGCTTTTAAATATATTTTTGAGAAACTTTTCCCTGAAATATATTTAAAACAAGAAATCTTTTAACAATTTTTAAAGACATTTAATATTATTTTTAGATAATGGCTTTTACATATTTTAAATCATGTCTTTCTTCTATATAGCACAGATTATATATCCACATACGAAATTACAATATTAAACAACAAAATGAATAATTTACTCTTAACTTAAATAATATAATGAACATTTTTAGAAATATTAAATCAATTTAGTATGCTATAATTTTCCTAATCCTATCTAATTATAGCGTTGGTTCGCACGCAAATATATAATACTGTTTATACAGACATGAACGAATTTTAAATTTATTAACATTTAAATAGGTTCGAACTTAGCACAGATGAGTGTGTCATTAGGTTTGATGGTGAAACGATAGGGGCTTGGAAAGTTATCGTTTCGGTACCAAAGATGGTAATAAATACTCCTGGCATCAAATCTATAATTTTTAGCAGTTTAATGTGTATGGTAAATATGATCTGACACAGAACAGAGCCAAAGTTCTGGTAATGCTTATAATATCAAGAAATGATGGTGATGTTTTTATGAAATTCTTGGTAATTACCAGTCTATCTTGATGTATGTGAAAAGATTCTTAAGGTTGAAGATAAATTATCTAATCTGTTTGGATCTGGTAGTTAACTTAAAATCAAATGTTTCCATGAAATTGCATTAAATCTTGTTTTATATTGTTTTTTTTTTTTTTGATATGCTGTATGGCATAGACAATAATGCTCTGTCTTCAAATTATTAACTACTTTCAACAAATGTGAAATCCCCCCATGAAATTTTAAAATTATTGACTAATTTAGAAATTGATATATAATTAATATTTAGATATCTGGGTACTATCTCAATTCCGCATTTTTTAGTTTACTCTAAAAAATTTTGACTGTTTAATCTAACATTCTGCCACTGCACAAAAAATATAGGGCTTTATTATACATCTTTTTTGAATTCATATTAAAATAGATGATAAAATTTAAATGAGCCATGTATAAAAGATGTGAATAAGGTTAAGATGTTTGTAAATCTGAATCTTTCTTAGTTGCTGAAGTCTTAAGTAAAATATTGCTTAGTTCCTTATTTTTTGTAATCTACTATTAGTAAAAATAATAGTGAATCAAGATATAATCATATCTAAACAGAAATATTAGCATATGAAGATAGTTTAAATTTTGTGTGCAGATTAGTTGAGCAAAAAAAATGAGCAAAAGAATTCCTTACTAATCAGTAAAATTTGAGGCATGCTTTGCTCAAGATCTTTATGATTTGAATCAAAGATTTTTGATTTAATTGATATGAATTGAAAAGATAGAATCATTTTTTGTATATATATATATATTTTGTAATAAAAACATGAGAAATGAAGAAATGTGATCTGCAAAATTAAAATGCGCTTGAATCTATTGAACCAAAATGCACCTGAGGAGAAATTTCTTCAGTCTATTTAATGATTTAGAGATTGGAATGCAACTATTTAATATGAAACATATATTTAATTTTTGAAAATTGAATTCTAAGAAATTTTTTTTTTGCCCCAAAACATATTTTAATCGGGGAATAAAAAACTGTATGGTCTCCTATGAGTATTCTCCAATTGACAATGTTCTTAAATCTAAATGAATAAAATGGGCATGCTGAAAAAATAGATGAAATAGATAGCCTAAGAAAATACTTTAATGCAAAAGGATTTAAAGTAAAATGACAGCCAAGATAATGGATGAATGGATATCAAGAATGAAAATTATGCAAGATAGTGATAATCAAGTTTATAGTCAAAAGTTTGAGGCTTATAGTATAAAAGAAGAATATATGAATAACAACTTCAAAATTGCTTATTTTTTAAAGATACTTTTTAAATTTTATTACAATTAGGTGATATTCAGAAAAGCATATCCTTGTTCCAAGAACAATTACCTGCATTCTAGAGCTATTTATTGTAAGCTTAAGTTGTCAGTAAACACCAGAGTATATTGCTTAAAATCCCATCTTCGGGTTGACCAGTTTTTGGCTTTTGGTTTTATCATTGAAGATTAGGATTTAAAACTGGAACTAATTCACTTATATAATAGCAGCCTCTTTTTATTTCTTTATACTCTTAAAAAAAAAAAAAAAAAAACTTACGGTTTTAAATTCAGGCTAACTCGATTGAGTAACCAAACATCTCTGACACTAAGTAAGTTTTTTTATGTCTTCGAGATCTCTGTTCTACGACAACTGTAAGCTCTTCTATAGTTTGGCTAGCAAGGTTAATAACAACATCACATAACTTCATGCCTCTAAGAATAGTTATTTTGATTCTACTCTAGAGCCATCTTTTATAAGCTTAAGTAATTATTGGATATCAGATGATATAGTGCTATGAAATATACATATCTAACTAGCCCTATCAGTTTTGTCTTTTGACTTTGTCACTGTGATCTAGGATTCAAAATTAGAACTAATATACTTATCACATCTAGAGCCATGTTTTATTTCTTCATACTATTCAAGGCAATAACCTGAAATTTAAAAAAACTTTCTTTCAAATCCCAGACTAATTCATTTCCATTGCTATGTACATTTGATGGCAGTTCAGTTTCTATATTTTTGGGACTTTATTTCTACATCAATTGTAGGCTTCCTTGTCCAACTTTACATTCTAGTTAGATAAAAATCAGATGTTGATTAATTTGGAGTGGGGATTTTATATAATAAAGCCTCTGGAATACTAAAGTGTATAGTAGATTGCTCTAGAGTAGAGTGATGATAAGTGTTCTTGGAAGCATGTCCCGTGAAGTTATTAAACTTCAGATGGGCATATAGTTATAGAACTGAAGTTTCAAAAATATAGAAACTGATCTGATATCAGATCTATATAGCTATATGTGCTATCCTGAATTTGAAACCTTAAAAGTTTTTTTAAATTTCAAGGTTATTTAACTAATGTTATAAAGGGATAAAATCTTGCTGCTGGATGAAGAAATACATTAATTCCATCCAAAAATTGGTCTTGGAGATTAGAAATTTTTTATCCCTATACTTACCTTTTGGATCCATTGATTACTCAAGATTATCAGTACATGGCTCTAAAATAAAGATAACTGCTCTTAAAAGATAACCAGAAAATTCAAAAGAGAAGTAGTAATTATTTTTAATTCTTGATTCAATTCGGATATTCACATTTTAGGTAATAGGTGGCTTAAAAATAATTTTAGAGAGAGAAAAAATAATATAGCAGAATCAAAGCGAGGTGATTGCCAGAATCTTTGGGTTTTGTGAGTCTTAATTTGTCAGCACTATTATGGCATTTGATAAAATTAGATTCACTTATCAAAAGCAGATAATTTAAATAATGAAAAAAATTTTTTGCATCACTATATTCAAATAAGAAAGAAAACCCAGAGTTCATTAATGATTTATATGAATTTTAGATGATTTTTTAAAGTTTCTTTTTATATCTCTGCTCTTTCATTCATCCAAGCTGCCATTTTTTCACATTATATTCTGTCTTAAATTAATGTCAATAAGTTCTCTGATAGTCTTTTATTACAGTGGTTTTTCCTTATTTTTTTATATTTAGCAAAATCATTTAACTTATCATTTTTTTATTTCTTGTTAATGAATCTTAATATAATTTTTTTAGCATACAACTACCTTCTCATGTATGAAAAATAGAAAGTAGGAAATTGTTCAAATTAATATAAAAATGTTATTAATATTATTTATTAAATATTAATGAAAATTTATAAGGATGTAGCTGATTATAAAAAATTGAACCACTATCTTTAATTATTTTTATAAAATTTTGGAAATATTAAGAAATTGAGCCAAAAGACCCCCAAAGATTTACAAATGAATATAATAGGCTATTTACAAGGTTTGAAGAGTTGTTATATATAGAAATTAGGAACCAAATGTAACCAATATTGATTTAGAAAAAACCCTGTATATTTGTTAGAAATGGAACTTAAAAAAAGTTGTGAGAAATTGTATATTGATGATATTAATAAAACCTTAAATGACTTTATTATTACTATTCATTGATCCTTCATAAGTAGATAATCCTGGTGTTCATATAAAAAAACTGCTCCCAAAAGCAAATGTTACTGATATTATTAAAATAGAATATAAAAATACCAGTGTAATGTTTTCTTTCTGTATATTTGTATATCAAATGTCTATACTGCAATTTTATTTTTAATATGTTGTATATTTGTTAGGGAAAAAGTCTTAATATATACTCAATATATATATATACATACATGTAGAGAGAGATTTGTGAAGTTTAATTTTAAACCAATATAAAATTGAGTCTTCAAAATAATATTCACTTCACTTGTTTTTCGCTCATCACAATAAGCTCAACAGATTCGTAATATTCAAAAAATTTTCTTCAAAAGTGAATTAATTCCTACTAATATTTTTTTTTTGATCAACTGATTTTCAAAACATCCATTTTTGGGATAGGATGAAAGAATATTACACATTAATAAGAAATATTTTTTTTTCAAAACTTCTATAAATTACCTAAACATTCACAGCAAATTGTGATTTATGAACTGTAAAAGAAATGGTTAAACATGTTGTGATGTTGTTTCATAAGTAAAAGTTAAAACTTTAATAATGAAAGACTTTGTAAATAAATTAATAATTGATTGTAATTTTTAGTTTCTAAAAAGTACTCCTAATATTTATGTTGGTGCAATGCATAATGTAATTAATTGTAAATAACTTTAATGTACATTGCATTGGAAATATAGTTAAAGTCATGCTACAAATATAATTAGAAATTCACTTGTAGTACCAGTATATTAAGAAAATATTTAATAAATAATGTCAGACTTGTTTAATTTGATAAATAGAATAAACTAAAGGAAACAGATTTATTATGTAGAGTCTTCCAAAAAATCTTATCAAACTTGATCACAAAAATATAGATATTGAATGCTAAAATAGTTTTTGTTATAACTAAAGTATTTAGATTGATATCTCCAAATAGTAAAAAGAAATGAATAGTATTAACTAAATAGATTGACATGAGACACAAAAGTATAGAGAGATATTTTAGAAATGTTAAAGATTATAGTCAAATAGGTTCTTGTGAGAGAAGCAAGTTTTTTATGTTAATTGTTTATTGTGTAGAACTATTTTTCACAACTAATAAGTGTTCGTTAAAATTATTATTTAGGGTATATTTCTTCATGCTTTTGGAATCACATTACAATAATCATTAATAAGTAATATTTACTGAGGCTATAACCTCGATAATATGCGTATAAAATGCAATAGTAGGGACCTCTACAGGTGTTTTAACCACAAGCTTGTGGTTAAAACACCTGTAGAGGTCCCTACTATCGCATTTTATACGCATATTATCGAGGTTATAGCCTCAGTAAATATTATCAATGTGCGTTTAATAAATTTATAATAATCATTAATGTTATTCTGTTTGCATTTTGTTGTGCTGTGCTTTGCTTATGTAATTTATTATTAATCTTATATGATTTTGCGTATTCTTAAGGTTGCTAATTTTTCAAATTTGTCATACATGAGAAAATCATATATTTATCTAGCTGTGGAATCTAATTCTCATGGTTATATTATAATAGTTTTTTTTTTTTACGAATGAAACTTATAATCTTTTCTAATTAGATAGTTATTCTGTCACTGAGCTATTTAATTATATGTATGCATTAATTGTATATTTTATATGTAGTTGTTAAAGCACTATGTACACATTATTTTATTCTTATTAGTAGTTTTGTAATGTGCAAAATCAATTTTTTATGTTAAAGACATTTTTTGTTCCAGAATGAACTGAATTAAAAAAAATATATATATATATTTTATAGATATTAGAGAACATGCAAAGCATATTGAAAAGGCAGTTTCTACTAAAGAGCCACGCTTTATTTCCAGAGTTTTACGTTTACTTGTATCAACACGCTGCAGATTGAATCCTTCTGTGTTAAGAAGAATTATTCATGGATATTATCCAGTAGCTTGTCCTCAAAGAGATGGTTTACTTCTTTTTATTACTGAGGTATTAGTGAATGTGGGTACACTTGTTTTATGTGTGTATGTATGTAAATGTACAGGGTGTTATACCAATCAGTTACTAGTAAAAATATATATATCGACTACATTATCCCATACTCTTTATAAACATATTTCAGTCTGAATTATGTTGTTACAAATAGTGAATGATTATTTGATTTACTGTACTATTTCCATAAAAAAAAAAAAAAATTAGTGGAAATTTGTCATTCCCAATAGTATACTGTTTATAGCCTAAATTTCTTTAAGGTGTTGAAATTTTTGCAAATGTCATTTATGAAGCTTAAAACATGATGAATACTATTTTTTTGCTACTCCTGTTTCAATGATCATTTGGCAAAGTGACATATAAAAATTCTTGTTACAATGAACAAGGATAACATTTTATTGTCATTATTTGAGATTCATTGCCTGGTTTATCAGATGGATTCTGTTTCCTTAAACCTAGCTAAAACACTTTTATTATGAATTCACAAAGTGAATGCAATTTATTAAATTTTGCAATGGCTTCTCTTTCGCTTCAATTTCATTTAACAATTATTTGGATTAGTTTTTGCTTTTTTAGGTGTTCACCATGATCTGTAAACATATAAATATTCCATAGCATTATATTGCTGATATATAAAAATAAAGTGTTCAATAACTCCTTGACATTGTTCCTATGAAAATGTTATATAATTATTAGAGATAAGAACTCACAGAAGTAAATTAATCTGAATTTTTTGAAAGGATTATTATTATTGCTTCTTTTAAAAAACCTTATTTTTTTTTAATATCTGATGTGTTGTGCTTGATATATACTTTTTTAAATGTTCATTGGATTCTATTTTGTAATGCATATGCATTACATTTTATTTTGTGATTTTTTATTTTAAAACAAAGAAGCAAATATTAATTTTCTGGTTGAAAAATAATCATTATTCAAAAAAATAACTTAATAGTTTAAAAATGTTTTATATCAAAGATTGCTTTAATCTTATATACAAATAAACTTTGATGTTTGTCTTTTGTAGAAGACTTAAAACAAATTTTGTCAAAAAAAAAAAAAAAGATATTCACATGATAGGCAATTGTCATTTACATAGAAAAAAAAGATAATTTTATGTCAGTTCATTGTTATTAACAATAAAATAAATATCTAAAATTATAGCAACAATAAAGTGGAATATTAATTGTTCTGAATATCAATTATCTGAAAGATTGTTTTTTCTTTAACCACACATTTTGTATCTAATATTGAAATGAAGTTCAAGTATTAACTTGATATCTCATTTATTTCTGGTTATTCAAAGATCTATGAACTAGTCATAAATAAAGTGATTATTGTAGAAACTTAGAAAAATGTTTAAATTTTTTTATTTATTTTTTTTTACAGAAATTTTATATTTTAAAGTTATTTTTTTGAAAACAATATTTTTATTGGTCAAATAGTATTTTTATTTATATAAAGTGAGAGAAAGAACTATTCTGTCATAAATTTATTGAAATATTTCTGAAGTTAGGGATATTAATTTAAAATTTTTTTTACTTCTCTAACCTTACACAACACATCATTGTTTTGAAATATATATTGTCTATTAATCGAAATATAATACAGTTCTGCTAAGTCTATTTAGATGTTTCATGCCAATTTTCTTTTTTTAATCTAAAATTAATAAACATAATTAAATTTCTTTGTTTATATATTTATAAAAATTTATAATTTAATAATAAATTACTCAATAAAACTTATCATAGTTTTATTTTGATAGATATATATAATACTATTAATCTGGCTACAAAAATGCAGTATTTTTTGTTAATGCAATCAATATTATAAGGACAGGAGAGAGCTTCACAATTTTCATAATTACCAGACTTGATTGACTTAGCTTGAGTTTATAATTTATTTGACATTTTTTCTACCCCCCCCACATGTACAAATAAAAACAATATTATCAATATATTAATATTGTTAGAACATATTTTGAAATAGAATTAAAGAAAAAACAATTTAGTATATATTTTTAAATTACTAACTATGAAGAACCATGGTTCTATTTTGAAATTGATTTTTGTTAAATTGGAAATTCTAATGACATACTTTTTAAAATACATTTCTGTGGAAAAAGTGAAGTGGAAACAAAAAAATATCTCTTTGTATGTTATCAATTGGAACCATGATTCATAATGGAATGTTTAGATATCGAGTATGTAGTAGTTAACTATATCTATTTTATACTGAATGAACGTCAGTTATTAAATTCCACATTGCATTCACTGTAATGATGCATGTCAGAAATTTTTCAAGAATTCATTTTCTAATACTTATTTTACTCAATTATTGTCTGATGACAAATAAATGACAGTAATTTAAACTTTAATAATTTTTTTGAAATAATTTCTTTGAAGAACAGAGGAAAGTGAAATGAGGAACTGAATTTTAATAACTTAATATGAAGTTTAAATTTATATAAAATGACACATAAATCGATAATTATTTATTTATATAGCACAGTATCTATCTGTAAGTATTCAGAAGGAAATAAACCTTCACACGTGCTGTTTAATTTTGAATGTATGAATTTATGTGCACTTACCTTTAAAAAAGAAGTTTTAAAAGAACAAATAAACTTTCTCTCACCTGTAATATATGAATTAAGTTTTACAATTTATCAGTTGAATTATCAGGCATACAATAGAATCAAATCCTGAATTGTGCACAAACTTCTTACTTATGAGTGATTGCACGTAAATTCATACATTCAAAATTACACACTTGTGGTTTATTTCCTTCTGAATACTTATAAAATGTACACTTATATATTGTACCAGTTTAGATATATTTTAAAAAATAAAGCTGGTCTCACCTTACAATTTCTTTTTTTTCTAAACCACACCCTAAGTAATTATATATATACATTTTAGAGAAGAAAATAAAAGAATGTAATTGTTTTTTTTTATTTGTTTAAATTAATGTAATAATAAGTAAAAGTTCCCGGATTTATTAAATATGATTTCAGCATTCATAAAGAAAAATTGAAGAGAGACACTGTTTAATTTTTTTTTCTTTTTGGTGAAAAAAAAAAAGCTTTTGGACAAAAATCTTTTCATTTGGAGAAAATTTTACTATCTGATTAGAAAGAACTGCTGGATTATTTTCAACTGTGATTAACTTTGTTTAATAGCCTTAAAAAAAATAAACTGATTTGAATAGCAAAAATAATTTGTGGATTTTAAAAAAAATAGCTAAGATGGAAAACTTCACAGTAGTTGAAAATCTCATTATCATGGACTAAAAACTTTTATAAGTGCACTGGTTAAAATTGTAATTATGCAGCTTTTTTCAAATTCCAATTTGAGAAGGGTCTTAAACCATAGAGAATTAAAATTTATTATTTGTCATCCTTCATATTCCTGCTTATTCATGAACGCAAAATCTGGAAAACAATCCAAGAAAATATATCAAGTAAAGCAACTATCTTACGGATCAATTTTTTTTTCCTTAAAAAAAAAAAAGTTCGAATCACGATTTAATTAATTATTAAATTAAAATCTAATGCTATGATAAATTTTTTTTTAGTGAATTAGAAAGCCATTGATAAAAAATAATATTGCTATAAAATATTGAAACTAGTATTTATTTAATATACAATTAATAATTTTAATGTTATCTTTTTAAATACATATTTTTATTTTTTCTTAACATAATTTTTTTTTTTGAACACTAAAGCACATAGAATTAAAATTGATTTACTGTTTATATTCTTATAATTAAATAACTCACGATTGATTTGTATTGTATGTAAATACAACAGAGTTTATAATTTAAATGCAAGGTAATTAAATGAATTGTTTCCAGTGGAATTGTGTATTTGTATAAATATATTTGTACATTTTATTTTATTTAATGTGTTGGATTCATTCCTAGATATTACATTAAGTGTAAATACTGTAAATAAATTTTATGTTGTTTTATTTATATTATTATATTTGTCCATTTGGTCTCTCTCATTCCAAATCTCACACATAGCTAACGCAACCTGTGACACATGGCCTTGTTTTTCATTTGAGCTAATAATGGATAAATGGAAGGATTAGCATCTAAGAAGCTAGGGAGAGATTTGAACCCAACCTATAGGTGTTTCCTATTTTAAAGATGGCGCCTTAATCTGCAGTATGGTAGATAATTTTTTTAAAATAATAAATATAATCTATAGTGGCAAGGAATATATCCTCTCTGTACTTAGAGATATTTGATGGGAATGATGGTCATGAAATGTGGACTAATATTTAGTCTATCATTAGTTAAGATATTAAATTTTTTTTAAAAAAAAAATTGTTATTCCGGTCACTCATTCACCCCATGGTTTAGCTCTTCTTACATTATGCTAAAGAATTATATATATATATTTGAAAAAGACGAGCAAAACTGAAGACTTATTTCAATATATTAATTAATAAATATTATTAACAAAATTTTCAGCAACATTTAGATGTTTAAAGATATAATTTTATAATGGAGACCGTAAAAAGTTTATTTTTAATCCACTAAGATCATAGGAAGACTAAATAATCAAGAGTGCTGAATTAATGATATCATGTCTATAATTACATTTTCACATATTTAATTTTAATACATTGGTAAATAAATGTTGCCTTGATCTGTTTTGCTTAGAATTATGATTTTTATAATATATCCTAAGCCATAATTGAAATATGAGTTTACATTGATCACTTCAAAAGTTTTAGTTATTATTTTAAAACTATTTTCTAAATCATTTCTTTTTTATAATATTCTATCTTTCCAAATATAGTAATATTGTACAGTTACATTTTGTTTAAACTAAGTATTTTATCATCCAAGTTATTTGATTTTGGAAACTGTCCTTGTTACTGTATAGTTTAGATAATCAGCATTTTACTGTCTTTCCAGTTCTTTTATGTATATGACACAATAATGTGAAGAACAATATAAAAGAAGGGTATCAATTGGAGTAATTAGTAAAAGGAGAGGATAAAATTTCAAGCTCTAATAGAAACAACTTTCATTGAGATCATAGTAACAGCTTATTTAGAACTAAAAATATTTTTCATTAGTTATTAGAAAGCACAAGGTTGTGTGTATTAAATGAAATTTTGCATTTTGCAATTTATGTTATATTACTTCAACCAGCATCCGAATGCTCATTTTTAAGGAGGGATAACTATATTTTGAATAATGATATTCAGTTTTTTAGAGCTGTAATGATGTAAAGAATTTGACCTTGATATATTCTTTTGAAAAAGTGTATCTGTAAAATCTCTAAAAATTCACTTCTTTGCATTTTTCGTAATTCTTTTTATTCAATTCAGTTATCTACCAATTTCGACTTTTTTTTCCTCTTCTTTACAAATTGTGAAGCCCATTTTTCACACCTTATTAATAAATCTTTTTTCTTGTGATAATATTCAATTACACTGAAAAATTATATCTTTTAACAAACTGAATAGAAATAAGAAATTCAGGATGTTTTTACAAGTTTTAGATATATTTTTCAATATGCCAATATTATAGTAACTTTTGATTTAATATTTAAGAATCATTAAAAGTATAGCATCAACAATAGCAATTATACTATGCCCATATACAAACCCATCACAAATAAATACAGCATTTCTTTTCTCATTCCATTTTTAATACTATTTTTTCCCCCTCTAAAATTATTATTTTTTCAATTTTTTGTTGTGATTATTGAATTCTCCACAAAAATTTTATTCTTTTTTTGTTATGTGAGAAAAAATAATTTTTATTTCATGTAAATTTCTCATCTCCTCTGATATTTAATTAAATTTAATTGATTTTTTGTTTTTGTTTTCTATTTTTTCCTATACAATTATGTTTTATCTACTACTATTCCATTTTTATATGTCTTAGAATTTGTTCACTAGGCTAGCTTTAGACAAGAATCTATTTTATCTTAAAAGTTATTTAATGAACTATTTTTTATTTTTATTAGTTCTTTTTTTATTATGTCTCTTTTCTTATTAAACTAATTATGATTTCCCAAATACTCTGATTATCTTTGTTACTGGTAGTTGTTGAATATATTTTATAACAAACATACTTTGGATTGTTAATAATCAAGCAATTAACAGAAAAATAGTATGGTATCCCATTTTTAAAAAAAATAAATTTAAGATAAAATGACAAATTTTTTTAACAATAGTATACTTGGCTGCATATATTTTTTCTGTCTGGTTTTGAATTCCAATAATTATACTTTTTTCGTTAATCTCCGGAACAATCTTGCAGAAACTTGACCTTGTTAAATTAAGAAAATATATATTCCACCAGCTAGATGCAATTGTAATATTTTTAGGATGACTTTTTATCTGTTTTTTTTTTTTTAGTATGATAGTTGGTTTAATTCAGTGTGATAATAATCTTATCTGTAGTTATTATTTTCCCACCAGTGGTTTTTTTTTTTTTAAACAATTGCAATCAGCTGGTTTATTTTTATGCACTATTCTTGCTAGACCTTGAAAGGGCTTTCAGGTATTTCATTGCTAGCTTATTATATGGCTTAGCTATTACTGTTTTCCAGTAGATCAATTTTTAAAGTTATCCCATAGATCCTTTTGACTAACTGATTAATATCACTCAATGATATCAGTTAATCAAGATCTGGCTTTGGAAGCAAAGAATTTCTGCTATAAAAAGTGCTAGGAGTGGATTGACTAAACTTTACATCTTAGCACCTTGTGCCTGATAAAGAATCTGAAAGACAATTAGTCATTAATTAATTAATCGTAATCAGTGAGTTTTAATGATTCTTGACTACTTCATTTTTTCCTTTTCCAGTAAGTTGAGAAATAAAGTGTAGGATGCAGGGATCAGAATAAATTAAAAAATAAAATTTTTTTTTTTAAAAATTGGTTTAAAAAATGTCAGTACATCAATATATAAGTATTTATTTTTTATGTTTTTTGGGTATTATACCTTTTATTTGAAATTCTATAATTGTGGTCTACACCTGGGTCTAGTTTTATGCAGTAGATAGGTTCCATAGAAAACCCGCATTAAAAAAAAATCGCACAAAAATAGACTTAACTTACCTTGAAAAATGGAGGATAGGGTCTATAATTTTCAGAATTTGCATAAAAGCAAAGCAACAAGAAAAAATTACTTTAAAATTCGCATTAAAAAAATAAGGAAATAAAGTATGACTAATAAAAAATATCAAATATTTGAAAAAAATTGGTACAAGACAAACTTTTTTTACTTTTTTTTATTAACTACAGTATTTAATTTGACATTTTTTCATACATATTTTAATTATTATCACTATTTTCGAATGTGCGGTTCGTTTGTAAATGGGTAAGAAATCAGATTCGTCGATGTGATGTGATTTAGCTTCTTCTTGAACGAAGTCGAGAATCTCTCAGCAATTATGCCCAGAGAAACTTTAGCCGCTTTATTTTCTATTCCCCACTCGTTTTACCATATTCTGCTCCATCCCATTTACACAACTAGTGCCAATTTCAGTCTTGTACTGTGTTAATGGTTTTCTGTTGACAACTGTTTTTACTACTGAAATAAAAATTTTGAATGTTCACATTTTGTTTCTATATTAAAAAAATGAGGATTGCAATCAAAACAAAAAGATTATACATTATCGTTAAAAATATTATTTGGTTGTTTTATAATAGCGTGTTGAAACCGCCGGAAGGCGTTATTTCTATGATAGCGCACAGAAATATGTCGTTTAGGCGGTCTACTGCTATCGAACGTTCTATTTCTAATGCGTAAACCTAGAAATAGTCCGTTGTACAGGGTGGCTGCTGTGTCTGTTTCTATGCTAATGTACAGAAACATGACATTTAATCTGCCGCAGAAGCTATCGTGTCAGCTTACAGTTCAGATTTGGGCTAAGCATTTTTGATGTGCGATCACATTTCACTTTTGGCTACAATATTGTGTGAGGGTGGCTGGAATTCCGATTGTCAAAACTATTTTAATATTCATTAAGACAACCTCCCCCTCTATCTCCCATCTTTTATGAATGTCTACTAACAATTATCAGCAGAGTCTCATGCTTCCCTAGCCCACATTTCCTGCTCAAAAATTGGGCAAGTGTAGGTGCAAGCGCGATTCGGATAAAATCATGCTCTAAGTCACGTTTCTGCGAGAACAACTGCAAGCTTCATCAAATGGCTGAAATAGGAAACTTTCCGAATGTCAAAGAATCTCTGACTGATGCTGGAAGGGTTATCAAACAAAAGAGCTTGAAGCTGCGTGCGTGGTGTTCCTGAACAGCCCTAAAAGTTGGTTTTAATTGCCTTATATATTTATGTTTTTGATAATTACAGTAAAAACTTGGACAACCTTCGAGTTAGAGCGTCGGTTATGAATTGTAACCCCCCCCCTTCCCAAAGTTTGACTTTTGGTTGTAAATGTTTTACCGTTAAATGGAAATCTATTTATTTGTAATTTATAAAACAAAACAAAAAAAAAGAAAAGAAGCTGATTTCATGGAATACCCAACCGCCAAATGTAAGTAATGAGAAGAATAAAAAGTAGCTACTTTTTAAAATTAATTTTGATTGATGTACTTTTTTTTTTTTTCATTCAAAATTTTATTTGATAGATAGTACTTTTAAAAGTGATAAACAAAATCAAAACATACATACAAAAAAACCCTGGCCCCCAAAAAATATAAGTAATGAAAAGAATAACAAAAAAATTAAGTACTTTTTTAAATTCAATTTTTTGATTTCTGTATTTTTTTTTTTTTTGAGTGTTCAAAAATTTATTTGATATTACTTTTAAATGTAATAAAAAACAAACCCGGCGGCGGGCCCGGCAACATTATAGTTATCTTAGTTTACAAACAAACCACGCCCTCTGGCGGTTTCAACACGCTATTATAAAATTACCACCCCTTTTCAGTTTATAAAATCAATAAAATCTTCGTTATTTATTTTAAAAATCTATATTATTTATTTCGGTTATACCTAACAAAATACATTTTAAAAGTTTAAAATTTTTGAATATTTATTGCGATATTTTTATATGTAAGTATAAATCTATTATTATTATTATTATTTACTCATTAGTATAAGTAGGTTATTTATTCTAAATATAACTTCAGGCCATATTCACGTTAGCTGCTAATATTACGTTATATTTTTGAAAAAAAAAAAAAAAGTATTTCAAGTCAAAATAAGTTATTAATAATTTAAATTTCTTGATATCTAATAAATATAGTGAAATATGAAAAATATTAAGAAGAAATATGAATCGCATAACTTCAAAAAAACGAGACCCAGATGTATTTGAAATTATTTTACTGATCCTTTTACTCCACTTAATAATATACTAATCATGCTAAGAATCTTGTGCAGGAGGTTTGTGAGATCACTAAGTTTTACGCTTAGTTGTATGCTGATATTTTCTATACTGTTTCACTTGCTGGGGAAAGTCTTGGATTTTCTAAATATTTCTATATCTTTCAAATAGGAAATCTACTGTAGTTGCATGAATAATTGTATTACATGTGCTGTTTTAAATATTTTATTCATTAAAATAAAATTCTGTGGATTGTTTATCATAGTATCTGATGACAAAAGAAGTAACTTGTTTATTAAAACTTATAAGGCATGTAGGCTTTGGATCTAAAATTTTCTTTTGAATTTATTCATCTTGTAATTTAGTTTAACTTATCCAGACAGACAAATTTCTAGTATATCAATCTAGAAACATATTAATGGGAAATATTTTCATTAATATAAATTGAATAATATATAGTATTCATATAGTTCTTTGAAATTTGGATATAATATGAATTTTGTTTGACAAATGGAATGATTTTTAAATGTGTTTACAGCATTTTGGTTCTTCTGTTTGATGCATGTTGGAATCTTAGAGTCCTCATATTATCAGTCTTAAATTTATTTTTTTGAAAGATTTATGACAGAAGATGATATCATTATCTGACATAATAGTTTTTGAGTAGACTTGAGTTCAGATGCTTTATTTTATTAGTTTCTGGAATACTGATTGAGAGTCAATCTTAGAAAGGTAAGGAAGGTAAGCACTCTGCTCACTCAAATATTTATCAGATAATGCTGGTTTTTTTTAATATCAATCTTGCTAAATCTATATGTATTCTGTTCTATGATCTAAATGTCAGAGTCCAGGATTGATAGCTTGTAGTTTCCATAACATTGAGTTTAGTCATTTTGTAATATGTTTCTGAATCCTTGTTTAGTATATTGTAATACAACCACCGTTCGGTTAAACACCAGCCGCACTTAATTTTGTGATCGACCGTTTCACCACCGATGATGATTACCACAAGCAAGAAGCCAATATACACCCCAAAATAGAGTATATATTCTTAATTGAACACTGACATAATATAAAATATCATCCCAGCATTATATTTCCCAATTAAACGCTTCTTCTCTGCTGGGCAAATTATTTGAATCGAATAATTTGTTCTGCCCGGCGCTTGGAATATTTATAAATTTATTCCCGGAATTATCACGGTACAGCAGGAATATCAATTATAGCCCTTCCTTCTTTCCCTTTATTTACGATACGAAAGGACTTATTTATCCATTTCGATTGCTTTATTATTATTACTCCTCACTTAATAAACTTGTTAGCTCGAATGACCTAGATTTAATTCACTCTAAATATTTATTCGCTTGGTAAAGAAAAGAAAAACGCAAATGACTATTTACTTCCTTTTATAAATAAACTTTTAATTTTGCAATTCGTTATTTATCATGACATAATAAAATCATAAAACACACATATACCTATCACACACCAACATAATATACACATAAATAAAATAGTAAAGAATATACTTCAAATTAAACATTAAATAAACTAGCGTAACCCAATTGTTACTTTCTTATACATTATTATAGTAAAATCATAAGTTCTTTTAATTATATTTGTCCGACGTATTGCGCAAATTTTAATAGTTTTAGTTTCTGACTGATTTCTTTGTTCACAAATTAATTCTGACATGCATGTATTAATAATAGTTACCTAGGTATGGAGTCCTCAATGAAGGATCAACCATCGAGTGGGAAAAATTTCCCTTCTTTTGCAGAGATGGTTGCTCGCTTTTCCGACGTCCCAGTTAGTGGAGTGAGAGTTTATAATCTTTTGGCGTGGGTTTGATTTCTTTCTAATTCCGAATTTCAGTATGTATTCATCTCATTAAATATCCTATTACGAATCTTCAGGCAGATCTGGTTCCATAACGGCGGTCTCTTATCGGCAGCATTTTAGATGTTATAGGTAGTGAGCGAATGGTTAGACGGAGATAGACAGAGCAAACGCCCGTTATTCGCCACTAGCCCTCCATGTTAGCGTACCCAACTAAGTTCGTTAACATTTGAATAATACGTCCTCGCTATTCTCTAGACGGTTTCTTCCCTTCTATTCTTTTTTTTATGTTAAGTTTTAGCCAGCAAAAGAAAACACAACCAGTTACTTCTAAATCAGCTCTGCTTATCTCTGCTATCGTTCTATCGAATGTTACTAATTGCATCATTCCTTTTCATTCTTTATCTTGTACCAATCTATCTGGAATTTTTTGTACTAGTTTTACATTTTTCAATTTTATAATTACAATTATTTTCTTTCATTCTTTTGATACATTTAAAATATTGAATGTTACTAATTGCAACATTCCTTTACATTACTTTATCTTGTACCAATCTATCTGGAAATTTGGTACAAGTTTTACGTTTTTAATTTTACAATTACAATTATTTTCTTTCATTCTTTTGATACGTGATTTTCTTATTTGACAAAGAAAGAAAGAGACGCGTTCATTATACACCCCTCCCCTTTCCTTTCTAATCTTCAATCTTTATTTAGTTTTTTCTAATTTCTTTTAAACTAAGTTTTTAGAATCCTTTTAACTAACTTTTTTTTTTTTTCATTTTAATCCCTTTCACGACTTTCACATAGTTTTGAATACTTACATATTAAAACTGAGTAACTTCTTTTTTTTTATTGGTTTTCTATTTCTTTTAACGAAACCCTTTTTTCTTTATTATTATTATTGAGGATCAATAATATATATACATGTGAGGCTATATTATATGTAGATATCGCAATATGTTATCATGCATCATTACTTATTAGAGTTTTACTCGATAGTCTCAAGATGTCCTGACATGGCTGTTTTGTTTCACAAAATAAGTTAAAGTTTATATAATTTTTTTGCGAATATTAATCGACAATTGTATTACTACAAAAATTATGTGCTTACTGTGGACGTGGAGAGAAAATTGGAGTCAAGAGAGAGAGATTTAATTGGATTTGGAGAGATCGGGAATAATATTGATAACATCTAGAAGTAAAAAATTTTGTTGTTGTTGTGGGCATTTTAATATAAGGAGGCTTTATAACTAAGTTGTACACAAGATTAGTTGGTTTTTAGTAATTTTGGTACTAAAGAATTTTTTTTAATTTAAGAAAGTGATTTATTTCAGAAAAAAAGATAACATTTTAAGGCTTAAGATTGGAAAACACGTGTTTATCGATCACCATTGAAAGAAAGTAAAGTTTTTTTCATTTTGTATAAAGGGATTTGAAGAGTAAGATAGGAAGCATAAAGTTAAATATTGAAGCAATGGATCCGGAAGTCAGATCCATGCTTCACAGCCTGCTATAAACTCACCGGTATTGTAAACCTGGGTTAAGTTTATATTCAAGTATCAACAGAGTTTGCATTAAATAGAAAATTAAAGTGTTTCATTTTGTATATTCAACGTTCATGAAATTAACTATTTAGTTTAAAATATTCATTTAAAGTAAATTTGATTAAAAATTAAATCATTCATAAAAATTTGTTTTTCAAAATTTATTATAGAAACATATATGTATGGCAAGTGTGTATATATATGATTAAATACAAAATTCAGTTGAAACTAAAACTTCATTTTGTTAAAAGAAATAATAATATATTTTCTTTTGTTTAAAAATATATGTCATATGATTTTATTTTAAGATAAGCCTTCCAATATTCCTAAAGAAATTGCATTTTCAATTAGTGTTTCATTCAAGGCAAATTAAAGATGGCCTTTTTTTTTTAATAAATCAAATTAGAAATTAAAGCAAAATTTGATAATAAAAACTTAAAAGTTTATTTTTAGCCAAAAAGTTACTTTGAAACAAAAGAGCGAGGGGGCTTATCAAGATCTAGAATCACACGAAAAACAATAGAAAAGTATCACTGGAAAGGTATAAAAGGTGCGGAGAACAAAGGACAGGATTATTCTGATTCTGATTCTTAGATGAGCTTAGATTATTCTTAAATTGATTTTGAAATTATTTCTGAAAATATGTTGAAATTATTTTGAAATATATTCTGAGATTGTTATTAGCTACTGCTCGTCGGCTCAATTGATAGAGTTTTATTACTTACTTCTGCTACTCCTGCTACGGCGACCACGTCTTATGATTCTCCGAGGTTTTGCTGAAAATTATTGCTGAAACCCATTGTGTCCTAGTTTTTGTGGAGAATTCTTTTTTTTTGATTTAAAAATGCAACACTTCAAAAATTATATTAATCTGGTGGATGTGACCATGTATGGCAGCTAAGTCCCTCAGCTTTTCCTGCAATCGGAGTCCTGATCCATCAAAATGCCATAAGAGTGTCGAGTATATAGTGAAACCAAACTGTGAGCTGTATGTGCGCCTTACGTGTCAAATGCTTCCAATCATAATATCCTTGTTTGGACAAATAAATCCACGAAAGCCAATAAAGCCAGGACATCGAGGGAAATGGACAAACTAAAAACATGGGCTGGTAACTTTTCATCATCTCCTCATGAACTTTTACTTTCTTTGTTTTGACTCTACACCTTTCTTTAAATGTTCTCATTTAATTTATTATCTTTCAATTTTAATGATTGATTAGATTTTGTTTTCGTTCTGTTTCTTTTTTTTTAATTGGGTAAAAATGAGATGAAAAAATAAATAAAAATTATTTATAAACAAAGGCAAAACTCTCCATACAGTAGTGCCACCCTATGCCAAACAGAGTAATCAATGGATGCCAGAAGGCTTGTGCATAAAATCCCTATCTAGTGCCTACTCATCCATATCCCCAAACTAGTTTCTGGCTTGTGGCCATCATCAGTTGAGGAGCCTTGGATCTGAGAGCACTGCACCTAGATCTTGGGAGCTAATGCAACCCTCCAGCAGCCACCTTTTAATTCTACTTTACTACAAAACTATGAGAATGAAATTGAAAACACAATAATATTTTCAATCTAAGCTCAATAGCTTATATAGTCATATGGGTCTGAACTCAATTCAGCACCTATACATTTTGGTGTCTTTGGCTCTTAACCATAGCCACCACTATCCTATTAGGCAGGATTGGTGTTAAACCACTAAACATCACATGATCACCATCTCTATACTAGCACATAATTGTTGTAAACAAAGCCAAACTCTCCATACAGTAGTGCCACCCTGTGTTTTTAATTTCATTCTCATAGTTTTGTAGTAGAGTTAAAAGGTGGCTGTTGGAGGGTTGCATTAGATCCTAAGATCTAGGTGCAGTGCTCTCAGATCCAAGGCTCCTCACTGATGATGGCCATAAGCCAGAAACTAGTCTGGGGATATTGGATGAGTAGGCACTAGATAGGGATTTTATGCACAAGCCTTCTGGCATCCATTGATTACTCTGTTTGGCACAGGGTGGCACTACTGTGTGGAGAGTTTTGCCTTTGTTTACAACAATTATGTGCTAGTATAGAGATGGTGATCATGTGTGGTTTAAAAAATTGTTTATTTTAATTAAAAGTTTAAACTCTTATTATTTTATTACAAACTTTCCTGCGGCCCGGCACCGGTCTGCGGACCAAGAGTTGAAGATCACTGTTATAAATGAAATGATAATTGTATGGCATTAAGTTATAATCAATTTGTCTCTTTAATTTTCTTTTGAAACAAGTTTTAATACAGTAGAAGAATGAGCCAAAAATATAGTATATTAAAATACTTCAGAACAATCATTTTTATTTGTGTAACCTGTCTGAAATGGTAACTGGGAACAATGTTTGCTAATCAGAGATATCAAATTTAAATGATTTTATCTTAGTTGATTTTAATTAAATTTTTAAACAAAAATTTAATTTATTCCGATCAGGCAGCTTGAAAAATTAAAATAACATTTTTACTGAACATGCGATTTTTCAGTTTAAATACCAAAACAATATTTTCCTAAATTCATTCATTTGGTTATATATATAATATACATAAATTTATGAATCTTTTATAATAAAAAAGATAAGTCATAAGCTCAGTATTCATAGAAATAATACACCTCTTTAATATTGAAGACCATCTCATTTTATAGTTGTGTCTTTTGTTTTTATCTTTAGCACATTGTTTTTTATCTATCAATTCAAATTAACCTGAGATCTTTATTATGCTGCTGATAATAATTAGTTAGATACTCATTTATAAACAAATATTGGATAATTAACAGGGTTGGGCATAGGTTGATTAGATGGGCATAGGCTGACTATCTGAAAGAAAAGTAATAGACTTACTTATGCTAACTACTATGCCAAAAGATCCCATGAAAATTTATTTTATTTTTTGGAGCACAATTATTGAACTACATTGTAACTATTGAGATACCTAGTTTCATTTTTTTTATGTTGCAGATTATCTAAGTGACTATTCTATTACCATTTCAATAAACACATTAGTCAAATAAAACAGCTGTAATAAATAAATGTTTATTTAGTTATGTATCTTAAGTTATATTTTAGTTATATTTGTATTTTAATATTCTTGTTTATTTTTAGGCATCAGAAATAGAAGGTCCATATCCATCTTTTCGGCCTCGGACTGGAAAAACTGCTAATGCTCCTTTGCTACCAGAATTGGAAGTTTATATTCATCTTTTGATATTGTTATACCTCATAGATAATAACAGAAAATCTGAAGTAAGTTAAAAAACATATCTATAATTATTTTTTCTTGACATTGAATTTAGCTAGATATTAGTTATTAGTATGTCTAAAGATCAAATCATAAATGCAATTTAATAAAAAATATTATGGAATGATACAGATATATATGTAATAATAAATTATAATACAGCATCATCTATGGAACAAATCAGAATTATCAGAAATATTTTGTTCCAATCAGATATTGAAATCTATTAAAATGCGATATAGCCTCATAATTCTGCAGTTTTTTAGACCTCACCCTTTTATTTGTTAAAATTAGAATTTTTAGCTTATCATTAACAATTCAGTACTAACTAGATTTCTGTATAAAATTGATAAAACAATTTTTAAATAATTGATTGTAGAATAAAATTTTCGTTTGCTAAAAGAATCATGAAATAAATATTAGTTACCAACTGGTCAAGAATGGATAGGTAAAAGTTTACTGTTTTTTTTTTTTGTTTTATTCTCTTGTTAAGAATATCTAAATATTCATTTAAAAATTAGCAATTGGACGATTAGTTAGATTAGATATAGGTTAACGATTAGGTAGATTAGATATAGGTTAATTACTTGGGAAAAAAATTGTAGTTTGTTCAGAAATCTGTTATTTGAAAAAAAATTCTAAATTACTCTTGGATTCAAACCCAAGTTGAAAGTATATGGCAGGTGGATGCATTAATTTTTGGAAATTCTTTGTGTTTTTTTTTTTATATTTAAGATACAAATTATATTTTATTTGGGAGGCTATTAAAAGTTATGATTGTAAGATACAAATATGTATACAATAACACCACCTATCTTTAAGTAAGAATTGTGAAGCTATTTAAAACCTTGCGAATAAGTGTAAAAATGTGATATAATTATAAAGCATGACATAATTATAAATACAATTATAAAGCATAATGTGATATAATTACAAAGCATCTCCTGTCTTAAATATCTATGACAGTGGTCTTCAACCTTTTCACACCTGCGGACCGGTAAAAATAAGGATAAGATTCCGCGGATCAGCAAAAATTAGTATAAGATTTCGCAGACCGGCAGAAGTCTATAGATAAATTTTTTTAAAGATAAGCATAATTGTTATAACTCATCAAAACAACAATGTTAAATATATAAGATAAAGTTTTATATATATATGGAGTTTATATAATAAAAAACTTTTTTTTTAATTTTTTTATAAAAGTAATAAAAAATTTAATTCTACCCCCCCCCCCATAAACATCTGTGATAACTAGAAAAACAAATTAATTTATGAATGATTGATTAGATTTTGTTTTCATTCTGTTTTCTTTTTTTTTTTTAATTGGGTAAAAATGAGATGAAAAAATAAATAAAAATTGGCTATATTAATTAAATGTTTAAACTCTTATTATTTATTATTACAAACTTTTTACTGCCCATCTAGCACGCGGACCTGCAGAAAAGTACCGCGGCCCGTCACCGGGCCGCGGACCAAGGGTTGAAGAACACTGACCTATGAGTGTTTTTTTTAAAAAAATTTGTTGAAAAAGATATTTTGGATGTCAATATTTTAATAAAATATTAAAGTAAATAAGTGTTAATTGTTATTGAAAACATATATTCACAAAATTTGTATTTTTCTTAATTTCATATTTATAAAATTAGAAATATATATATATATATTGTACAGGGTTCGAATATGCGACCTTAAAACATCGGTCTCTTAGGCAGAGAAGAACATACTTGGAGAGTATGTATGCCCAAATGATAACTATAAAATATATGACTAGCATTACATTTCCAGGACATAACTTTTTCTCGACTGTTGAATTCAACACCAGAGTTCAAAGCACTTTTTTGTTTCGTGTAGGCGCCAGTTAATTATCCAAGAATGAATAAATAACGCACTTTGAGCAATGGTCACTAACCCAACGCCTAAGCATCCATGACTAGCTCAGCTATTTGTGATCACTAACAGATTATACATAATTAATGATGAAGAATTAATAAAAGAATTGGTAGAAGGAATTGATAAAAAGAATTGACCGACAAATAAAGTTTAATTTTAAAGACAATTTATTAACTAACATTAATTTACTAAATTTAAACATCTTTATAATTTTTTAACTAATATAACACACGCACATTTTAAATTAACACATTATAATATATATCTTATGAAAAGCATAAATAATGTTTGACGTTTATAAAATCATATAGCATTCACAAACACGCACATCAATAGTTCATTTTATGCATGATTATAGAGTTCAAATTACTTGTCTCTGGAGGCTTTACGAATTAATGCAATGGCTATTATGGTATAAACGAAAATAAGCAAATGTTTTACCTAGGATTTTGAATGTAGATTTAGAACTTTGTTTTCTTCTTCCATTACGCATACTTCCAGCCGGCTGGGACGTTTCCTTGATGAGTTTCCTTATTATTCATGATTATTATTATTGGAGACAATTAGATACTGAAGGAGATTTCCAAGTTGTTACGCTGACATTATTTCACGGGCAGATCTTGCTGTTTTCATCGGACTTTAGGCTGTGGAGAAAAACGTGAGTTCCCAAAAACTGCTCAGCACTGCATTTTGTTTCTGGATACAATTAACTCAACTGATTGTCATCTCTTGACTTAACTGACTCATTTAATTTATGAACTGCTCGCTCAATTAATTTATGAACTGAACTAACTGTCCGATAAAAAAAGGTCTATTTATACCTGTGACGTGTTGTCCTTGTAATATCTTCCGGCAATATCTGTTGTCGAAATTCCACTGATAATCTTATGTTTTTGGAAATTGTTTAATTAGTAATAGCCATGCAAAACGTGTTGTTTTATTTTATTAATAGCCATTGCCGTGTTTTTTTTTAATGATAATCTTCTTTAACTTTCATTTATTTATAATAACATTTATTACGCATACATTTATTCTATTATTGACAACCGCACATATATACGCATATATATTACTAGTTTTAAGATTATTTTTTCTTTAATTCGAATGAAAAGAGATTTGTATTTTTTTTTTAAACTTTAAATTATTTATATTATACTAATAAGAAAACTGTTTACTTCCTTTTATAAAACTTTTAGTTTGACTTTTTCTAATGAAACACCCCTCTCCCCTTTTGATTAATTAATTGTAGCTTTTTATTTCAAAAACTAACGATGGAAAACTATTTGATTCATATCTTTTTCGAAAACAAACTGTAATAAACTCTTAAACTTTTAATTTTACTTTTGACAGCAAACTGATTTTGTTTACTTAAAGAAACCTTTTAGATTTTTATAACTTATTTATTATTTTAATAATTTTTTAGGCAAAATCTTCATGTGCCAATTTCAATATTGGTACAATATATACATTTTTACATCTAATTCAATACATAAATGTCTTGCATGGTGATGTGATGTGATATGGCTTTATTGAAGTCAGGAATCTCTCAGCCACTATGCCCAGAAAATCTGTTAGCCACTTTACTTTCTCTTTCCATTTCCCATCCTAAGTTTATTTCATATTCTTCTCTATCATGCTTCATCCTATTTCCACATCTTTGTCCACTTCATGGCCTTTATATCTAGATTCCCCTTATCTTTTTTTCAAACCCAGTATAAAGACCAAGAACTCACTTTCTGTATAATTAATCACTTTGTTTATATTTATTCTGTTTATATTTATTTATTCTCTCACAATTTCATTATTTATATCTTTCTGCTTGCAGGCATTTACATTCAATTAACGGATGCCTAATATTTTCTATGCCTTCCTTATATAACTTGCAGATAAAATCATCCACATTTCTCCATTTATGTGTATATTTCTTTGTTGCTAACAATCCTGTTCAAGCCTTAAACAGTAGGTTACTTTTGTTGCTATTATCGTAAATTATCTCTCACCTAATATTCTGTTTATTTTTATATATATTTAGACTCTTCTTATTCTCCATACTAGTTCTCCATCTCTCCAGCTCTCTATTTTTTTATTAATGCATCTATTCTTCTATCCCATTCTTTGCTACTATAACACTGGACAATCCTAACACAATTATCTCACCTTTTTTTACAAGTATATTGACATAAAGTCTTTATCCAAATGTGCTTATCATACTATTTTTCTCACTCATTTTGATTGCCTGTCCTTTACTCGTAATGCAATTAATTACTAATTTTGGCTATTCTCTTATTATCCATAAACTGCAATCTACTGAATATTTTCATTTTGCTTTTTACATCTCTTGTATAAAAACTTGACCATCCAATTTCTCCTTCAATTGCCTTTTTTGCCATCCACACATCTGCATCCAATGCATGTCTTCCTACTTCTCTTTTTTTTAAAGTAATCTAATACCCCTTTACTAACAAATAATGCATCATTACCATAGTTACCTGCTACTGCCACTCCCTTTTATATAATTCTTGCTACATCATATTTATTATATGAAAACATTGTTAATTTCTTTACCAATCCTTTTCTTTGCTTCATTTATCAATTTTTTCTTCCATTTATTTAAGCAATTCCTCTGATTACTTTAACAATTCCCAAATAGTTATACACATTCACCACATTTAACTTTATATCCCTGAATAAAAATTCTTTCTCTTCTCTTTCCACATCATTTATCACTATTTTGATTTTTCTTCACTAAATTTGATCCCCATTTCTTTACCCACCCTTGCGCAAGTCTTCAGCACTTTCCATATCTTCCCTACTTTCTGTGCACAAGAAAATATCATCAGCAAATAAAAGACCCGATAATGTATACATTCCCTTGCCTTTCTATTAATGGTATCTCTACCCCTCTTCCTAGTCTTTCTATTGTCCTCCATTTTCAAATATAACAAAAAACAAAAATAGTGACATAGGATACCCTTTAGTCCCACCCCATTTTTAACTCTGATTCTACATTTCCTAATTAATATGTATAGTAATTATTTTTATACAATTTTTTAATAAGATCCTCTAAAGCTTCATTCATTCCCAAATTTATTAAACTTACCCATAATTTATTTCTGTTTACTCTATCATATGCCTTTTCTATATCTATAAGAACCATATATATCTGACTAACTGTATTCCACTCATATCTATAAGTTGTGTGACTACAAATGAACTATCTCTTATACGCCTATCCATTCTAAAACCTCCTTGCATTTCTCCAACTATTATTTTCCTCCATCCACTTTGCTATCCTTCCAGCCACCATAAATGTAAAACCTTTATATAACACCATTACCGCTATCATCTATAATTGTTTAACTTTCTATGGTCGCTAACCCTTTCCTTTAAATAATAGCCTCTTATATTATTCCAGCTATTTGGAAATTCTGTCTTCTTTGCCATCTTATTAAAACATGATACTAGATTTAATTTTACCCTATGTTCGAAATTCATCACAATCTCTGCTGCCCATTGATCTAAACCTCTTGCCTTTCCACTTTTTAACTTCTTCCCTGCCTCATTCAGTTCATTTTTTTGTAAATAATATTTTCATTATTTTGTGGTTTTATATTTGTTATCACTCTGTCCTTCACATCGAATATGTTTTTTATATCCATTATATACTTATTTAAGATTGTCTCTAATACTTTTCTAGAGCTACATCTTTTTTTGTCACCATTTAGTAATACTATACTATTTCTCCTTCCCTACAGTTCTTTTAATATTTTTACAAAATTTTTTACTTTTATCTTTTATCTCTTCCACTTTTATTACTATCTTCCAATAATTTACTATTTAATTTCATTCTCTATAATTATGTATTTTAACCAACTTCTTTTTATTTAAATAGTTTTCCCATTTAATATTAATATCTTTTTCACTTTCTTTGTTTTTAATAGCACATTTATATTCTCTGCATGCTTTCTTCTTCTCTCTTACATTTTTCTATTACTTTTATTCTTTTGAATATTCTCACCTAAAACCCTATTTGCCACTTTTTGTACTTCAGCACACCAGTCTTTATATTCAAACCCAACAAATTCTTTCAAAATTTCTTTTACTTTTATTTTATATTCTTCTAACTTATTCTTATCATTCACTTCTCCATCCATACCTTTCACTGTCCTTTCTATTTTTATTATTATTTTCCATCACATTACTAACCATTTCTGTTATAAAGAAATTATGATCACTATTACACACTCTCTCTTCATTATCAAACACTTTAATTTTCTGTACTTTATTCATTTCCTCTTTGTTTACTAATGCATAATCTATTGTGTGAAATATATTATTTCTAGACTGTGTGTATTGCCCCTTATAAATATTTGATAAATTTCCAATGCTCAGATTCACTCTGACAAATTTTTTTCAAAAAGCTGACCATTCTTGTTATCTACATCAACAATTTTTTCAATATGCCCATTCATATCCCTATAACCATTATTTTCTTCTCTTTTTTTTTTGTAACTCTGTATATCCTTAAATAGGCATTCATATATACTACTGTTCCACTTCATTATAGTTTGGCTATATCCAATGGCCATATATAATTCTTGTCTTCCTAACCTTATCTCAAACCACAAATGTTTTTGACACTTTACAGCAGTGATGACTAACCCATGACAAGCATGTCAGCTATGACCCGCGTGTGGTGCCAACTTCTTTGTTTTGATATTTAAAATGAAAATGAATATTTTAGAGTGTGTTTTTCGTATTTTTTTACATATAAATTATTTTGATAAAATATGCTGAAAATATAATTATTTTAGAAAAACAACTAAGATTTTAGGAAAAATTCTTTACTTTTACGCGATCGTAAATTGAGAAAAATATCAGCGATGGCTTTACTCACAATTTTTCCTTCTACGCACTTTTGTGAGATCTTATTCTCAGCATTAAATAATATCAAAACCAATAAAAGAAACTGACTGACAGATGAAGTTAGTAGTGCTTGCTTGGGCTTGAAGTGTACCAAATACCAATCTTCAATTGAAGATTTAGCCAATAAAATTTAGCAACAAAAAAGTCACTAAGCAGGTTAGGTAGTACATATATTAAAATTATAACTTTTTGTTATTAGAGCTACAAATATCACAAAATTATGGATTTTTCTTGAAGTGACACACCACCAGAGTTATACTCAGTTTTTTGGCGAATTTTGACACACCGAGCTCAAAAGGTTGGCCATTACTGCTTTACAGTGTTTAAATATTTTTTTGACGTAACTCCTATATCATCACCCCTCTTTTTTTTTTATTTATATGCTGCCACACAAACTTTTCCAGTGTATATTCTTTTTCTCTTAGATGTGTTTCCACTACTGCTAATATATAAAGCCCTTCATTTTTAACTGCTTTGGTTAATTCCGAACACTTTTCTGGTCTCCTACACCTTGCATAATCAAATATCCAATTTTAACAATTTCTTCCTTTTTTATTACTGTTTTATAAATTTTTTGACTCTTTCTTCTCTATTATATTTGTAATTAGTTTGTTTATCATTAGTTTTATGGGTCATTCCCTATACATTTAGTCCATTCTTAACCTTTTTGATATTACTATAATTTAAAATCATACACCCCCCTCCCTTTATAAGTTGCCCAAACTATATTTTTCATACATCAAACCTCCTAATGTTTCATTTTCTTGTTTTGCTAAATGCAATCCATCTTTACTGTATAACTCCCTCTTACTAATAAAAAACATCCACAAACATAACATTATTTCTATCACATAATTTTTTCAATCTCTCATTTATAGAACGTGATACCTATTATCAAATCTTGGTAGTAATCTTACTACTCCTACTTTTCTTTTAACCTTATTCAAACTACTTATCACTTCTTTGTACTCATCCATTACTCTCCGATGGCTCTAATAAATTATTTGTCCCCACCCTAACACAAACAACTCTACTCCCCTGTTTATTGACCTTATCTGTAACATACCTAATTCTAGTTCCAAGCAAACCTATTCCTACATACCTATTTCTATTTTGTCTTGCAATTACATCTTTACATTTTCTAATTAGCGAGTCTCCTATCAAGATTGGCTCATAGTTTACTATCCCTAATTCATCTGGAATATTTTCTTCAACCTTCTGAACTTCCTTATCTATTTTTTCCTTATCATTTCTATACATTTTTTAATTTTTTCACACTTCATATCTAAGACTTAATTTTACTTCTACATCCTTTACCTCTTCCTCTATTTTACTTATTCTTTGTCATGCTATCCCCATTGCACTATTTATTTTGTCATCCATATCTCTTGTTACTCTACTAAATTCATTTCATTCTGTTCTTATCTACATTTTCCTCCATTTTTCCTGATTTTCTCTTTAAATTATCTATGCTTAAAAAACATTTTTTCACCTCCATTATCACATTTATGCATGATCTACACAATCATACATCTTTTATATCATTCCTAGTCTTATTTAAGCACTTCTGATGAAAGACCATATCACATACTGCATATACTATCAAAGCATGCCTAGTTGTCTTCTGACCATCATACATACATTGTGGGATATAAATATAATCCATATTTTCTTATTTTTCCAATATCCCTATTCCATATCTAAATTTATGATTTTTCTACCATTCTCCAAATCTCATTATACAAAAAAAATTTTTTATTTTTTTTATAATGGAGACTAAGGTTTATGTTCCCCTAAACTCACACCTCACCATTATCTTCTTTTTCAAATAAATCATTCTCTCACTAAAATTTGGAAAAAAATTGTGGCAGACTCTGGAGCTCAGTGTACATCGATCATATCAATTCTGTCACTGCCCCAACTCAAACTTCTAATGAACTCCTGAGTAATAAACCATTTGATTATTTTTTTAAATTTTATTTATTATATACATTATTTTTATTTGCTATTACTATAAGATTTACTTTTTTGTGAAAGATATTTATATATATTCTAACCTCCTCCACGTCCTCTCTCCAAAATTTTATATGGGATTAAATATTTACGGGTTCTAGCTCAGTTTAGCAAATAAATAAATGAAATATTCAGAATTAATTAAAATGATTACTAGCTCTAATTTTTTTAAAATACAAATACGGTTATATTTTTAAAATGAATTAACAAATATTTACTATTTTCATGAGACATGGAGTGACGACACGGGGAACGAGATAGACTACATTGAGATATTATCCACATGATACTATCTCAATGGCATAAGAACACTATTCCCCCTTTTACTATACTAAATAACTAACTTATAGTATTCTTACGACTTTCTAAGCTCTTTTCGCTACAACTAAAATAATAATCATGTCTTAATATTCTTTGTACTAAGAATCTAGCTCAATTAAATAAAATTAAGTAAATAAATTGAATAAATAAAATAAAATCAAATCTCAGGTTCATAAATGGTATTCTAACTGATTTAAAATTACGGTAGTAAACTATGAAAAGGGAATTTTATGTCATAAATTCACTACGCAGTTACTAACAATAATAAATAATAATAATAATAACAATAGTATAATATAAGTGTTATTACTTCCTAAATGAAATAAATAATTACGTACGTGGCAGTATTTTAATAATCTGACAACAGAATATGTGTGGCAACATTAGCATATATTTTAATGTAATATTGTGGCAACCAACTTATGACCAATAAATGATATAATTATGATCTTTTAATTTTATCATGCAAATAAATTTTCAAAATCATTATAATACTTTTATGTTTACCTACTTTGTGCAAAAACTATATGTCTGTTTCAAATTATAAGTGTATTGTGATATCATGCATCCATGTGGAGAAATAATAACGAAGACACAAAGCTTTAAAATAAATTTACAACAAAGTTTATTAATAACATAAACAAATAACAATATTTTACATTATGTACATGGATATCCTTACTCTCCTATCACAAAATTATTTTATTAGTTTAAAAAAAAATGAAATCAAACTTCTACTTATTTTTCTAGTTAACTCTTATCTTTTAAATACTTAAGAAAATACAGTATTATTATTATTGGATTTCTTATTTTAGTTTAGCTTGTTACAAAATGTATTTATTTATAATTATCATTAATACTTTGTATCCCTACTATTTTTAAAATTATATTTTTATAAAATTACATTCGTAGTAAACATTATACAAAGTAATAAAATTCTATTTTTATATTGGTTGTATGGAATCCTACTAATTCAAACATTCTTCTACATTCGGTATTAGGTTTGATTGTTCATTATCCGATGTTTATTAAGTCTAATATTATCATTTAAGCCTTACTTCGGATGGTAATTACAATCATCAACACACCATGCACAAATATATGCCTATTACACATTATTGAATTATTTTCTTAATAAATATGCAATATTTATTTTCTAAATATTATTTAAAACATTCAAATTTTATTATCACTTTTAAAATGAAACTTTGTTTTAGATTTCTCTTTTAAAAATCTTATATTCATTTCCGAATTACTTTTAAACTGTATTATATGATTCTTTCTCTCTTTATGATTTTTGTACTTTCACTTTTAAAATTACACGATTCTAACACATTCCAGTAAATAAATTATTCTTACTTAATGATCACATATCCTCAGTTCTATTTTATTCATTATTTCTGTAAAATATCTTTCTGACGATGCAGATTCACGAAAACAAGGATAGCGAAAATAGATGCACAGGATCAAAAATAACTAGAATATTATCCGTCATAAACCTTGACAATAATGGCACAGTGAATTTAAAGACACCATAGAGGAGTGACCTTTGTCTGTCTACCCACCTCTATTATAGGAGTGATGCTAAAGCTATTTCTTCAGCTTTATATAACATCAAAAAGTTTAAAAGATACGCAAAGACACTGTCCAAATTATATGTGTTCAGTGATAGGGCTTAGTTAGCTATACTGAAATCACACACGAACTAACTATGATCCAAAAACTTTATTTTTCTTATTTCTTAACAAAACATCATCTTGGTTTCCTCTACACCAGTACTACCAAGTCACTATCCGATCTTATTCCTCAAGATTTTTCTATACAGTACATCGACAAATTCCTATCTGCATTTCTAACAATAATAAAATTCATTTTATTTCAAAACTATACAGCTGTTCTTTAAGAAAATCTTTTACTACTTTTCTCGTATATTTATCATATACAAACTATTTTAAAATATCTGAATATTTTGCAACATGAAAGTTCAAAAGAATCACACAATTGTTCTGTTGAATTATATTATTAATTATACTTTAAATAATTAATTGCATGCATATTTATAATTATTCCTATCTCACAATATGTTTTAATGTTGTATAAAATGTGTACTTATAATTTTAAAACTTTCACACATCATTCTTAATCAATAGATGATCTAAAAAAATACATTATGCATTATGAATAAATATAAAATTACCAAACGATCTTTATCTTCTCGATCGTGTTCTGTAGGCTTCACCATTCCATCAATTCTTGTAGATATTAAAACTTCCATACATACTTTTTTTTTTTATTTTAAAAAACAATATTTCTATCATTCTATTAAGCTATTAGATTTAAATCTCATTATTATTAAATTTATGTTTATATGTTTTCCCTAATCTAATATAGCATTTTATTCTTTAAATATAATCAGTAAAATATTTAAATTATATTTACGATACTTCTTCATCAGACTTTCTTGAACCGTTCATATTTAAGCTAAAAAAAAAATATTTTTATTTCTTCTTCAGTCACTTAATGTTCTATTTTAAAGTAAAACAATTACTACTCTGTTTAATAAATATTCATAGACGACAATCCTTGGTTTTTCACAATATTGTATACAATTATTAATTCATGATATTCTCTTCTACTATTGTCTGCTAGTATTTTCCCGCGCGACTTCTCCGATGCATCTTGTATGTACTTTTATTTAAATCTTCACTAAAAACTTCTGTTTCCATGGATCCATTTTTTTTTTCATTCAGTAATTTAATGTTATATATTTTTTTTTTATCAAGCCTTTTCTCCATTGAATTCTTTATAATATTTTCTACTTAGATAAAGTTTTAGGCTCTTTTCCTCTAAATACATAATAGCACTTTCATATTCTTCTTTACTTTTCTTTATTTTAAAATTCTGGAACTATATTTTTAATAATGTTTTCCTTTAAAAGATTAACATTCTTTCTTCATCATTATTTTCTTTATAATAAAACGCATATTAAATTTTTCCATAGAGAAAAATAAAATAACTTTAAATTAGCCTTATAAATTTGCGTCATAATTTTTTCCTGTCGGCAAGTAACTTCTCTTTTTTAAATTTTCATATAGCGTCCCATTCATATCTCTTTGAGTTATAATAATAAGTTTCTGGTTGAGCATAAATAGAGTTGTATTAAGACAATTTCCAAATATTTTTCCTTCAACAATATTTTTAGGTAATTTTCCTTGTACTTCCATCTCTACTGTAGGTCTTTGGTTAAACTCGAATAAAATTCCCTGGTAAGACAACTTTTAAAATTAGCAATCCATGTCGATACAGTCAAAATATATTATATGTTACAGAAAAACTTTTAAAATAAATGCTAAATTTTAAATTTATATCACTTTTACAGCTACGGTGTTATCAGCTACAAAAAATGTGTTACTTTTCTCTTTCACTTACACATTACTTCTCCCCCCGCTTCGTATAATTCTTATATTTTTGTCTGCTAATTTACCTTCGTTGATTGGTTAATGACTTTTTAGCGCGAACAAATTTTACACATTTAGTTATATAACAGATTAGACCTTTAAAAATAAAGAATTGATGACGTCATGTCTCAAATATTATTTAGACTAGTATTTTTAAATTCAATTTTAATTTTATAAAATTATTTTAAACTTTTAAAACAATTATTAAAACAATATTTAATATTTTAACTTTCACTTTAATGATCGATGGCAATTATATCTAGTTTCAAATTCACAAACTTTATTATTATTTTAACAAGCGTGTGTGTGAAGGTATATAATATACAGTCACATGTTTACTAACTTTATCAAATGATTTTTTATTTACGTCTCGGTCTAAATTACCAAAACTGATATATTGTTATAAAAAATTTGGAAAATAATTTAAAATTGTAGAACTAAATATAATTCTCACCATCCCACAGTTTATTAATAAAATATACTCTATTAATTTTGATTATTAAATACAATTATAACATTGCATATAGCATTTATTGATCTATTAGTTTTTTTAAAATATTATACTAAAATTATTAATATACTTTTACACTATCTATAGCTGTATTATTTTATATGGCCAGCTTTTACAACCATAAGCAAGGATATTATTAAGCTTTATTTAACTGTTTTCTCTTAAAATAATCTATTACATTTTTATATACCAGGTATTTTCAGCTTTAAATTGTACCATAAAATTTAATTATCCTACTATTATTTATATATCATACAAATATAACTTAAAATTAAAAATTTTTTTTTTTAGTAATTGACCTTTCCACCCTACCATGACCTACAGATAAGGGCACAATATATATCTTAATTAAATTAAATTTATTATTGGTGGCAGTAAGGTTTTATTGTCAGCCCAGATTCTATTTGTTGCTGATAATAATTGTTTCTAAAATTAGATTTAATCATAGGGATCCAATGTTTCTAAATGCAAGCAAAAGAACTATACATTGGGTTTTTATTGGACACAGTGTTAATATGATACATTATGGTTGAAGGTTTTAGAAATATTGCTCATCTTGTTTTCCATAAATATCTTAAATTAAATGACAATTTAATAATTATTAAATGAACGAGATAGTTATATTTGTAATTGATATAAGTCATAAACTAGGATTGGTTTACCAAAAAGTTAGAAATAATTAGAATTATCATAAAACAGTAAAGGGATGCTTTTAAAAAAAAAATTAAGTTTTTATTCTTATGAACACTACACACATAGGAAATTTGATAACATTCTCATGTAAATGGAAATTTTTTTAATGATATTGATTGAAAATCAATGCAGCATAATGTTCCTTTAATTAATATTCAGAGTAAGATTTTTTTTTTTTTTGCTGGGTGTAATTCCACAATTCAGATTGAAACAATGATTTTTTTAAAAAAAAAAAAAAATTTTGAAAAAGAATAAAATAATGTTACTATAAAGTAATTAAATTAAAACATTTGTTATTGTGATACTATATTTTTCTTAAATTATTTTTAATTTAGTTACTTTAGCCATGATATTGTTTCTAATTTCCTTTTGATTTTATTTACAAATGTTTAATTAATTGTATTAATAAAATACAGTAGTTAATGAACTGTAACAATGACAGTAAAATAATATGTTAAAATAAGTTCTAATAATATTTAGGTTTTATATGCATTTGCAAATGAAAAAAAAAAGCCTAATTCATTTAAAGGTGAATTTCATTTAATAGTGGAAGATTTCCCATTAATGTGGAATATTACTGTATTTTTAATAATTTGAAGGAAAAATTATTCCTAGCAAGAAGTTATTTTAAATGATGTAGGTAGGGTAAGGACAATAAGAATTGTAAATAATTAAATTAGATTGGTTTTTTCGGGGATAGGGGGAGAATCCTTGTGAATGTAAAATCCTCATTAGAATTTATTTTATGTATGTGAGTGGACTTATTGCAATAAAATTTTTTAATTTGTTAAGTGGTTGAGTCCAATAAAAAAAAAAGTATCTCCATATATGATATTCGAATCATGATAAAAAGAAAAGATCAGAAAATAATTCAGCCCTTGCATGAAAAATGTGATTGCATATTAAGAGCTGACCAAGATTTGTCTCAAATTATAAAATCCTTCATTTTAGCACATATAGGACAATGCATCATAATAAAACTAATTGTAGCAGATAAAGCAGTTGTAATGCTTTTCATAAGGAAAAGCTTTGAAATGGGAACTATATTGTAAAACAAAAATTTTTATCATATTAGAATTATGTTTAATGAACATTTTGGGAAGATATTGTTTTTGTCTTTCATTTCTTGGTATCTGAGGTTTATAAAAGTTGATCAGATTGTTTATCTATAATTGCATTACACTAATACTTTAGTCTTAAATGAAATAAAATAATGGTAATAAGAAAAAAATATATTAAGAGATTGAATGAAAGAGAAAGATACAAAGATAGGATATTCAGAGATAATAATATAAGAATTGTTATTAGAAAAAAAATAATTCGTTTTTTTCACCACAATTATGCAAAATTCTTTAAATAGGTATGACCTTAGCACTAGTTTTCAAACATCTATTTACTCACAAACTGATGGACAAGACTGTCTTTAAGATTGCTTAGCCAATCATTGTGACAAGACTGTCTTTAAGATTGCTTAGCCAATCATTGTATTGCCTCTTGAAACTGTTGATAATAAGATTGGATCTGTAAACAAATTGTCAACTATTTGAGGAACTGTTAAGAGCTATATCCTAAATCAAAGAAGATATTGCTTATTTTGATTATTTGCACCTCTCTTTTTGTAATTCTGGATGCTTCATCTGATAATTAAACACAGAATAGTTATTTTAGTTCATTAATAGACAATGGGAGATATTTAAACAGATAATAAAACAAGTTTAGACTAATTAAAAAAAAATTATAATCTGGCAAGATGTTAGATTGGAGATTATTTTTTTGATCCAATACAGTCATGCATGAAGTATTGGTTAAGACAAATTTCCCAATGTAGGGAAGAGATTGAATTCAATAAACTTGGAGAATTATATCTTGTGTGGAATCTTGGATATAAAGCATTCAAATAGAAGTAGTCAATTTTTATTGTTCTGTGGCCTATTTTTTATGATGCCAGTGGATTTTACTATCTATTTTTAACAGGAAGTTTTTTTTTTTGTATAAAAAAAGACATTCAAAAATCATATGAATTCATTTTAAATATTTATTTGTTCATTAAAACTACATGTACAAAAAACTAATATTTATATTTTTGAAATTTGATATTGTTTAATTCTGGCAATGTTTCAAAATTCAATTTATAGTAAGATACATAAAACCACTATTAAAGATCCAAATATTGTTTTTTTTTTTTTTTTTTTCAGTTTTGATTTAGACATATTTGTATCCGAGTACATAATTCATGAAATATTTTTTTAAAAATGATATTAATTAATCTCATTAACTTTTTATTACCGAAGTAGCAACAGTATTTTGTAATATAAGTTTCTCGTATCATTTTAGCTTTGTGATTTTTAAAAAAACTAAAAAGTTTTTTAGAATTGATTTAACAAATTTAAATGTAACTTTCCACAGATACTCTTTGCATAACATTTAATAATAAATGATGCAGTGATAAGTTTAAATATTTGATGAAGTCTTTTTTAAAAGGGAACTCTTCCATTTGTAATAGAATTTGTTTAAAACAGAAAGGTCTTACATTTTTTATAAATTGACAACAATCTTGTAGAGTTTTCCAAAATGGTATAATTTTCAAATTTTTTTTTTTTAGATAATTATTGATTATTATCTAAATGAATATTTAATGTTGGGTTAGTAATGTTCAATTGATTCATCAAATTACAATTAAAAAGCAATATGTGTGCATACGTCGAACATTAATTAAAAAATATTATCTTTACTAAATGTTCATCTCTTCTCATAACTATTACTGTTAAAAGTCTCAAATTTTTAACAGACAAAATATTTTCAGTTATAGTTTGAAATTAGGAAGAAAATTTTTAGTGCTAATTCTCCGTCTGTAAATTCTTCTTTTGTTTTAATTCATAAGCAACACATTTTCAAGAAAATTCATTTGCTTTTTGCTTTAATAAATATTTTTTGTTGTAAGGATAGATTTTAAATTTTTTGATTTTAGATAGTGTAATTCTAAATTTTTAGAAAATATTGAATTATATTTTCTATTTGTTATTTAAAATCTACATTTTTTTTAATCACAGTTAAATAAATAACTATTCCATCATATTTAACATGATAAATTTTAAATTTGTTTTCACTGCTTTAAAATATTGGAATTGTTACTTGAGAAAAACAGTATGCAAAAGAGTTAGGTGGTAATTTAAATCAGCATTGTTATATGTGCTATTAATATAAATTTTTGACAGAACTTGTGAATTTACATATAGTGAACAAGATTTTTAAATATTTGTAAATATGATTTTAATTTTTATAACTGATATAAATGTGTAAATTTTTTTTTTTTTTGAAGCTTGCATCAATATGAATTTAGTTTCACTGGTTTTATTATGTTTGTGATTTAAATACAATAAATGAAATTTAAAGATTTATTAGCAACTTTTTGTGGTAGAGCCAGATCTTATTTACATTATGTTCAACTCAAAAGATATTATAAAGAAGTGCAATATTGGTTTATTATAATATTAATAAAAAACAGTTGAATGGTTTGTTGCTTGGAAGTTCATATGAAGTTTGAATACCAGAAGTTATAGAGTTGAGTTGTGATTCATGTACATTGAGTTCTTGAGTTTGTCACTCTACTGCGGCACTAAAGATGCAGAACATTGATTTATTTATAATTATTATTAGGAAATTGATTTAAGATCATGTCACAAACTATTTTTAAATCACAACCACTTGATTGAATAGCAGTGTTGTGGAAATCTTTGCAAAAACTATGAAATATTTCACAATGTATACTTTAGCCATGATTTTCAAACTTCTTTAACACCATTAAATATAAAGTAGACTTGTATGACAGAACATATCATGACAACTTGATATATTAGTTATATATATTAATGAGTCCTATTGTAGCACTAGGCATAAAATAACAGTTAATTGTTATTTATAAAAAAAACCCAAACAAATATAAAAGACTTGTTACATTGTCAAAGGGAATTCTTTTATAACTATAATTTTTATAATTTCATATTGAGAAAGTAAGTGAGATTAAACTCTTATAATCTTAATTCAGTAATTGATGTTTGATCATTCTATTACAATATTTAACTTTCAAGAAAACAAAAGATTGTGGTTATTACAGTTTTTTGTTTATTTTTTTTTAAAATGTAGTATTTTTTTATGGTAGTATAATAGCTTAATTTTTAAGAATTTGCGTAAGTAATAAAAGAATTAATGGAAAAAAGATTAAAGTTAAAATAAGAATGACTAAATAAAGATTTAATCATTGATAGTTCTATAATAATGATTAATGCATTCTGAAAGTTTTTACATTATTAACATCATACTATAAAAGTAAGAACTTATGGGAAATATAGATTGTTAGGAACAGTGCACAAAAAGTCTACAAATTCAAAAATAATTATATAGTCAAGTTAGTATATTAATAAATTTTTTTTTTATTAAGCCTTATTTTTTATATAGAAATAGAAAAAATTGTAAAAAATTATAAACTATGAGAGTCCTTTTATAAAAGAATGAGAATTTTTCCACTTTACTCTTTTCATAATTTTTGCCAAGAAATTTTAATACAGTAGTGATTAATAAATATTCATTAACATGTTAACTGACAATACTGACTTTTCTTAGCAACTTAGCTTAGTAGAAATAGTTGCGATCATTATTTTTTCATTTTGTATCGTTTTTGTGATACTTAATCTTATGTTTTTATCTGTAGAATTATAAACTTAAATGATATCTATTTTCCATTCTACTTCTATTGGTTAGTTTTCTATAACTTAAAAAGTCATTCTATTTATTGAACTAATTATTTGAATAGTCTCTTTCCAGACACCAAATTGAAATTAAACATTATCTGAAACAATATTCATCACTTTAAAAGAAAAGGTTATTTTTATTAAAATGATGACAAAAACCTCATAATTTTTTTCATCATTTAACATTTGAAAAGTTGCCTGGAAAAGAAAATATAATGATAGTGATAGAAGTCTAATTTAACTTTTATGTACAAGCTAAGAAAACTTGTTAATATTCATCATATTTATATTTTAAATCTTATTTTTATTTATTGTGTTTTATTATTAAAAAAATATTTCAATATTTCCTAATAAGCAAAGCTAATGAAATATGGACTTCAAATTTGTAAAATGATCTGTACTATATAGCAGCGTTTCTCAACCTTTGGGTCACATTAAATTTTTAATGGTTCATGAATATGCATCAAGAAATAAAAACATAAATATCTGATAGCAAAAATCTTTTTACATTTTAAGAAAATATTAGTATTAATAAAAAAAATTAGTAAGTTATACTATCTATGTTTTGTGTAGTTTTCTCAAATTCAATTGTAAATTTGAACTTAAATAATCATAATGTTAAATTTTGCAATTATTTTCAAAATGTAATTGTTCAAAAAATTGCAACTAAAATTAAATGCAGCCGAAGCCTCAACCAGCGCCAGTGGTGGAAAATTAATGCTTGTATTTCGTATATAAATAAAATCTTATTTGAAAAGAAACACCTTTTTTTGGTAATTAACAAAATGTGTTAAGCTTTTAAATTAAAAATATGTAGTTTAACTTTAACTCAACTTTTAACTTACAAATTATTTGTTCATTATAAATATTATCAAATTGATGTGAATATATGCTGTAATGTTTTATTCCGGCTGGCTAGGTCTCTGTACGTATTAAACTGCGTGAGTTGATCAAGTTACGAAAAAGGAGGTTTCACTCTTATTTCTAAAAACATTACTATATTTCCTGATCAACTCTACCTAGGAATTGTTACGATTACAATTGTAAACCGAATCAGTTTTTAATTTATAAATGAGGGCGCCAGAGTCATTAGACTCGTCAAACATATAATAACTTAAAAAGGAAATAAAGTAAACAATCGGGATTTTGGTTTCCTGTAACTTAATTATAATTTATAAAATTATGTACCCGGGGCTTAATCAATTAATATCTGCAAAGGGTAAGTTATACATTCAAGTTCTAATAAACTAAAATAATTAACTAAAATTAATAATGCACAATGAAAAGGTTGATAAAAGCAAAATATTTTATTCTAACAAATTAAAATATTGTTAAGATAAATTAGTTAAATAAAATTGGAGAGCATGCACGCTAATCCAGATAATTAGGCAAAGTAATTAAAACAATTTAACAATGTTCACTTCTTACGTTTCATTTCCAAGTTTCTTATATAAAGTTCTTTAAACGAAAGTCTCTTTAATACAAAAATTAATGTCTCCATCAGGATTATAGTTTAAGCTTAATTTAGCCACAATTGCGAATAATTAATCATAGCTTACCGGTAAGTTTAGCAAGTTTACAAAGATTGTTGAATACTATGCATCATGAACGATGTCAGCAAAAGCCTCGGTCTACTCCTGCGTGACAAATTATTTCCGCATAAAGTGGTCCTGGATCCTCTTTAATGACCCAGGACCAGCCGAAAGAAAAACAGAGAAGATAAGATGCTGATCATATTGGTCTCTTCCTTTTTATACTCTAGGTCCAGTTTTCAGACTTCTGCGCATACTTTTTGCTTTTGTTAAAAATACATGTTGATAATCTTGTGCATTCTTTTGTATTATTCAGTTACAAAGTTCTCCTTTTCATAAAGTCTTTCTGCCATTTTTAATTAGCTAAAAAGATTTTTTTTTAAGCTTATCTGGATTAGTAATTTGTGTGTCTTTTGTTCTTTCAAATTTTTACTTTTATTTTTAATTAGATAAAAAAAAATATGAACGAAAAATTTAACTTATCATTGTATATTTTAAAAAAAAATTATACCAACTAAAAAAAAATTTTAATTGCATCTTTTACTAAGAATGGTTAAATTTACTTTTTCTTTTAGTTTTTACCAAATGCCAATATATTTGTTCCATTGTAACAGTCAAAACACGTGTATCTCGTTAACATATTGCAGAATTCGACCACCACACAGAACAGCAGCACCATCGAGTAGCGAAGCCACCGGTAATACTGAGTTCGAACATAGTTTATCGGTTCCACAATACAATCTACGGAATAACGCCTCTGATGCGACATAAGTAAACACTTCTTTAGGCACGGTGGTCAGGGAGATGCACGAGATTCATGGGTTTTGTTTCCGAGTTGGCCAACAATCAAACGAATATTAATTAACATATATAATCGAGAAAATGTCTATAATGGGCATCGAATAAATGAAAACTTAACTACAGACGTATAGTTAGAATTATTTATTTACGTATTTAATAAAAGAAAACATTATTAATGTGATTAATCATATTTTAAATTCAAAGTCTCAATAGCTAATTAGTAATATTATATATATAAAAATACATTTATTTATATGGAGCATTTATTTATATGAAGGCGTAATCTAGCTACCTAGGGTTCTCGAGTGAGTATTTCTAATGCGTGCTGTAAGGAATTTATACTTTGCACTGCAAGAGTCATCAGTAACGGCGGACATACATTTATTTAATAAAATATTTATTTTACGACAAAGGGCAAACATTTATTTGAGAGTATATGATGAAGATAATGCCGAGGCGGAGTGATAGAGAGAATAATAAACTAAATAAAAGAACACGTGGTACGCTTTAGAAGGGCGATGTAAAATGGCAGCGCTGAAACTGCAATGCCGTGAATAAGTTATAAGGGTTTCGGGTTGGTCTCTGCCGCGACCCGAAGAGGTAAGGTGTCACATGAGCATAACCAGGGACAAGCGGTCCGTGTCGCAATTTGCCAGCTGGCTGCGTGACGGTCGTCAAGCCCTACGGGAACATTATCATGTCCGCTTGTGTAGGACGACTGGGGTTAATTCAACCCTAGAGAATCCGGAGCATTCACGGCGTGGAATGAGCCATCGGGGCTTCAAAACGTAACACATGTATAATATCGAAAAGATTGTGGTAATATTCAACTAGATTTCAAACTCGGCCCGACATTATCAATGTTGACTGAAAGAAAATTGGTGACTCAACGAAATGAAATTTACATGATTATTCATTAACATTTAATAATAAAAAAATATCTAAAAAGGGGATTATTACAGCGAGTATGCCAGCTATTACGGAGTAGTAGACCCTGCATTACAATAACTGATTCTTTGAATGCGTGTCGATTTATATGAAATTTAAGTTATTTATAAAAGCAAATATTAATGATAATTCGACACGCATTCACTGTTCAAGCGATTATGGATTTAGCTTTAAAACTAAGACAATTATGAGGAGGTAATATTTCAATGATAATTATAAATAAAATGTAGATTTAAGAAATACACACCTAAGAAGTGATAGAGGGAGGGTAAGCTAGATTATGCGAGAAATTTACAGATTACATGAATTCTCGAATTTTAGTTTCTCAAAATTACAATTTTAACATTTAGAAGTTATACAAATAATAGGAGATGAGCTATAGCTTATTATTACTAGAGTACTCTATAATTTGGAATACACACACAGGTACCTGTTTTATAAGATGTTTTCGTCCATTGGTTTAATAGCAGATTGTTCGTAATTAGAGGTTTTCTTTCTTGTCCTGGGCATGTTGTTTTATTGATTTTTTTAACAGCAGCGGCTTTCTTGTTTATTTCAGGCAGCAGATCATTTTGGTGTTTTTACGATGGGCAAGGTGAAGCTCAGCATATGGTGGGCCATCTCCCGATGGAGAATAATTTCGGTGCTTACTCGGTCATACCTTGCAGTATTAATTTATTTAAGATATTTTAGACGCTCCACTCGAGAGCAAAGCTAAAATTCAAGTGAAAGTCTCCAGCAAGTCTAAGATGGCCTCCTTTTTTTATCTTGATCTCTAAGTTTTTGTTGAGATATTTTTAGGTTTTTTACTTATCTTGCCCTCAGGATAATCAATGCTCTGCTGGTTTTAATTAAAAAATTTGCTGTGCTATTGTTTGTTTTTCTTTACATTCGCTAATTACATTCTTTTGGAATTTTGCTATAATTAATTTATTTTCTATCACTGACCGATGCTTTTAAATTTTCAAAGACAAAAGGGAATAAAATTATTTTAACTTTAATTAATTATTGCATCAGATTTTGTTAGACTTATTATTTAACGAAATTTAAACTAAACAACAAATACGAACTTTATAAAATTCAAAATAAATGATTATTATTACACAAAATTTATTTAACTAAAAGGAATCTAAATTATATTATTTTATCCGTATTTATTGCGCTTAATTTGAGATCGAAATGTGTGCGTGTTTATGTTGAATTCTACATATATTTATACATTTTTAATATTGTTACACACACAACTCGATACCAAAAAGTTTAAATTTGGGTGGGATAGACCGGTCAGTGAGAGACGACAGAAAAAGGTGAAACTTGAGATTCGAATACGAATCTCACTGTTTCACCATATATAAATAAACGGTACAATACATTTATACAGTACTGTGCTGATGTAATATCTCTTATTTTATATTATAATTTATGTAATAAACATTTGGATTGCAGAACTATTTCAATGAAGTCTATTGGGTAATGCGGCAAAAAGTTTGACAAACGCTGCTGTATAGAATACAAATGAAAGTGGCATGACCTCAAATGTGAGCCTAACATTATGAAGCAAAATTTTGAATGGATACAATATGTATGCAGAATAATTTATTTATAAAAATAAGAACTCATTTTTCTAAATTAATATTTTGAAATGGTCAAAATCTGTTTCTAAAAAGAATATGTTTCAATGAAGCTGAATGCAATAAAAAAATCATAGTCTCACAATGTCAAGAATTAATAGATTTGATCAGTTGTTTTTTTGTTAAGAATTTGTGTAAGCAAGAGCATCATATAACTAAAGAAATTTTTTTGTTTTGTACGGAAATACATATAAATAATACTTGTTTTTTTTTTTTTTAATATCAAATAATTAATTCATATTGAAAATTAGATTTTAGGAGAGATAGAAATTTTGACTGGCATTAAAAAAATAGAGGTCAAGACAGATTTTTTTATTGAGTTTATGCCTCCTCACAATGATAAAAAAGAAAATTTGATGATTTGGTTATTGTGAAGTATAAAAAAAATTGCATCCAGAAGCATGCTATTATTATGCAAAGTACATCTTAATAAAAAAAAAATAAAATTGGTATGAACTAGAAATAATTGATTCCATTATAATAGTCACTATTCTTAATAGAAAAGAAATTGTACCAATAAAATATATGATTTCAGCTTACATATTTTTATTTTAGTAGTATACTTTTTCATCTTCTTTATGCCACTCACAGTAAGCTTTAGAAGGCAATGACAATGGTCATATGATAATGCTTAATAAATCCCTATTCTGTGCTTCCTAGCCAAAATCTCCAGACTAATTTTTGGTTCATAACTTTCATCAGTGAGGAATTTGATTCTTGGAATAGTGCAACTGTATTTTTAGAATCTAATCCACTTTCTCTCTAGCTTCCATCATTTATCTCTTATGTTATATTATTAAGCTATTAGCCCAAACTGGAAAACATAAAGTGTTTTCAATGTAAGCCAACTTACTTATATTGTTCTATAGAACTGAATTCAGTTTTGTTTTTATTTATTACAAATGTCTTACTCTTTTAATTACTAAAGTCACTTTTATCCTATGGCCAGGATGTGATCTACACCGATAAAATATTACATGATCACATCACATGCATTCAGCATATATATTGTGGTTTTAGCAACATACTTTTTCACATTTTTTATGCCACTTATAGTTGTCATCTGGTAAATATCATTGCTTTCTAAAGCTTACTGTAAATGGCATAAAGAAGGTGAAAAAAGGTTACTAAAATAGCAATATATAAGTGTGTCATGTAATAAGTCAAGTGATATTTTTATTGGTGTATGTTTAATCCTGGCCACAGGATAGAGGTGATTTTAGTTATTACAAAACTAAGAACACTAATATATAGAAACTGAACTGGATTCAGTTCTATATGACTATATAAGCAACTTAGTTTAGAGAGTGAAAACATTTATATTTTTCAGTTTGGGCTAATGGTTTGATTATATAACATAGAAGTAAATTATAGAAGCTGAGGAAAGATGTTTTAGATTCCAATGTTGCAAGTTCCAAAGCTTTTCACTGATGAAAGCCATAAGGTTGAATCTTGTATGGGATTTTATATAGGAAAGCATATAATCATTTGTCTGTTAGATTTTAATCTTTTAGATTTATTTGTTCTGTTAACTCTAGAGTGCATGCTTACATTACAACACATCTTGAATTTGACAAAATGTAATGGTTAATCCCAGATTACACTTTCTTGTTAACAATTTTGGCTTTTTTTTTCCAATCTTAACTTCAACCTCTTAACATATCTTATATAATATTACTTTTTCAATTTAATCCTGCAGATAAAGCTTCTAACATATCAATATGTTTTTATAAGTTCAGAAGTCTATATACCACAATATCAAACAATCTATAAATTGGATATTATGATGAATTTCACTCCTCATTTTTCATTATGAGTTACTATATATGATACTGGAATACAGGAACTGTAGTACTGTAAATTTTCTGCTTAACAACGAACTCTGGCTATCATTTTTTTCTATATATATTTCACAAGTGCATTCCTATTTTTAGTTGATGAATATTGTATTATTTTAATAAAGCAGTTGCTCTATAGAAATGTCAAAGAAAAAAAAAGGAAAAGAAAGTCTTAAACAGGAGATTGTTATGTTTAATAATATAGAAGGCTAGAGAAACAAAGTAATCTTACATTTAAAAATGTATTGAACCTGTTTGAATGATTTAGCAATAATAAATAGTTTTGTCAGTTTGAATAGATTGTTGAATTTAATTTTTGTCCATAAACATGTTGATATATATATTTTTAAAGGAATGACTAACTTGGCATCCTTTTTTTTTTGTTGTTTATAAAATATATGAAATAACTGTTCTTATGATTATAACAACTAGAATGAATTTATTATTTTCTATAAAACAGATTTTAAATTCTTTCTTGTCTAGCTTAACTCTGATGTAATTTATGATTCAAAAGAATAATATTTCCTGTCAGCAGACAAAAATCCTGATATTATTTAAATGAACATTTTAGAACAATTAATGTAATCTCATACATAATTAAAGTGTTAACAAATCTTATAGACAAATGTAATTCTATCTGAAGTGCAGTTTGAATTTTGAAAAAATAGAGGGACAAAAAATAGAATTTGCATGATGTGAATTATTGTTGAAAGAAATATATGTAGATGATAGAGTGCTAATATTTAGTTGTTAATTCTGTGTGCCTTAATACAGTGCTAGAGTGATGGATTCTGGAGTGCAAAGTTCATTTCTGGTGCTTGAATTCTTTATAAACTCCTAAAAATTAAACTATTATTATTATTTTTAATTTGTTAATTTTAAAAAGATATTTTATGGTATGAATTTGGCTTTTTTTTTTTTTTTTTTAGATATTTCAAAAAAGAAAGATAAATAATAAAAAGAGGCATTTGTTAGCAAATTTTTATATTACAAAATTTTTGTTATATTAAACGATTTTGGAAAAGATAAACATTGATTGAATAACAAGACAAAGATGATTTCTCCTGTTTTGTTTAATATTTATTTAGATGAGATGCTAAAATAATATTGATTTAATTAAGAAAAATTAAATTAGCATTGACAGCAGGGAAGGATCATTGTGTCATATTTGCTGATGAGATTGCAGTTGTTAAGGATAATGAGAATGAGTTTAACAAAATGTTATAATGTAAAATTGATAGAATTAATTGAATATTTAGAGCTAATTTGAAAAGGCCAATAGAGCTAACCAGTAATAATAGATAGAAAGAATAAAAGATTATGCATAGTTATTGGACAGTGAGATTAGGGTTGATTATATAAGAAGCAATGAAGAAATTAGAATGAGAATTACAATGGATAAGCTAGCTTTTACTCTATGATTCCATAGATATTAGATTTACAAAAGAAATTTGTTGAATGTTTATTTAGTGTAGCTTATGAAACCATTATTGATCATCTGCACACACTAATTGCAACAATGATATTATGTGCATGAAAATTGTGCCCTAATTTATTTTTTATCTTTCCTTTTTTGTTTGTTTCTGAAGTAAGAATGTCTGTATGAATTTGCAATAGCCATTAATATTAATGATGATGATTGGAAATAGATTTAGCTATTAGATGACTGGAGATAAGTGATTGGAGATTTTAAAAATGTAGCATTGGAGAAATAGTAAGAAGACAAAAATTAATATGATTTAAGTACTAAATAAATATTGAAAAATGATTATCTGGTGAAAAAATTACAAAAAAAAAAAGAGAGGGGGGTATATTTGTGTCTGTAGGCTAAAGGATTATAAAGAATAAGATTATAAAAAGTAGGAAAGGAAATTGATTGAGAATTTTAAGGAAAGTGGTAAGCTATAGTGTCAACTATTGTAAGCTTGGGTAATTAGTGGATACCAAATAGTAGAGCATTGTGGTATATAAATAAGTTTGGATTGGGTTCAAAATCTCACAGTCTTTTTTTTTTTTAATTTCAGAGTTTTAGCTTGATTGTATAAAATGATAAAGTTAGATGCTAAATGCATAACTGTAATTGGTTTCTATCTTGAATCCAAAGTTCTCACTGATAAAAGAAAAAGCCACAAAATTGTTCTGAGAATGGAGATTGAAGTACACTACCATTTGATGATTTTTCAAGTTTACAATAGTTGGCACTAAAATAAAGAGCTTCTCTTGTTTATATCACATTTGAATAAGTTGAAAAATGAAATGATGCTGTGTTATTTGTTTTAAATTAAAAGTTACTATATAATTTATTCCACTCAATGACATTACAATTATAAACTTTCAGAACTGCTACCTCTAGAGAAGAAATGTCATATTTTTTTTACAAAACTACATGCATTTTTTTTTTACAAAACTACATGGAATTATTAGATTATGTTGAAAAACAAATTTACAATGACCAATTTATTACATTCAAATATCAGCCTTTCAAGCTAATTGTGCATACGTTTTTGCGAGTGTTAATAATCATAAATGAATACTTTCTCTCCAATACAAGATATCTGTTTAAAATCTGATTGGCTGTCTCTGTTATAATTGCGCATGTGAAAGGCTAGCATACTTTTAATTTATTATCAATTTTTAACAACATGCGATTTAGATAAATATTGTTTAATATAAGATATAGTATTTATGCAGGAATAAAATGAATACACTTATTCCTATGACTCAAATGCTTATATATGAGCAAATCTGAAGTACTGGCAAGAAAAGCATGAGGATGGAGCACTCACTTTAAAGTACTATATACGATTTCTAATGAATGACGTCGGTGAAATTGTATTGGAGAGAAAGTATTCATTTATTATTATTAACACTTGTATGCACAATTAGCTTGAAAGGCTGATATTTGAATGTAATACAATTGTAAACATATGCTATATAAAATAAATGCTTATTTACAAATGACCAATTTATGTATATATAGAAAATTAATCAAAAAAATGAAAATTAGGCAGTTAAATAATTATAATGTTATCAAATTATTTTTGTCATTTTATTAAATTTTTCAAAACATTAACATTTTAAATTATATTTCTGAACATAGCAAACAGAAAACAAAATTAGCACTTGAAAAACAATTATCTCAGATTAAAAAAAAATAAATTGTTATTTTATTATTAACAAAACAATGTACATATGTTAAATAAACAATGATCAATATTTTATTTTTAAATAGGCTGTAAAGTGTTCAGATCAATTGATGGAAAAAATTCAGTCTCATAATAGACGCTCTCTTGATATGTTGGCTGCTCGTTGTTACTTTTATCATAGTAGGACATATGAACTGATGGGCCAGTTAGAAAAAATTCGAAGGTAAATATTTTGCATATAAATATATATGCACATCAATTTTGTTGATAGCATATTGTATGTTTTATCTTGTGAATTATCAGTAAAATAATGATAATGAAATAATAAAAAATCATTACATTGTATATATTAAAAATTGTTATATCTATTACCAGTATTGATATTATTGTTATTATCAAGAAATGGCTGATAAGAATGCTTGTTTGTGAAATAAATTGTTTTCTAAAAGTTTTATTATTAATTTTTGATATTCTTAACTAACTAGATGATGATAAGTAATCATTCATTGAGTGATTATGATTATTAATTATTCTAAAAATTTATTTATTTGTAGAATCAGAATTTGTTTCCTTGTACTCTTGACTTAAATTTACTTTAAATCATACATACACATATATAAAAATAAGAAAGTGTCAATTAGTATTTCATTATTATCATAAATAAATAAAAATAAAAAACAAATATAATTATTTGGTAATACATTGTCTAATTACCCATACCGCTCTATGGCGCTGTTGCTAGTGAAAAACAAATAGATATAATGTTACCGGGCTGTTTTTAAATTTTGTTGATTTATGTTTTTAATTTTTGGATTTGCTTGCTTTTTTTTTTTTTTATTGTTGTTGTTTTTTTTTTTTTGTAACCGGTTTGATGTATATTTCTTAAAAATAAAAAAATGGTTTTTTTTTTTTTTTGGCTTTTTAAAATATTCTTTTTTTTTTTTTTAAAAAAAAAAACCAAACATTTATTTTTGTCCAGTCTTTTTTTTTAAAAGAAACTTTTTTTTTTTATCCAAGTCTTTTTTATTGTTTTTGAAGAAACTTTTTTTTTATTATCGAGAAACAAGGCTTTCTCGACAGACCTCTCTAAGACCTGTCGTCATATTCCTTATGGCGTTGTGACACTTTTCCAACTCAGCTCTAATATGCTTCACTGTAAGCTGATCCCGGATTCAAGAATAAATTAGCCTTACCGCTTGTGAAATAGTGATTCGGCAGCCCTCAAAGCCCGTTCCATGAGCAAATGGAACACCTTCGTCGACATTGACGCAATTGATATTCTATTTCAGATATTTGACAATGCCTTAATTTCATTAAACCACCACAAAGACAGTTTTTCTGGGTGAGTAAAATATTTTTTTTTGGGTTGAAGGAAGCCCACCGCATCTGCTTCTGTAGCAGGTAAATCTCAAAACTACAACGCCGAACGATCGTCTGTCATTGAACTGCTTTAATTTTGAAAAAGTATCGGAAAGTGCGCGACTTGATCGTGAACTTTGCCGAATCGTGTTTATACTACTCATTTAGTGAATTCTGACCCTGGACAACGAAAGTAGGGGCGTTTGAGAATTCGTTACAATTTTTACTAACTCACATAAATTACAATATGTTGAAGCAAAAAAAAAAAAAAATTCCGTTCTAATATACTTTTCGTCATTACAACTACAGAAACCTTCATATCATACACTGTACAATAGTCCAGAGTAATGTCTAGAGAATGTCGTATACTCGTCGCTAATAATGTTCAACATGCTAGAGATGTTGGGGTTAGGGTGCACTTCAACATCTTAGTGTTTGAACAGTTTACAGGCCGTAAGATCTATGAGCGGCCTTGTAAACAGCATATTTATGTGCTTTAGCGTAGAAACAGTGCCATCGCGCGGTATGGATCAACAGACCATATATTACCAATTATTTCTCTACACAGTCATCTTAATATTTCAACTAGAAGTCTGATTCTCATCAGAAATTGTAGAAAAATGACTGAATTGTGTTTGTTTTTATTTTTATTATATACAGGGGTACCCCAAAGTAACAGGAATTTTTAATACAAAATTGCTTATTTATTTTTAAGTGTTATAAATATAATCTCTTTCAAATGACTATCCATTTGATGCAATATACTTGTCTAAATGTGTTTTTCATTTTTATGATATGTTAAATTAGCTCTATGTAAACAATTTTTTTTTTTTAGAAAAAATCTTAATTTGTTTTGATTTAGATTTTTGATAAATGTTCTTAATTTTTTTATTTTTTTAGTTATGTATAAAATTATCATTAAGCTTGTATTGTTAGAGTTTGCACTCAGTTTGTTTTCCATCTTATTGCATTTATTGATTAGAAAATAAATTTCGTAAAGCATATATTTGTCTATTTGCATGTAAATGTACATATAAATATCTGTCTGCATTTATATATATGATATATATGCTGTGATAAGTGTATTCATAAGTTTCAACCATCAACTTCCTATATTTACACATGTATAAATTACTCATAAGTATTGCTCCATTATTTTATTTTATTAATGTCATAAGATAGAAAATGATTTTTTATAACTCAGCAGCTGTTAGATTTATAAAGATTAACTTTGATTTAAATATAGCTAATCATGGTGTTGAAAAATTAGTTGATTACTTTTTGCTTGACTTTCTATGTTTATTTATGTTTTTGAGATTTGTTAAACCAAAAGTAATTAAATCCGAGCAGTAGTATTTGAAGTTTAATAAGGCAGTATTCTACAACAGAACTTTTATTTTTAATGTATTGAATTAAAAAAAACATTTTTTTTTTATTGAAAATGTTTATTGTCATAGTTTTGAATTACTTAATTAAAAAATTTCTACTAAATATGTATTTATTAATGCTACAGCTCCTACTTTGTCAAGAATTAGTGGGGTTCATTTCAAGAATTGTTCCTTTTTAAAATTCATTTAAAAAAAAATTACTATAAAAGAATATATGATCTAATGAACTCTATTTGGAAATATTAAGTCTAGAGATAAAAATGTAAATATGATACATTTTATAATGATGCTGAATATTCAGTGTATTAGGTTAAATGTGAAAAGTTGTTTAGGTAAAAAAATTAGAAGTTGGTTATATCTATTCTTTGTGTCATATCATTTGAAAAATTGCTAATTGTAAAATCTGTCTATAAATGGCAGAGATGATAAACAAATGTTTGACATGGCTTTCTTTAATAAAGCTAAATCTATCTTTTTCTAATCTCTAAAAAAATGTTGAGAAATGATTGACATTAATTAAAGTTTATTTAGACTATAATCAATAATAATTGAAAGTTTGCTAATCTTTCACATGCGCTAAGACAGCCAATCAGATTTTAAACAGCCGTCTTAAGAATGATCAGGCTTAAGGTTGTATCATCCTTTTCTTGTCAAAATCTCTGTCGTGTGTCGAAGCCTGATCATTCTTAAGACGGCTGTTTAAAATCTGATTGGCTGTCTTAGCGCATGTGAAAGATTAGCAAACTTTCAATTATTATTTCCAATTTAACAACATGCGATTTAGACAAATATAATCAATAATAAACACAATTATGGTTTAGAAGTATATACAATGGTCAAATATCCAATATAAAAATAATTATTTGTCCACAATGTTGTTATTGATATATACTTAATATAATAATCAATCTAAATAAAATTGAAACAAACAACTAATTATATTTACAATTATTTAATTATCAACCCGGCTTTCATCTCTTATTGAGACCTTTTCAAGATATAAAGTTTTATACATCACATGACTTATTAACTACATTTACTCCACCTATTAGACATTATTTTACCTTCAACAATATAATTAACATTACACATATAAATACATAAACAAATGACATGAAATAAAAAATAAAATTACATAAAAAACAATAATAATAATAACGTAAAACTATATAAATACATATATTTTAATATACCTATATAAATAAATAAATATTCAATTTCCCCTTCCCTTTTATAAACCCTCATTCACAATTCAACCCTAGCTTTTTACCATAATTTTTAAATCTTCCAATTATCTAATAATGCCCATTTTCCACCTAATCTTGCTGCACGTTTAACTATATTTACACATCTATCCAAATTTTTCTGAATGTATAAAGTTTCATAACAAATCATTTTTCGATAATTTTTCACATTTTATAACTAATATTCTTCTCACACTCCATTTTATGACCAGTATCTAAATAATATATATATGGATCTGATCTAATATCTTTTCTATTAATAGCTCTATCAAGTTCCTTCCCTCTATCATTATCATTCATCCTGTCTGTCCTATATATACCTTATTACAACTCCCACATTCAATTTTATAAACCATTCCTCCCTTACTATTCATACCATCTATCTTATTTGTATTACATAACCATCTACCCAAAGACTTACTATTTTCCCAAGCTATTCTTATATCATCTGGTAACTTCTCTCTTACTAACTTTTTATACACATCCCTTGAATACGGAATAGACATCCACTTACAATGTTTATATTTATTCTTATCATACTTATTTCTACTATTTATATTTTGATTTCTAAAAATTGTTTTAATTACCTTTCTTTTATATCCTATTTTAACATAATCATTCTCTACTTCTAATTTTTGCTCATATGCCTCTTTCTTATCTAATGTAAGTTTATCATTCTTTAACTTAAATCCCTTTAAAACCCCTACTTTTTGACACCATGGCTGATATGATTTTGGATCAATTAAACCTCTAATTTTTCTATCTTTAATATAATGCTTTACCACTATTTCATTCATCATTCCTCTCTTCACAAAAATATCTAAGTATTTTAATCCATTTATCTCTTTCTCCACTGTAAACCTAATTTTATATTTATTATTATTCAATTCATTAAAAATCTTGTCAATACTTCTACCATTTCCAATAACAATAATATCATCCACATACCTATAATATTCTATAATTCCTTTATTCTTTATAAACTCATCTACTACACCCTCCTCTATACTACTTACAACTACTGATGATAATATCCCACTTATTGAACACCCCATAACCCATCCCTTTTCTATACTCCAAAATTCTTCCTTATATTTAAAATACAAAGCCTCATCTACCATTAGTAATGTTTCATAAATAATATATATCCAATCCTCTGACAAAACATTACATATTTTCAATTTAGTCATAACTATTTCTATACTATTCTTTCTAGGTACACTTTGGTACATTTTCTCAATATCAAATGATGCAATCATTCCATTTCTATTTAATTTAATATTCATTAACTTATTAATAATTTGTTCAGAATTTTTTATACAATATTTACCAAATCCAATTACTTCAACAATCTTTTTATATACCAAATTATATATACCTTTAAGTATATAATTATTAAAATCCAAAATTACTCTTATTGGCATATTCTCTTTGTGTGTCTTAATCTTCCCTACTATACACGGATGCTCAAAAGTTGTAGGAAATAAACATATTCCTTTTCATTAATTAAATTCTTCATTTTCATATAATTCAACAATAATTTATATCTTGTTTTAATCTTATTTCCAGGATCTTTACTTAACCATTTATATCCTTGTTTAACCATATCTTTATGTATTTTTTTCTCATAGTCCAACATTTAAAATTACAAATCTTGAACCTTTATCTTCTCTTGTTACTATTAAATTTTCTTTTTTTACCTTCTCAACAATTTTATATAGTGTAGCCTTTTCTTTCCATTCCTTCTTATTATATTTAACTCTTTTATTTATAACATTATTAATTTTTGACTATAATTCAATTTTAACTCACTCTTTATATTTGCTGCTTCCACACTTACAATAGTTGCCTTTTGAATATCACTATTTACAAACAGTACTACATACTTAACTCCTTTATTTAAAACATTTGACTCTTCATTGTCAAATTCCACATTAGATAGATTTATAAAATTATTCTCTACTTTTTTATTCCATTCACTTCTATACATATTATTTAATCCACTTTTAAAATATTTTTTTTTAAAAAGAAATTATTAAACTCAGGTGCTTACTATACACATATATAATTTTAATGTGCAAATACGCGCACAACAACCGAGCTTCATCAGGATTAAATAACAATATATTATAAACTCAAAATAATTATAATATCTAAAGAATAATGCCCGAGCGCTTTCAAGAGAACTTAGCTCTCATAATCATGGGCAACAAAGAATAAGCATAGCGTGTTGGTATATGCTAAAATATGCTGATATATGTAAATTAGTTGAACATAAATGCGTCAGCTCTAAATGATCCATTGCGTGTTACAAAATCTCTAAGAAATGGATCATTTAGAGCTGATGCATTTATGTTCAACTAATTTACATATATCAGCATATTTTAGCATATACCAACACGCTATGCTTATTCTTTGTTGCCCATGATTATGAGAGCTAAGTTCTCTTGAAAGCGCTCGGGCATTATTCTTTAGATATTATAATTATTTTGAGTTTATAATATATTGTTATTTAATCCTGATGAAGCTCGGTTGTTGTGCGCGTATTTGCGCATTAAAATTAAATATTTTTTTTTGTAACATAACCATTTCCATTTACGATCATATTTCTTCCAAAGTTTATTTATTAATTCAACATTATGAACCAACAAACCGATCTTTATACATTCAAATAAATCTTTGGATATATTTCTTTTTAATATATATTTCTTCCTATTATATTTTTTAATATTATAATCAATTTCAACATTTTTTTTAAAACCAATTTAAAATTGTCACTTGAATTTTATTACATAAACCTTTATTTTTATAAATTTTCGCGTTATTAATTCTAAACTTGCATGACATAGGCATTATTCCATTCTGTTTACATTTATTTAAAAATGATAATTGGTATTTTAATCCTTCATTTCTCTTCTGAATATTCCATAACTGCTTATAAACATTAAAGTTAATTTCATTCAAATTAAAATATAAAAATGTTCACATATTATTTACATAAGACTTCTCCATATCCAAAATTCTATATACAATAACATTCAAAAAAAGGGATGGGTTATGGGGTGTTCAATAAGTGGAATATTATCATCAGTAGTTGTAAGTAGTATAGAGGAGGGTGTAGTAGATAAATTTATAAAGAATAAAGGAATTACAGAATATTATAGGTATGTGGATAATATTATTGTTATTGAAATGGTAGAAGTATTGACAAGATTTTTAATAAATTGAATAATAATAAATATAAAATTAGGTTTACAGTGGAGAAAGAGATAAATATATTAAAATACTTAGATATTTTTGTCAAGAGAGGAATGATGAATGAAATAGTGGTAAAGCGTTATATTAAAGATAGAAAAATTAGAGGTTTAATTGATCTAAAATCATATCAGCCATGGTGTCAAAAAGTAATGGTTTTAAAGGGATTTAAGTTAAAGAATGATAAACTTACATTAGATAAGAAAGAGGCATATGAGCAAAAATTAAAAGTAGAGAATGATTATGTTAAAATAGGATATAAAAGAAAGGTAATTAAAACAATTTTTAGACATCAAAATATAAATAGTAGAAGTAAGTATGATAAGAATAAATATAAATATAGTAAATGGTTGTCTATTCCATATTCAAGGGATGTGTATAAAAAGTTAGTAAGAGAGAAATTACCAAATAAATAGCTTGGGAAAATAGTAAGTCTTTGGTTAGATGGTTATGTAATACAAATAAAATAGTTGGTATGAATAGTAAGGGGGGAATGGTTTATAAAATTGAATGTGGGAATTCTAATAAAGTATATATAGGACAGGCAGGATGAATGATAAGTGGTAGAGGAAAGGAACATGATAGAACGATTAATAGGAAAGATATTAGGTCAGGTCCATATATACATTATTTAGATTTGGTCATAAAATGGAGTGTGAAAAGAATATTAGAGTTATAAAACATGTGAAAAATTATCGGAAAAGGATATCTTATGAAACTTTATACATTCAGAAAAATTTGGATAGATGTGTAAATATAGTTAAAGATCCAGCAAGATTAGGTGGAAAATGGACATTATTAGATAATTGGAAGATTTAAAAATTATGATAAAAAGCTAGGGTTGAATTATGAATGAGGGTTTATAAAAGGGAAGAGGAAGTTGAATTTATTTATATAGATATATTAAAATATATGTATTTATATAGTTTTAAGTTATTATTATTATTAGTGTTTTTTATGTAATTTTATTTTATACTTTATGTCATTTGTTTATGTATTTATATGTGTAATATTAATTATATTGTTGAAGGTAAAATAATGTTTAATAGGTGGAATAAAGGTAGTTAATAAGTCACATGATGTATAAAACTATATCTTGAAAAGGTCTCAATAAGAGATGAAAGCCAGGTTGATAATTAAATAATTGTAAATATAATTAGTTGTTTGTTTCAATTTTATTTAGATTGATTATTGTATATGGTTTAGAAAATTAATGAATGATATTGTAGTAAAAAAAAAAATTCTTCCAGGAGTATAACTATTGCTTCCAGTTTTCAGTTCCAAGTCCTCACTGATGGAGGCAAAAATTACAAATCACTACAAGAATGGTAATTAAATTGCACTACTGCCAGGTAAACATCAATAGTTCAAGCTTTTGAGAATCGAGATATATTGTGATGGGGAATTTATAAAGATCTTATTTCAATAGGAAAGCTTTGCATGTTTTTGCACATATGAGTTTTGGTTAGATCATGTATGTTCAACTAAAAAAATGCAGCAAATATAACTATTTGGTTATTCCTATTAATATGTCATGTTTCATTATATTGATTGAATAAAACATTTATGCTTTAGTTTCTATAAAACTAATATTTCCATTACTGTACTCTCCTTCACATCTAACATCTTTTCTATATCCATTACATACTTATTTAAGATTATCTCTAATTCTTCTCTAGAGCTACACTCTTTTTTCTCATTACTTAGTAATGCTATTACTCCTCTACCTTTCCTCTTAATATATTTCCAAATTTTTTTGCTCCCATTTCTTCTATTTTTAATAATATCCTCCAATAATTTACTATTTAATTTGATTCTCTCTCTAGAATTATCTATTTTAGACAACTTTTTTAAAAATAGTTTTCCCATTTAATATTAACATTTTTTTACTTTCTTCATTTTTAATAGCACATTTATATTCTCTGCATGCTATTTCTCTCACACTTTTACTAATTCTCACTTTTCTATTATTTAATATCTTAACATATAGGCTATATATATCCCTGTACAATGTAATATATAGGGTATTTTGAGCTCAAACTTTCTTATGAGCCTCAACTCTCCACACTGTCTCATACTACTGATACACTTGACCACATATATGTTTAAATAATAAATAATTACTTGCATCTTTTCTGAATATTCTCACCTAAAACCCTATTTGCCACTTTTTCTACTTTACCACACCAGTCCTTATATTCATCCCCAATAAACTCGTCCATAATTTCTTTTTCTTTTATTTTATATTCTTCTGACTTATTCTTATCATTCACTCTCCATCCACATCTTTCACCATCCTTCCTACTTTTATTATTATTTGGCATCAGATTATTAACCATTTCTATTATAAATTATGATCACTTACCCATTCTCTCTTTATTATCAAACACTTGAATTTTTTTTTAGTTTATTCTCCCTTTTTCCCACTAATACACAATCCATTGTGTGGCATATATTATTTTTCATAAATATTTCCAATGCTTAAATTCACTCTGACCAAATTTTTGCAAAAGCTGTCCATTCTTATTATCCATATGACCATTCATATCCCCTATAACTTATTTTCTTTCCTATTTTTTTTGAAACTCTGTATATCATTAAATAGGCATTCTTTAATGCTACTGTTCCACTCCATTATAGTTTGACTATCTCCAATGGCCATATACATTATAGCCACCATCCATTCTTGTCTTCCTAGCCTTATTTCAAACCACAAATATTCTTGACATTTTACAGTATTTAAAATTTTTTTTGACATAACTCTATTTTTTCTTTTCTATTTATACCCTACCAAGCCAAATTTTAGAGTGTAGGCTATTTTTTTTAGTTGTCTTTCCACTACTGTTAATATCACAAACCCTTCGTTTTTAACTGCTTTGTTTAATTCCAATCACTTTTCTGGTTTTCTTCCACCTTGCATATTCAAATATCAATTTTAACAATTAATTCCTTTCTTACTACCCTTTTATAAATTTATTTGACACTTTTTTTATTTTTATTATTACATTTGTAATTAGTTTGTTTATCATTAGTTTTAAAGATCCATTCTCTTTCCATACCTACATTATATCTGGATCAGGTACTCTTTGTTTACTTCTTCTATCCTGACCATTCTTAACCTTTTTTTTGATAGTATTGTAATTTAAAACCCTACCCCACTTTAGAAGATTCCTGAACTATAATATTTTTCTTAAATCAAACTTTGTAATGCTTCACTTTCTTGTTTCGCTAAGTGCAATCATCTTTTGTGTATAATTCCCACACATCCACAAACATAACATATTTGTCATATAATTTTTTCAATCTTTCATTTTTAGAATATGTTCTATCTAACATATACCTATTGTCGAATGTTGATAGTAATCCAGCTACTCCTACTCTTCCTTTAACCTTATTCAAACTACTAGATAATTCTTTGTACTCATCCATTACTCTTTCCCATGGCTATGACAAATTATTTAACCCTGCATAACATAAACCTCTCCACTCCCCTGTTTTTCTTACCTTATCTGTAACATCCCTAATTCTCCCTCCAGGCAAACATACCTTTACATACCTACTTTGCAATTACATATTCATATCCTCTAATTAGCGAGTCCCCTATCAAGACTGCCTCATAGTTTACTTTCTCTACTTTTTTTAACATTCTCTTTCAGTTTTTGGACTTCCTTATCTACTTCTTCCTTATCATTTCTATTCATTAATTTTTTGATTTGCTTACACTTCATGTCTAACGTTTTTAATTTTACTTCTGCATCATTTATCTCCTCTTCTATTTTACTTATTCTTTGCCTAACTATCCCCATTTCACTACTTATTTTGTCATCCACAGCTCTTGTCACTTCACTAAATATATACTCCATTCTATTGTCCTTATCTTCATTTGACATTCTCTTTCAATTATCTACACTTAAAAACCATTGTTTAATCTCTTTTATCATATTTGTACATGATCTACACACCCACACACCTTTTATTTCCTTCCTAGTCTTATTTAAGCATTTCAGATGGAAAACCTTATCACATACCGTACACTCTACCAAAGCTGCCTAATTTCCTTTGACCATCATACATATAGTGTGGGATACAAATGCAATCAATATTTTCCTATTTTTCCACTTTGTATTTGAATTTATGATTTTTCTACCACTCTCCACACCTTCTTATACAAAGGGAAAAAAGAAAAAAAAGTTTTTTTAAATGGTGACCGATAAATACATACTTCCTAAACTCATACCTCAAATGCTACCCTTTCTCAAATAAATCACTTTTTTACTTAAATTGAAAATTTTTTTTTAATAACAAACCTCCTAAAATCAAACTAATAATATGAATGTTAAAGAGAGCTATCTTCTGTAAATTTTGTAATCAGTGGACAGTAGAAGGTCAGTGCAATAATTTATTTTAGACCAATTTTTGACTTTTGTCTTGCAATGTGGACTAGGATTCAAAGTTAGAACTAATGCGCACATGCATCTAAATACAATTCTATACCTTGCATGCATAGATACATATATTTGAAATCATGTGATATTGTTATTGATTATAGATGTGTTAAATATAAGATTTTAAATAATTCAAATTTTTTACAGATTTAGTATGAAATGGAAAGAAAAGATTAGTTAATGTAAATGCACACACGTGCCCCCACACATATGTTTTGATATATTTAGTTATATTTATTAACAAAAAGTAATTAGAAATAAAAAAGTGTAATTATAGGAATTTAGAAATGGCGATACCAGACTTTCATCGCAGAATAGGAAAAAAAATAAATGTAAACTAATTTAAATAAAATTAATACATGTATCAAAAGACTTGATTATGAATAAATTAATATTTGTATGAAATAATAAGAAATTGATTGAAAAGGAATTATAAAATTATTATAAGAAATAGAATGTTCTAGTGGGGCAAAAGTAGAAGATTGTTTTATTAGATTTACCTAATAGAAAAGAGTGAGAAAGGTGAAAGGGTGAGTATCTATAAGGGAAACATGAAAATAATGAACATATGGTTCAATAATCACAAAAGAATTTACATATGAGAGACTATTAGATAATAAATATAGTTATTTGTTATCAATTTGCAGCTGAAGTAGATATGTTGCATTCAATCTGCTATTTGGTTTATGATTATTATTATTTTTTAAACCAATGTAGGAACACTAGAAAAGTTTGTACGGTTTTGTTTGTGGACTTATAGAATTGGATCATAAGTAAATCTAGATTATAAAATTACAAATGATTTATTCATTATCATTATTTTCAACTATTATTCATCTACTGCAAGGTGAAGCATTTTTCAGATTTTAGTTTAACAATATTACTCCAGCTAATTTCTCAATCTAATTCATTTATCTCGCATGTAGGCTCTTCATAGTTTTTTTAAATCTCTTGAATTCATTTTAAGTCTTTAATAGTCCCTCTCATTATGAGTGAATGTTGAATGTATAGGAAATGTTAAACTTTATTTAAACTTTCCAAATACAAACAACTTGTTAGTAATAACACACAAATAGACAATACAGGTTAGTAATTACATGTTTTGAGTAGTATTATTCTCCACTCTTCTTCAGGTGTTGCTGGCCTATATGCACAGTGACAATATTCGCTTAGAAGTTGAACTCGCCCCTTTAGATTTTTGAATATCGAATTTAAGGCAAATGCTCTACCAACTGAACTATTCTGTCAAAGGCTTTATTACTTGTTTTATTTTCTCTTCTATTTTTTGTGAGCATTATAGTCTTTTCTAATGAATTAGATTGTCTTATAAATAACTGTTTTAAACTGATATTTATATTACAAATGAAATTTATGGTAATTTAAAAAAATTTTGGAAGCATTTGCATTTTTGTATTCTTTTTCCGTATTTATCTTTCTACAAATGTAAAAATGAAATATTGAAAAATCGAAAGAAGGTGAAAGATAACTTTGAAAAGTTTAAGGTCATTGAATGAGATTTAGTGATGCTGTATTAGATTAAATTAATCCAATTGTAAATGGAGAGTATTTAAAATAAAAAAGGGTAAACAATAATAATGTTAGGATATGAAAATGTAAAAGTTTTAATTATAGGAAAAAAAAGTTGTAAAGTAGATTTTCAGATTATATATGTGTAAATATGAATTGAGAAGATAAAAAGGTAAAGTTAGACAAATGTTGCAGGAAGACGGCTAAAGATTTGAAAAGCAATGGTAGATGTTCATTTGAACAGTTAAGTTGTAAAATATATAGAAGTAATTAAATGATGAGAATAAAAATATTTAAAGATTATGTAGATTTTTATGTTAAACTAAATACATCTTCACAAAAGCAAAAATTGAAAGGAAGAATAAATTAATAAGGAATGGATTGTAAATTAATAAGAAGGAGATTACAAAAACAGTAAAGGGAATAAAATTGTAGCAAATTGGTGCTATTAAAAATAGAACATTTGAAGTTATTAAATGAAAGAGTGAAAGATTTAATTCTACACACTTGATATCTTTAACTTTTAAAATCACAAATCAATCATTCGTGTAATTTTTTTTTTTTTGATTCACAAAAATTTTGTTGTAGATATTAAAATGTTATGAAGTAGTATAATTTTTAGCAAGAGGTGCAACCTATATATATATATATTGGAAATATTTATCATGATGTAAATAAAATAAGATATGGGGCTATTTCCCTGTAATAACTAGAGAGATATGTTTAGTAGTGGTATTGATAGGCAATCATCAATTGCTATTGACAGTACTAAGGTTAAAGTTCTTTGCTCTAGTAGCTAATAATGGCTTTTTATGTCTTGAATTTAGGTCTTGTTTTATTTCTAATTAAACTTAAGTCAAAAAAACTATTGTGAGCAAATTATTTTGAGCTTAGGACGGTCAATAGTAATTGATGGTTTCCTTGCAAAAGCACTGTTAAATATCTCTATATACTACATGGAAATAGGCCCACCCTTTATTTATATTATATATATACACCCACACACTATTCACGAAAATTTTTTGTGTAGAATTTATTCTCAATAATGCAAATTAGAAATATTTTCAGTTCAAAAGATGATTTTAAGTTTTTCTTCATGTAGCAAACCCATGAACATGTAAGGCAAGTATTTATTGAAAAGTGGTTTTTTTTCCAAGATTATGAAAAAAATAAAATAATCACTTTTCAATAAATACTCGCCTTACATGGTCATGGGTTTGCTACCCGAAAGAAAAACTTAAAATCATCTTTTGAACTGAAAATATTTCTAATTTGCATTCATTCTGGATTTGAATCTCAGATTATAGGCATACGTCAATTAGAAATAACATAAGGCTTTTATATATCTATATATTATAATGATTAGAAGTACCTCACAAACCTATCTGCCACACCAAGGCGCCACTAGACTATTGGGAACCTAGAAAAATTTATAAAGGTGGCAGAAACATATGGGTAAGGTTACTCTTTTATCAAACCAAACTCTCGGAGGAGCTGAATTTTATAATGTAATATTGCAAATGTCAGAATTCTAATTCTTGATTTTTTAAAATGTGATGAATAAAAATATATAACATAAGTTACTGCCAAAATTAATTAAACAAAACTTTTTTTTTATTATGCACACACATTACACAAAAATTCTGAGGACTGAATTAACTATTGAATAAATTTAATTGAAGTTATATGCATCGATGGAACAGATTTAACACCATTTTAATATTTTACTACAGCGTAAATATTTTACTGAGAATATGCCATTTTAAACAGCTCAAATCTCTTTAACTCCGGGCTAAGAGTTCACATCCAAACTGATGCTAGTTTAGTGATATACACAGTAAGATCAATGCAAAATGAGAATGTTAGCATAGAACAATCATGCTCACAGGAATTTACATCTCTGTAGCAGGATATCATTAGAGGAATAAGTGATCCTTGTCCAATACAGGAATGCTTCTGTCTGGCGAGGTAATATTGATCTTTGCTGGAAACTTACTGTCCCAAATCAGGGCATTAGGGAAGTCAATGGTGTAGGAAATACATTTACGACCATTGGCAACTTGATGGCTGCCATTTTTGGACCATGCTTCACATAAGGTAATATATCCTGTATACTAACGCATGAGAATCCGATGTGCCTCTCTTCAGATTACATTGACATAAATCACCTGTACATCCATTCACCAGCACCATTTCAACTATGAAACAATCCAAAATTAACCTAACTTAAACTAACATAATCTTACGAATATATGCAGCCATTTATATAAGCCTATTTTTTAAAATTTATTAGTTTAATTTAATGAAAATGGAAATGATAATAGCAAACATTATAAATAAAAATATTACTGAGTAATTTAGAAGTTATTTAGTCAGATGAGATTTTTTAAGAATTAAGTGACGTTTAAAATTAATCCTTGAAAAGTACGTATTTTAGTTTAAAAGTTCAAATCTCATTTGAAAGAAAAAGTTCATATTTTCCATGGCGCCAGATTATTGTAGTTTGTTGTTGCGGTCCTGATGCTTCACACCACTTAATTCAAAGTTTTTTTTCCATTCCAGATGAATCCATTGCTAGCAATTTTTCGGGAACCATCATTCTAGAGACTGTCTTAGTTGGTACAAATATGGGGAATGAAAATTTATTGCATGACCCCTACATTTGGGATTTCTGCAATACACATATAAAATATGTTTAAATAAACATAATCAGCAAGAGCAATCCAAATTCCCAAAAAGTTTTTTTCTTTTTATATAGTTTTGAATTGCTTATTGAATTCCAGGATTGACCTTGCCCGCTTGGCGCTGTTTTTATTGGTGATGATGATTTTCTCTGTGAACCATGTGTTCATTCGCATCATTATTGTCCTGTTTGCTTTAAAGTGGGAAACACCAAATTTTATTACTAGTAGTTAATTTATCTCTTATCTGACTTACAATCAATTCATGCCCCAAAGGAGCCTGTTTGCTATTATATCATTACATTTAAATAGAAAATCATTTCCATTTCTACTAAAAAATTTAAAAATAACTTTTAACAGAAAATAAGTAACGGCTTTTATTATTTTCTTTTACATTCCTTCAAAATAATCTTTTATCTTTAGATTTTTTAGGCTTTAACTTACTTTTAAGTAATTGTTGAATTAGTTTACCATCTATTCACGTTATGTATATTGATTTAAATAAAATTTTTATTAATTTTTTATATTTCTATTTGAGGGCGATTTTATTTAGCAATCTTTTTCACTTTTATTTGAAAGTGATACTTAACAGCATGTATGTATACCATTACAATATAAAATCAAGATGAGTAAAAAAATGAGATGTTAAATGAAGATAAGGGTCTTATTAATTTTAACATTATTATTATTATAAAAATCTACATTTAAATGTATGTATTAAAATTTATATATATACCAAGGGTATTACATGTAAAATCTTTTTTATTATAAAATTTTTAGTTTTTTACATGCTGGTCTCCATTACAGCTACTCTTAGGCATGATGATGAAGGCCAAGCGACTCTTCTGAACTGTCTTTTGAGAAATTACCTCCATTATAA